>OX422219.1:222699826-223247326 GCA_949130495.1 Sambucus nigra
CGAGGATGTTGATTTTGTTGATAAGTCATATAGTGTGAATGAAACACTATAGAGTATGGGCCATGTGATGATGGTATTCAATCCTAGTTGATAGAAGATGTGTTTATAAGAGATTAGAAACAATCGGTTATAACCCTAATTAAAGGAGAGTTTAATTCGTGGTAATTCGGGAGATAAGATGATATGGACCAGTAGGATATTAATGATTTCTTACTGAATAAGATTTTTAGGAAAAACCTATTTGAACCTTGAGCAATGAGTGAGACTCTAAAATAATTAAATAAAGAAGCGAAGCCTTAATATTTTAATACGTATACTTTAAAGAGATATAATGCTACGTATGAGAATTATTTGAGGATAGTGTGATTACCTTGTTGATATAATATTATAGGTATGATAATGCCTATTTGATTGATTGTTGATATATGTGTATGACATACCTAGCTTACTTGCTATCAGTGGGAGGTTTGCGCGTGAGGGCAGTCATATCCTGATGAATCCATGGGATCTTTGATTTGTCGCTCAAGAACATAGGTCTATGAAAGACTTATCGGGGAGTTGATAAGTCCGCTGACTGTGGGTACGTAGGTATGTGCATGACCCATGGATACGAGAACTATGTTCGCCTCCAATGATTGTGTCGATGTTTGTGGTTCAAGGAATCCTTACCGAACCTTTAGCCCCCTATTCGGTGACCAGCGATGATGGGACATGATAGTAGAGTAATGCATTGCACCGCAGCTGTGACTTGGGGTGACGTATTATATATTAATATATATATATATATAATGAATTTAATGAATGAATGTATATAGTGATTAAATATATCTACGGTGATAATTGTAGATAACGGTGAATTAAGAAAAGAATTAAACTAAGTAAATGAATGTTTATTCTTATAGATTTGAATAGCTTAATTCATATTAATGAGAAATGATTCATATAAATGAATAGCGTATATGAATGATTATGTGACGTATGGTATGGGACATACGGGGTTATAATATGGAAAGGAATCATAATACGGAAACTAGAAAAGAGGAACCATTAACTAGGAGGTTAATAGGAAACGTTAAGTGTGCACTCTAGTTGAGAGGTGAGAATATCAAGTGAGAATGGGATGCTAACATATACATAATAAATGCTTTATTGCACTTGTTAAATACTTGCTATTTTAAAAATCATTTTTACAATCGGGCTCTGACCCGTTTCCTTGCATATTCTCTTTTCTATTGTATCTTCTATATCAGGTGTCCAGCAGCAGGGACGCCAACCTTAGTTAATTTTGACGCGCTATGGAGCTATGGAGTATTGCTTAGACGCTTATCATCACTTGATTCACAGTGTTCTCTTAGTTAGGGAATGTCGCCCAAAGGATTCAGTTATCTTTTCCTATCGTGGTCAAATACTGTTGTATTCGTGTCTTTTTAATACATTTAATATTGTTGGGATTACTCTAATGGATTAATATTATTTGGGAATGTTTATTCCAATTGCATTTAAATTCTTTTGTGTTATCTATTTGGTTATCAGTGTTGTAGAATAAAACATGTTGTGTTATTCTTAAACCAAAAATGAGTTTTTGTTGAAATTAAAATTTGGAAAGTTTTTAACACCAGCTTAATTGGGTATTGGGTGAGTTGTAAATGTTTTTGACAGCAATGCTAAGAATGAGCCAACTGTATATTCTGTTTTAATTTGGTATGGGACTGGCCACCCGGTATTTAATTAGGCGGGGTGTTACAGGTGGTATCAGAGCATCAGGTTCTAGTGTCCTTTAGGATCTGTACGGCTTACTGTGTTTTCAGCTTAGCGTTCTTTGATGTAGAGCCCTATGTATAGGTTTGTTGATTTCTTTGGTATGATTCCGTATATATTAGTGAATCTTATTTGCGTTTGGACGGGTTCGTACAAGAAGTATGGCAGAGGATGGTCATTGGATGGATAGCGGAGATCGTACTTAGGAGGTTATGAAGTATGTTTGAGTATGATGACCGTAGTCGAGGTCACCCTTATTATGGAAAATTGAGGAGAGACATCAGTAGAAGTTCTTGAAATGCGGGAATTGTGTGTGTTACCTGACGAAGGCAATATATTCAAAGGCTTGGGAATATCGGGGAGTGTGGTTAACTAGAACTGAAAATTTAAGGTAAAACTTTTCTTGACTCATCGGAGCAAAGTTATAATATTGGGATTCAACAACCACCACCCACGAATGAGAGTATGTTTTCTATCTAAGGAGTTATGAGTGGCATACTGATTTTTTTAGCGATTAATATTGTGTGGGCAAAAGGGTTAAGCCTATAGCATTGTTATTTACGTAGACTCACCGAGGGGTTGTGGGACACCTATATTTTTCATGACATCACGTGGGTTTGATTTTTATCACGGAATTACTTACTTTGGGCATGTCCGAACATGATGCGATTATCGACGTGGATTGACTTGTGGTATATGAGAGCGTATGTACTACTATAACTAGCATCTTATCTTTAATAAGTGAGTAGATGAGTAGACTTTATTTGAAATCGACAAAACCTGTAGAGAGGTTATAAACTATTGACTAAGGACCCGAGCAGTTTCGATGACCGACTACTTTAGGTAGTAGTGTATCGGGGGGGGGGGGGTTCCTTGTTTGGATTTCGCTTGCGAGACACCCCACACATGAAACTAATAACCGTTGGGAGTTAAAATAAGATAGGTCTTTAGGATACGAGTTTATAACCTTTGCGATAAATATTATTATGAAAGTGGTACGATAGGGTGTATGGGCGCCCTGGATGGTTGGATTGTAGTAGTTTTCATAATTGTGAAATAATAAGTAGTTGTGACTTCAGGATTTATTTGTTTAAATACGTGAGGCTCATTTTCCCCAAACTTTGTCACGAAAATGGTATCGGGAGGATTGGGTAAAGTTTATATTCGATTCAGTTGAAACTATATGGTGAGGCTGGGCGTATAACATCAATAGGGATTCTTGATAATGTACTATATGGGCGGTACGTCTTAGATTTCTTGCAATGTGAGATTTATACTCGGAGTTGACCTTACTGGTATAATTTATATTCCTAAATTTCGGGACGAAATTCTGTTATAAGGGGGAAGTATGTAATACCCCATGATTTTAATGATTTTTAAAATGGGTTATATTTTAAATTAATGGATTAATTGGATTTTATTATTAATTAATTCATTTGGGTTTTATCCGAATTGAGGATATTAAAAAGTATAATTCTGAATATTACTTAAAGATATTTAGGTAATATATGAATGTGATGATATTGATATGGCGGTGTGTTATTAATTCAGTAGTTTGGATTTTTAGTCGGACGTGGTATGGGACGTGTCGAGACTAAAATGTGAGATTAAAAAGGAAATTTATTTTCTATCAACCTTATAGTCATTTTGACTGCGTCGTTGCATCCGAAAGGTTCGAAATAGTCAGAAAAGTCTATTTGGATGTTAATTTTGAGTCTCGGGTCATTTGGAAATGAAAAGACAACCCAAAGGGGTATTTTGGTCATTTTTACAAGGGGGATGAATAGTGATTTTGGATTTTGTCCTATTATAAGTATTTGGAGATTAAGTGTATGTGGGTTATTCATCTCCTCTACACAAAATAGAGAAGTCATCTTCCTAGAGAGAGTGAAAGGTTGCTTGGGAAGAGAAAAGCTTACTTGGGAAGGAGAAGAAGAAAGACCAAAGGTCACCACCACCGGAAGTTCACTGGAGAAGGGAGAACCACCTGTGAAATACTACACCAAAGGATCAGACCTTCATTAGAGGCAAGTGTTTGATAATGGTAATCTAAGTTTGTATATTGTCTATGTTAGAATAGTTGTAAAAGACGAGATTTTTCATGTTTGGAAGATGAAAAGATAAAGTTATAAATGGATTTCTGGAAACTGAAAAGATATAGGAATCAAACTCATGTTGTAGGTAGATAGTAATACACGAAATAATCATGAATATGTTGAAGAAATTCTGAAAACCATTGTTGTGTTCTTGAAGATATTATGTTGATGATTTTTCTGGAAATAAGGATAGAAACATGCTTTTAATTCAATCTCTTGATGATTCTAGGATGTTTAGATGATTAGAAATCATTTGTATATGTTGATATATCATGTAGTAAACATTATAAGTCATTTTGGATGTTAATATGAAGGTTTGAATGATTAAAAATGGCTAAACCCGTAGTTGCAGAAATGCAGAAAGACTGGGCTGTTACTTGAGTGATCGATCGATTGACCCCCTGCCTTCGATCGATCGACCTGCTCGGAATTCCTAAAGTTGTTTCTTTTTAAATGTTTATTCTTAATTTGATTGGGATTTAATTGATTAGTACTATGTTAATTAAATTGGAAGAAATTTCAGTGGCTAGATTCATGTGTTGGATTCTAATTTGTATGCATGAGGATTAAGGATTGGTCCAGTAGGGGATATTGTTATAAATCACCTGGGTAGCCTTAGGGTTACAAATTAGAATATATATATAATGAATTTAATGAATGAATGTATATAGTGATTAAATCTATCTACGGTGATTATTGTAGATAACGGTGAATTAAGAAAAGAATTAAACTAAGTAAATGAATGTTTATTCTTATAGATTTGAATAGCTTAATTCATATTAATGAGAAGCGATTCATATAAATGAATAACGTATATGAATGATTATGTGACGTATGGTATGGGACATACGTGGTTATGATATGGAATGGAATCATAATACGGAAACTAGAAAAGAGGAACCATTAACTAGGAGGTTAATAGGAAACGTTAAGTGTGCACTCTAGTTGAGAGGTGAGAATATCAAGTGAGAATGGGATGCTAACATGTACATAATAAATGCTTTATTGCACTTGTTAAATACTTACTGTTTTAAAAATTATTTTTACAATCGGGCTCTGACCCGTTTCCTTGCATATTCTCTTTTCTATTATATCTTCTATATCAGGTGTCCAGCAGCAGGGACGCCAACCTTAGTTAATTTTGACGAGCTATGGAGCTATGGAGTATTTCTTAGACGCTTGTCTTCACTTGATTCACAATGTTCTCTTAGTTAGGGAATGTCGCCCAAAGGATTCAGTTATCTTTTCCTATTGGTGTCAATTACTATTGTATTCGTGTCTTTTTAATACATTTAATATTGTTGGGATTACTCTAATGATTTAATATTATTTGGGAATGTTTATTCCAATTGCATTTAAATTCTTTTGTGTTATCTATTTGGTTATCAGTGTTGTAGAATAAAATGTATTGTGTTATTCTTAAACTAAAAATGAGTTTTTGTTGAAATTAAAATTTGGAAAGTTTTTAACACTAGCTTAATTGGGTATTGGGTGAGTTGTAAATGTTTTCGATAGTAATGCTAAGAATGAGCCAACTGTATATTCTGTTTTAATTTGGTATGGGATTGGCCACCCTGTATTTAATTAGGTGGGGTGAGATATAACCAACTTAGCCCTTTTTTTATTTACTATAGCATGAAAATATTTAATTTTGCTATATCCTTCTTTATGCCATTTAGCAATGCCTTTTTGAGCCCAATACACCACTTCAATATTTTGAGCATCAATGAGATTATCTTTGGCAAAACTAACATTAGCTCTATTGGATTCAGAGGGATCAATCAGTAACTTCTGTTCAGCATCAAGAACTAAATCTTCCATGTCATGAACTTTTTTGGAAAATATTCTTGAAAGTGGACTAATTCCACTATTTGAGATCACTTTTAAGTCTTTTAAGCTTGAGAGAAAATGATTTAAGAGGCTTCCGATGAATAGATAACTCCTAAGGGGATTTAATAACCTTTTTAATGTCTTTATGAAGGCACCAAATTTTTTGAAACTTGAACATCTTAGGCTTATTATTAAAAAATATTTTTAATAGAAACCAAAACATGACTATGATCAGAGCAAGTTCTGCTAAGGTGAGTGATACCTGTGTTTGGAATAGCATTCTTCCATAAAGAATTACAAAGAGATCTATCCAGTCTTTCAAATATATCCTCAGCCCCAATTCTTATGTTACACCATGTAAATTTAGAACCAGAGTAGACCAAGTCAAGAAGATTATTTCTAGAAATATATCATTAAATTGGTGAGAATCTTGGAATTGGATGGAATAACCTCCAAATTTCTCCAATTAGTTACTAACTATATTGAAATCCCCAATCACCAAATGAGGGAGATAATTTATCTAAATAATCCCAAAGATCTTGTCTTTCTACTATAGAACATTTGGCATAAATGAAAGTGATGAGGACTTTGACATGAAATTGAGAATGAGTTAAGTACACTGAAAAGGATCGACTATCATCTTTTACAGTGTTCATACCCACCCCAAATCTAGCAAAAATCCAGATTTTGTTAGACCTATTACTAATGGATTCTTCTTTTAAGCTTGAATTTCACCATAATCAAATGATTCTCATCAGCCACGGGTTTTAAAATGGCAAATAAAGGAATCTTATATGGTTTCTGGAGGTGTTTATTCCTCCTCACAGTGGTGTTTAACACCAAACGTGCTTATGCCATGTCCCAGTTTGCAGCTCCTTCCTGTGATCCATCAGTCACGAAAGTTATGATCCTATTGTTCAGCATATGGGTAAAGGCATTGTTTAATTCAGGCGCAGCGAATTCATTTATCTGCACTTGTTTATCATTTAGTTTGGGATTAGCAGTAGATCAGTTTTGCCCTTCCCTCTTCATAGGACTTCCCGTCGATGGTAGTATAATTCTCAATATGGTTTTCCGCAATTGTGTGGTTATAGCTAGAGAAGAGTATGACTTGATTCTCATGGATATGAATGGGTTAGAGGTGATCCTCAGTATGGATTGGCTATCACTTTTTAATGCTACCATTGAATGCCATCAGAATAGTATGTCGATGACTCTCTCATATAAGTCTCACCATCATTTTAGTTGTAAGAAGGATGTGGGTTATCCTTGCTAATTTTCTACCGTGCGAGAGATGAAGAGATACTTTTTTGGTTGAGTAGTATGGTGGCTCAGGAAGAGCCTGATGAGATGGTGTTAGATTATCCTATAGTACAGGAATTTACAGATGTATTCCTTGATGATCTTTTGAATCTATCCCCATCCGGGAAGTAGATTTTTCTATAGAGTTGCATCAGGTCATCTCGCCTATCTCTACATCACCTCAAAGGATGGCTCCCGTGAAATTGCAAGAGTTGAGGGTTCAGGTGGAAGAATTGACTTGTAAGGGTTTCATTTGTCCCATCATATCCCCTTGGGGAGATCCAGCCATCTTTGCTAAGAAAAAGAATAACTCCCTATGGATTTATATCGACTATAGGCAGCTGCCTTATGCCTCGTATCGACGATTTGTTCTAACAATTACGTGGGTTGGGAAGGTTTTCAAAAATTGACCTTCGGTTCGGATACCATTAGTTGCATATTTGAGATGAGGACCTTCCTAAGACAACATTTCGAACACGATATGGGCATTATGAGTTCTTAGAGATGCCTTTCGTTTTGACGAATGCCCTGACAACGTTCATGGACTTGATGAACTATATCTATTGTCCTTATTTAGACCAATTTTTGGTGATCTTTATGGTTAATATTTTGGTCTGCTCGACTTCATATGTGGACCACGAGGACCACCTTCGCACGATGCTACAAGTGCTCAGGGAAAATTAATTGTTCGCTACATTGAGCAAGTGCATGTTTTGGATGAAAGAGATCATGTTCCTTAGCCATGGAGTTTTGGTGAGGGAATTTTTATTGATCCATCCAAAGTTGAGGCCATTCTGAGTTGGGATAGTACGAATACAGTTAAGGATATGCAAAGATTTTTAAGCTTGGCCGATTACTATAGAAGATTTGTGCAAGATTTTTTAAGGGTTTCATTGCCTCTTATTCAGTTGTTGCAAAATATTGTTAGCTTCGAGTGATCAAAGGATTTAGAATCTTCCTATCAAGAGTTGAAGGTTATATTGACTTCGATGCCCGTTCTTATCCTCCCAGAGTGAGGCAAGGGCTATATTGGGTATTATGATGCTTTTAGGTCAGGAGATGGCTCGGTACTAATGTAGAATAGTTAGGTGGTCGCTTAGGCATCATGTCAGTTAAAGGTGCATGAGAGGAATTACCCCACCCATAACCTGAAATTAGCCGCAGTGGTGTTTGCACTAAAGATATGGAGATACTACTTGTACAGTGAACGGTTTGAGGTGTATGCGGATCATAAGAGCCTACAATACATTTTCACGCAACGCGATTGATAGACAAGGTTTTGTCGTGACTCGAGAGTTACCTACATGTCGGTCGTTTTGAATTCAGCTCACCTGAACTACACAAAAACCTAAATTATGACTACACTCAACGGGTGAGTATAACGGTAAGTCGGGTATCGAAAATCAACAGAGACGAGTTACTAGAATTTATAAGGTTTAATATTCCTAAATAAAAGTGTAAAAGATGATTATACACAAAAAGAGAAAAGATGCAAAAAGGGAAATGTTTAATCTAGGCGAGGAAAAATAAATCTAGACTAAGAAAGCGAGAAAAAACCTTAGGTTGCGTCGAATATCCCTCACCCAAGTTAATTAGTATAAAATGGTTACATGGGTCGAAGAGTTATTACAAACGCGTCTCGTTTCGACAGTTAATTAAATCAAGGGTTGTCACGCCCCTAAATTTGCAAAAAAGCCTAATACGATTTTGGTGTCAACAAATACCCTGAAAATTACGCACGTAAGGTCGTAAGCACGGAACATACATGATATGACCCGTCAAATCCCTTAGGCGTAATAACTAGGACAATGCACCCGAAATAGACCTGTAAACACCATCACCAAAGCAAAGCAACATGTCACCCAGAATGAGTTCAATCCGACACAACCTAGACTAAATTATCTAGAAATCATAGTAAAAAGAATGTATAAATTAACTAATTTAAGACAACTAATTAATTAAGGAAAACAAGAAATAAACTACAACAACTAATTAATCAAAGAAAGAAAAGTAACTACAAAGCAAGAAATCAAGTAATCAAAGTATGTATTAATGGAAAGAGATAATGAATAGTAGTTTACTTACATAAATGGGTGGAAACTAAAGAGAAAAGAGGAGAGGGAAGCTCCCAAGAACAACCCCTAAAATATCCTATCTAAAATGAAATATATCTCCCCCAAAAGCCCCCAACATTCTATTTATACCCCACAATAAACCCCCAACAAAACCAAGTCAAAACACCCAAAATAAGTAAATTTTCGTCCATATCTGATGGGAGCAGTCGACCTCTGTTTTGGGACCGGTCGACTGCGGTTTTGGAATTTTCCTTGGGTTAGAGACAACCCCCTTTTCCTCTTTGAACCAATTTTGATGCATTGCACGGAAACGACTATAACTCCCTCATACGGAATCGAAATGAGGCGTGGTCAGAACCGACGCGAAGCTAATTCAATTATCTACATCATTCTATTTTGAAACCCTTAAAATTATGCAGTATGAAATTACGAAAAGGCCCTTGAAATAGAAAAAAAGCAAAACCTTCCGGAAATGTCCATAACTTCCACATACGGAGTCCGAATGACGCACGGTCAGTGGCCACGAAAAGATAATTTGATGATATACATGTTGGTAAATTAATTCCATAAAAAATAGTGAGTTTGAAAAGACCAAATTTCCCTTGAAGTAGCATTCGACGACGGAACTTCTCCGAAATGCAACCGAACCTCACTTTTAGCATTCCAATACCTACAAAGCATAATTAACCCCTGAAAAACATATATATGTCCAAATACGAGGTTGTCTGGTTAACGAGCATAAATATAGACATTAAGAACGTAAAAGTGCTAGAATGCATAAAGATAAAGGGCGCAAATATGCAATATCCGTGATGTACCACACTCCCTAACTTAAACATTGCTAGTCCCTAGTGATGAAACAAACAAAACCAGTCCACAGAAGGAAATACAAAACGTATATATGCATCAAAATATAATTGCCACTTTCATTGGGAACATGATTGCATTTAGCATATGTAATAATCCGTTGAACCCCTAGGTTACCCTAGTGGACGAGTGTCGTCTCGTGAGGGTTTCCAGGGATGATACCAACAAACATCATATGGTTTCCTCAAAATATGCCCAAACCAACATGCGACAAGCCCAACAAAAGTAAAAAAGATTTCATATGCATTATTAGCAAAGTGATGAATTCACACAAAAGTCCGAATCATTAACATTATAGAATGCACCTCATAGAATTGAAACCTTAAAACGTGGGAGGGGAGCGAGCACATGCAAAGTGTGATTTGGTGAAAACTTATATAAACTGGATAAACATTAAAGAAAGTGATCAAGCATGAAAAGAGGCCCGTGTCAAACGCCGATCGTTGTTTTAGTTTCACCGCCTCAATACAAAAGTAACCTAAGTTACAACTACACTTGCGATACAAGTATAGCGGTAAGTCGGGTATCGAATCTACAGGGATGAGATGCTAGAATTTAGACGATTTAATATTCTGAAATAAAAGTGTAAAAGGTGATTACAAACTAAAAAGTAAAAGATGCATAAAAGGGAAATGTTTATCTAGACGAGGGTATTGAAACTAGACTAACAAAGCGAGTAAAACCTATAGGTTGCGTCGAATATCCCTCACCCGAATTAATTTGTATAAAATGGATACATGGGTAGACGAGTTATTTAGAACGCGTCTCGTTCTGACAGTTAATTGAACCAAGGGTTGTCACACCCCTAAATTCACATAAAAGCCTAATATGATATTGGCGTCAACAAATATCCTAGAAATTAGGCACGAAATGTCGTAAGCACGGGACATACATGATATGCCCCGTCAAATCTCCTAGGCGCAATAACTAGGACAACGCACCCGAAATAAACCCGTAAACACCATCACCAAAGCCAAGCAACGTGTCAACTCGAGTGAATTCAATTAAAACACAACCTAATTTAAATTAGCTACAAAGCATCGTAAAAACGCGGTAAATGAAAGCGAGTAAATAAACGTAGTAAATCTATGCTAGAAAGAAAGGAAATAAAATCAAGAAAACCTAATTAACAAAGCATGTACATTATCTAGAAAGAAAGAAATTAAGGAAAACAACTATATTTATTGGTAGGGAAGATGAATAGTGCACACTTACAAACCCAAATGGGGTGTCAAACCAAGAGAGGAAGAAGAATGAGCTCTCCACCTCCAAACCCTAACTAAAACTATATACCCTTTAAAAATATATATGTATATCTAATATAAAACCAAAATTTGGTTTATATAGTAAGTTACAAAAGAAATAAAGAAGAAAGAAAAGAAAAAGGAAGAAGAGAAAAATATCTGCAATCACCGGTCGACCGGTCGCAGGGGCGCGGTCGACCGGTCCCTTAGGCAAAATCCCACTGTCTCCTTCCCATGGCAAAATATGAAACCGCAGTCGACCGGTCCCCTGGATGCGGTCGACCGGTACTCTGTTTTCTAGCCTCATTTGGTCATGAAGAGTGGGGGAAAGGTGCAAACGGAAATGGCCATATCTTCATCGTCCGGACTCGGAATTGCGTACCGTTTACGGCCACGCGAAGCTTATTCGATGAACTATGCATCCGTGGAAATTCCATGATCCGAAGATGAAATGTGAATTGACTAAAATTCCCTTGAAGTAGTGTTCAGTGATGGAACTTCTCCGAAATGCAACAGATCCTCACTTTTAGCGTTCCAATACCTACAAAAGCACAATTAACTCATGCAAAACATGTATCTATCCAAATACAAGGTTATTTGGTTAATAAGCATAAATATAGGTATATAGGACCGTAAAAGTGCTAGTATGCATAAAGATATAGGGGAGAAATATGCAATTTTTGATACGAATCACACCCACTAACTTAAACATTGCTAGTCCCTAGTAATGAAACAAACAAAACCGGACCACAGAGGGCGGTACAAGATGTAAATATGCATCAAAATTTAAATGCCACTTTCGTAGGGAGCACGATTGCATTTAGCATATGCAATAAGCCGTTAAACCCCTAGGTCACCCTAGTGGACGAGTGTCATCTCGTGAGGGTTTTCAGGAATGATACCCACAAACATTACATAGTTTCCTCAAAATAAGCCCAAACCAATATGCGACAAGCCCAACAATAGCGAAAAGGATTTCATACGCATTATTAGAAAAATGAATGAATTTAAACAAAAGTCCAAATCATTAACATTATAGAATGCACCTCATAGAATTGAAACTTTAAAATGTGGGAGGGGAGCGAGCACATGCAAAGTGTGATTTGGCGAAAAACTTATATAAATCGGATAAACGTTAAAGCAAGCATACATTCAATCCTCACGGGCATTACACTCATCAAGCGAATTCACTCTAAACAGGGAGGTAACACACGTAACATGCGGGCATAAAGAGTAAATGTAAATGGAAACTAGACCGCGCACATGTCACAAATGAAGAACGCTATATATAAAATGAAAAACTATAATCTCAATTAAAGGATACCGCAAACTAAAAGAGGCGAAATGCATTTTTACAGATTATCAAAACTATTATGACTTTTAAATTACATGCACCTTAGATCACATAGGACTTTAATAGGGTTGTAATGTAGGCTAGGCTAAGGTATGAAACGAAGGAATGTATGTACGGATTCAAAGTGTTAGGGATGAAAACTCGGGATAATGGGAAAATGCAGGAAATATCAAAAGTTGTAAAACAAGTTCCAAAATGGCATTACATATATCATCGGGGAGAGTAATCAAAGATTCTTGAACTATACACAACATTTACAAACTTCTCTTTCTTTTTCTTTTCTTCTTTTTCTCATTTTCTCATTTGCTTTTTTCTTTCTCTTTTTCTTCTCTTTTTTCACTACTTTCTTTCTTTTTACTTTTCAAACTCTCATATGCCTAAATTGCAACCGACATCATAACAACATCATTCAATCCCAAGTAACAAACCAAACAAAGGTATGGAAAGTGTATGTATGGTTCAAAACTCCAATTTGGAGTTGGTTATGGGATTTGTATTATGAAACGAAAGGCTATATTTAGGCTCAAAGGGGGTTAACGAGGGTAAACAATATATGAAAATCATAATCAAGTAACACATTTCAAGTATGAACTCAATTAATGAACGATCAAATGAAAGAATAGTGAGATTACCGACAAATTCAACATTTTCAAAGAGAAAAGAATAGTGTATGCACTCACAAACGACGAAAGGTACACAGCTTACTCGGTGTAAGTATATACAATGCAACAAAAGATTACCGAGTTATAAAAATCTTAAACCAAATCAATAGAACAATAAAAGTGCATGTGCTCATGGGATTAAAGTTTAATTCATGAAGTTATTCATAATATAAATAAGTGAGACTAAAGTCTAATAACTTCTAAAATTGAGAACATGCATCATTGGGATGTCTATTGGATCGGGCAATTATTGAAATTTATCATCGAAAACAAAGGCAAAAAGCCCCAAAAAGGAGAAAAAAGAAAGAAAATCTTTTTGAAATTTTCAATTTTTCTACGAAAAGCATACTAAGTAACTAACATGGGAGCTAAAACATGAACTAAAAACAAAAATGGATAGAATATACCACATCCCCTAACTTAAAACTTGACATTGTCCTCAATGTGAATTAAGAACCAAGTCAAAGAGAGGAAAAGAGCGATATTACCCAAAATTGGAGCGATCCCCATAAAAACAAGTCCAAAGAATCTAAAAAACAAGTTAGTACCAAGCATAGCAAAAACAAATAACAAAAAGTTAACTACTTACACTAGACTAAATTAAAAGGAAGAAAGAATAAAAAGAAAGAAAGAATAAAACGCTAACTATATACAACCTAATATTTAGACTTCACACTAACTGTACACTAGAAGTCTAAATAGCTGAGGATCCACCGTGAAAACAATTTGTCTTTGGAGGATAACTGGTGTACCCTCACATACAAGCATGCCCTCTGAAAAATATGAATTCCGTTTGAACAACAGAAGGCATGTGTAAGTCGGAAGAAAGGAACCATCACCAATTAAAATTTTTGGAGGGACGATGGGGGGTTTGGATTGAACGGGTGACAAAAACATGCGGGGATCGAGAAAAGTCGAATATCCTCCCAAAGATTTTGAAATTGGAATGGGAGGCGGCGCACACAAAGGAAAAGATGCGATCGTGGAAGGCGACTCGAGCAAGTACTCCTCATCGGCGAAAAGGTTTAAAATATTAAAGTTTGAAACCGAATCATCGGGTACTTGAGACGGTATGATAATAGAGAATGAAAATGGGGATGAAAGAAATTCAAACTCATGAGATGAATCATCATCGCATGAAGTTTGAGTTTCGAAGGAAATAATATCATTTCCAATGAAATGTTCTTCTTTAGGGGCCAAAGAAGAAATCATTTCATTGCAAATAGATATTACGTCATTTTCCTCCTCACTTTCAATATCTATTACGAGATGGGCAAAGTCTAGAATGGTTTGTTCCAAAGTAGGCACAAGTAACTCATTTGGTTCAAAACATACCTCGACCTCGAAAGCCTCGGAAGCAAAATCGTCATCGGACTCAAAAAGTAAATCCAAGTCATGTTCCTAACAACGATTTTCTTCCCGATAACGAGTTTCAATTTTCTCATTCTCATACATACGCAAACCCTCACCGAATGTCATAGGTCGAGGTGCGGATCCATGAAAATGGGAACTTTGAAAATTACCATTGGACTTAAACGAAAACTCATTATTATAGGAATTTTGAAAACTATTCGAATTCGTTTCAAAATTCCTATTATAAGGAGGTAAAGGCCCAAAATCATTATCATCATCATCATCATCAAAATTTCGATAACCTAAGTTTTGACTTTCGTTATACTCGCCCAAAGTCATATTTGAATTTGTTAAACTTTGAGATTCTAAATATTCACCGAAAGTCATAGGATTATGAGCATTTTGAGAATTATAACAATGATTACCGAAAGAATTAGAATAAGACATGCTTACCCCAAAAATGGCTCGAAGTGGCGGATTCCACAAAGTAGGTGCGCACGGGAAAAATTCGAGCGTTTCTAAGTGCTCAAATGTGGAAGTCCTGCAAAAGTATTAGAAAATAATACAAATAGAAAGAAAATACAATGAAATACTAAATCAAATAAATTCTAAAATAAACTAGATCCCGACAACGACGCCATTTTAGTAGCGCGCGAGAGGTGTGGTTGCGTAAGGCCACAGTCGTTGTTTTCTATCTCGCCGCGACTATACAAACAAACCTAAATTACTACTACACTCAACTGGTGAGTATAGCGGTAAGTCGGGTATAAAAAATCCACATGGACGAGTTACTAGAATTTATATGATTTAGTGCTCCGAAATAAAAGTATAAAAGGTGATTACAAACTAAAATGTAAAAGATGCATAAAAGGGAAATGTTTATGTAGGCGAGGGTATTGAAACAAGACTAACAAAGCGAGTAAAACCTATAGGTTGCGTCGAATATCCCTCACCCGAATTAATTTGTATAAAATGGATACATGGGTTGACGAGTTATTTAGAATGCGTCTCGTTTTGACAGTTAATTGAACCAAGGGTTGTCACACCCCAAAATTCGCATAAAAGCCTAATATGATTTTCGCATCAACAAATATCCTAGAAATTACGCATGAAAGGTCGTAAGCACGGGACCTCGTCAAATCTCCTAGGAAAAATAACTAGGACAATGCACCCGAAATAAACCCGTAAACACCATCACCAAAGCCAAGCAACGCGTCAACTCAAGTGAGTTCAATTCAAACACAACCTAATTTAAATTAGCTACAAAGCATCGTAAAAACGCGGTAAATGAAAGAGAGTAAATAAATGCGGTAAATCTATGCTAGAAAGAAAGGAAATCAAAGCAAGAAAACCTAATTAACAAAGCATGTAAATTATATAGAAAGCAAGAAATTAAGGAAAACAACTATATTTATTTGTAGGGAAGATGAATAGTGCACACTTACAAACCCAAATGGGGTGTCAAACCCCGAGAGGAAGAAGAATGAGCTCTCCACCTCCAAACCCTAACTAAAACTATCTACCCTTTAAAAATATCTAAGTATATCTGATATAAAACCAAAATTTGGTTTATATAGTAAGTTACAAAAGAAGTAAAGAAGAAAGAAGAGAAAGCTATCTGCAATTACCGATCGCAGGGGCGCGGTCGACCAGTCCCTTGGGCAAAATCCCACTGTCTCCTTCCCACAGAAAAATATGAAATTGCGGTCGACCGGTCCCCTGGACGCGGTCGACCGGTACTCTTTTTTCTGGCCTCCTTTGGTCATGAAGGAGGGGGGGGGGGGAAGGTGAAAACGGAAATGGACATATCTTCATCGTCCGGACTCAGAATTGCACACCGTTTACGGCCACGCGAAGCTTATTCGACGAACTACGTATCCGTGGAAATTCCATGATTCGCAGATGAAATGTGAATTGAATAAAATGCCCTTGAAGTAGCGTCCGGTGACGAAACTTCTCCGAAATGCAACGGATCCTCACTTTTAGCGTTCCAATACATACAAAAGCACAATTAACCCCTGCAAAACAAGTATCTATCCAAATCCAAGGTTATCTGGTTAATGAGCATAAATATAGGCATATAGGACTGTAAAAGTGCTAGAATGCATAAAGATGTAGGGGAGAAATATGCAATATTTGATACAAATCAGCAAGCATATATTCAATCCTCACGGGCATTACACTCATCAAGTGAATTCACTCAAAACAGGGAGCTAACACACGGGACATGCGGTCATAAGGAGTAAATGTAAATGGAAATTAGGCCGCACACATGTCACAGATGAAGAACGCTATATATAAAATGAAAAATGTATTCTCAATGCAATGATACCGCTCATTAAAGGGGGTGAAATGTAATTTCACAGATTATCAAAACTATTTAAACCTTTGAATTACATCTACTTAAGATCACATAGGACTTGTATAGGATTGTAATGTAGGCTTGGCTAGGGTACGAAATGAAGGATATGTATGTACGGATTCAAAGTGTTCGAAATGAAAACTCGGGATAATGGGAAAATTCAGGCAATATCAAAATTGGAAAACGAGTTCCAAAAAGGAATTAAATGTAAGAATTGGAGAGCGATCAAAGCTTATTGAACTATATACAACGTTTACAAATTTTTCTTTCTTTTCTTTTCTTTTCTTTTCTTCTTTTTCTCTTTTTCTCTTTTGTTTTCTTTTGCTTTCTCTTTTTTTTCACTACTTTCTTCTCTTTACTTTTCAAACTCTCACATGCCTAAATTGCAACCGAAACCGCAACCGCAACACAACAACAACATTCAATCCCAAGTAACATTCCAAAAAAAGGTATGGAAAGTGTATATATGGGCTAAAACTCCAATGCGGGGTTGGTTATGGGATTTTGGGTTATGAAACGAAAGGCTATATTTAGGATAAAAGGGGTTAACGAGGGTAAACATATAAGGGTGAGGTAAGGTCAATATGGGTGATATAACAAAGATGGCCTACGATCATTTCACAAAGTTTACGCAATTCTCAAATCAAAATAATATATGAAAATCATGCTCAAGTAACACATTTCAAGTATGAACTCAATTAATGAACGGTCAAATAAAAGAATAAAGAGATTACCAACGAATTCAACGTTTTTAATGAGAAAAGAATAGTCTATACACTCACAAACGAAGAAAGTTACAAATCTTACTCGGTGTAAGTATATACAATGCAACAAAAGATTACCGAGTTATAAAAGTCTGAAACCAAATCAATAAACCAAGAAAAATGCATGTGCTCATGGGATTAAAGTTTAATTCATGAAGTTATTCATAATATCAATGATATGAGGACTAAAGTCTAATAACTTCTAAAATTGAGAACATGCATCGCTGAGTTGTCTATTGGATCGGGCAATTATTGAAATTTATCATTGGAAACAAAGGTCAAATGCCCCAAAAAAGAGAAAAAAGAAAGAAAATATTTTTGAAAATTTCAATTTTTCTAAGAAAAGCATACTAAGTAACTAACATGTGAGCAAAAACATGGACTAAACAAAGAAATGGATAGAATATCCCACACCCCCTAACTTAAAACCTGACATTGTCCTCAATGTGAATTAAGAACCAAGTTAAAGAGAGGAAAAGTGCGATATTACCCAAAATTGGAGTGATCCCTATAAGAACAAGTTCAAAGAATATACAAAAAAAGTTAGTACCGAGCATATCAAGAACAAATAATAAAAAGTTAACTAATTACACTAGACTAAATTAAAAAGGAAAGAAATGATAAAAAGCTAACTATATACAACCTACTATTTAGGCTTCACACTAACTGTACACTAGAAGTCTAAATAGTCGAGGGTCCACCATGAAAATGATTTGACTTTGGAGGATAACCGGTGTACCCTCACATACAAGCATGCCTTCCGAAAAATATGAATTCCGTTTGAAAAATGGAAGGCATGTGTAAGGCGTAAGAAAGGAACCATCGTCAATTAAAAGTTTTGGAGGGACGATGGGGGATTTGGATTGAACGGGTGATAAAAACATATGGGGACCGAGAAAAGAAGAATATCCTCCCAAAGATTTAGCAGGCATAATGGGAGGTGGAGCACATGAGGACAAAGATGCCTTCATGTAAAGCAACTCGAGAAGTACTCCTCATCGGTGAAAGAATTGAACGTTTTAAAGTTCGGCACCGATTCATTGGGTACTTGTGATGGTGTGGTAACGGAGAATGAAAATGTGGAGGAAATAAATTCAAACTCAAGAGATGAGTTATCATCGCTCAAAGTTGGAATTTCAAAGGAGATAGGATCATTTTCAATGAAACTTTCTTCTTTGGGATCCAAAGAAGAAATCATCTCATTGCAAATGGATACTACATCCATTTCATCACCACTTTCATTCTCAATTACAAGATGGGCCAAGTGACGAATGATTTGTTCCAAAGTAGGCACAAAAATCTCACTTGGTTCAAAACATTCCTCGACTTCAAAAGTATCAGAAGAGAAATCGCCGTCGAATTCGAATAATAAATCCATGTCTTTCTCCCAATAACGATTTTCTTCCCGATAACGTTCTTCATACCTCTCGTTCTCAAGCATAAGCAAACCCTCACCGAAAGTCATAGGCCGAGGTGCGGATGCTTGAAAATAAGGAGTTTGAAAATCATTAGCGGCACTAAAGTTAAACTCATTATTATAGGAATTTTGAAAACTATTGCAATTTGTTTCAAAATTCCTATTATAAAAAGGTAGAGGCCCAAAATCATTATCAACATCATCAAAATTCCAATAACCCAGGTTTTGACTTTTGTAATACTCACCCAAAGTCATTTTAGATGTTATAATTTTTTGGGATTTCTAAGTATTGACCAAAAGTTAAAGGTTTGAGAGAATTTTGAGAATTATCATAATGATTACCGAAAGAATTGGAATAAGACATGCTTACCCCAAAAATGGCTCGACGTGGCGAATTCCACAAAGTAGATATGCGCGGGAGATTCAAGCGATTCTAAGTGCTCAAATGTGGAAGTCCTACAAAAATGTTAGGCAAAAAGTACAAATAGAAAGAGAATACTATGAAATACTAAATCAAATAAATTCTAAAACAAACTCATCCCCGACAATGATGCCATTTGATAGACACGGTTTTTCCGCGACGCGAGAGTCACCTACGCGCCGATCATTTTGAATTCGGCTCACCTGAACTATACAAAAATCTAAATTACGGCTACACTCAACGGGTGAGTATAGCGATAAGTCGGGTATCGAAAATCCATAGAGACGAGTTGATAGAATTTATAAGGTTTAATATTCCTAAATAAAAGTGTAAAAGTTGATTATACACAAAAAGGGAAAAGATGCAAAAAGGGAAATGTTTAATCTAGGCGAGGGAAAATAAAGCTAGATTAAGAAAGCGAGTAAAAACTATAGGTTGTGTCGAATATCCCTCACCCGAGTTAATTAGTAAAAAATGGTTACATGGTTCGACGAGTTATTACAAATGCTTCTCGTTTTAACATTTAATTAAATCAAGGGTAGTCACGCCCCTAAATTTGCATAAAAGCCTAATACGATTTTGGTGTCAACAAATACCCCAGAAATTACGCACGCAAGGTCGTAAGCACGGAACATACATGATACGACCTGTCAAATCCCCTAGGAATAATAACTAGGACAACACACCCGAAATAGACCCGTAAACACCGTCACCAAAGCAAAACAACATGTCAACCCAGAATGAGTTCAATCCGACATAACCTAGACTAAATTAGCTAGAAATCATATTAAAAAGAATGTATAAATTAACTAATTTAATACAACTAATTAACTAAGGAAAATAAGAAATAAACTACAACAACTAATTAATCAAAGCAAGAAAAGTAACTACAAAGCAAGAAATCAAGTAATCAAAGCATGTATTAATGGAAAGATATAATGAATAGTAGTTTACTTACATAAATGGGGGGAAACTAAATAGAAAAGAGGAGAAGGAAGCTCCCAAGAACAAACCCTAAAATATCCTATCTAAAATGAAGTATATCTCCCAAAAAAATCCCCCAACATTCTATTTATACCCCAAAATAAACCCCCAACAAAACCAAGTCAAAACACCCAAAATAAGTCAATTTTCTTCCATATCTGATGGGCGTGATTGACCTTGATTTTGGGAACGGTCAACCATGGTTTTGGAATTTGCCTTGGGCTGGAGACAACCTCCTTTTCCTCTTTGAACCAATTTTGATGCGTTGCACGGAAACGACTATAACTCCCTCATACGGAATCAAAATGAGGCGTGGTCAGAACTAACACGAAGCTAATTCAATTATCTACATGATTATGTTTTGAAACCCTCCAAATTATGCAGTATGAAATTACCAAAATTCCATTGAAGTAGAAGAAAATACCGAAACCTTTCAAAAATGGCCATAACTTCCACACACGAAGTATGACGCACGATCAGTGGCCACGGAAAGATAATTTGATGATATACATGTTGGTAACTTCATTACATAAAAAATAGTGAGTTTGAAAAAACCAAATTGCCCTTGAAGTAGCATTCGACGATGAAACTTCTTCTAAATGCAACTGAACCTCACTTTCGGCGTTCCAATACTTATAAAAGCATAATTAACCCCTGCAAAACATATATATGTCCAAATCCGAGGTTGTCTGGTTAATGAGAATAAATATAGATATTAAGAACGTAAAAGTGATAGAATGCATAAAGATAGAGGGCGCAATATGCAATATTCGTGATGTATCAGCGATCTAAATCTCCGTCAGAGGAGGTGGATTGAGTTGATGATAGACTACGACTTCTATTTGGAGTATCATCCCGGTAAGGGCAATGTGGTGGCAAATGCTCTTAGTCGGAAGTCTGGAGTTACTTTGGCAGCAATGAAGTGTCACCTGAAGCTCTTATACTCTTGACTCACTTGAGTCTATATTGTATAAGAGTTCATCTAGTTTGGAAATTAAGACAAAATTATGTCTATCCTAGAAACCAAAGAACCTCAGAGATTAGATTGCTATTTCATTCATTTATCTTGTAGTGATCAAGACCAAATTACCAACACTTACACACAGTAGAATGCATCATATACTTGTCATATTGCATATTAATGTGTGCACATATGTTGAGTATGTTTAAATCCCTAAATTTGATTTTTAAATATTTTTTGGGATTTATAAACATTTTTTAAATAAAGGTTTTATTAATTAAAACTTAGTTTTAAAAGTTTGTGGGTTCAATCTACAATTATGGTTAAAGGGTTTATTGGCTTAAAGTTAGTTTGGGTAGAAACCAAAAGCGACACAGAATTCAGGGTGTGGTTGTAATTACTTTTAGACGCGCGTTTTATATCGCCTTACTGATCAACACCTGTTACTTGCTGATTGGTGCATTTTGTGTTTCTTTACTGAGTATATAAACGCGTATGCTTACAACCGTTGGATCAAACCTTATCAACGACCTGCATGCTTTCTTTAGTAATCCCTGTGTATCCCTCCTGAACCAATCAGGTGAATTTTAATCACCGCATACTGTGAGCCCTTGGATTTAAGTCAATCCAGCTTGACTCAATCCTGACCCTTGTTTTTGAACCTGCTTCTCGATCCTTCTCTTCGTCCTATAAAAGGGACCCTCCTCTCAATCGTCTAAGACTTTTGGCCAGTTCAATCCTGAGAGAAAAAAAGAGAGAGTAGAGAGAAAAGAGATAGAAGAGAGAAAACAGAAATAGAGAGAGAGAGTTAGAAACCCTAACCCCTGTTCGTCAATCCTCTTTCAAACCAAACACTTCTCTAAAACTCCTATATATCCAAAACACTACCCTGAGTGTTCTTGAGTTTTTCAGAGATATTTGTGTTGCTGTAACCTCTTGTTCGTTAGATCTTGTTCCCAACTTAAACTGTTTACTTAGATCTATTTTCTTCTTCATAGAAATTTCAGATCTATGTTCTGCATGTTACATCACACTTAGATTTACATGGTTTATTTCTCATCTTGAGAAATATATTGTTGATTCTTTTCTGAAAATCATTTTTATCTTTAAATCAACAATAAATGTTTTCTGTTTCTAGTTCTCTTAAAACTAAACCTTTGACCAAGTTTGGAATCACACTTGGAGGTTTTTAATCTCAAAAATCTTTTCAAAACTCTGAGATTGATTAAGATCTTGACTGTCTTCTAAGCAAGATATTCGTGGATTCTGGGATTGATTTAAAGGTCAAAAAGGTTCAAAGTTTTGTGAGAAGAGAGAAAAAGAAAAATCACTGCATATAGCCTTATATGTAATTTGATAGGACTGTTTGTACTTAATAAGTGTGAGTGTGTGCATGCATGTGTTAGAGAGCACCTCCACAAACACTTTCACCCTACAACACGAAAAGTGTTGGTAATAAGATCTTGTGAACACGAGTAGACGTAAAGTGCTGGAACAAATCAGAAGTTAACAAACTGGGAGAACAACATCTACAATCAGAACTGCAGAGAAGTTATAAGGACACCAGAGGGTACATTCCTAAACTTATATAGGTCTGAGTTGTATGCATGTTAGTTATATAGTTTGTAACTGGTAAATTTGTTTTAGTGGATTTTTTTTTATTTTACTCCGTAGAGGGAGTCATGGATGTTTCCTCAGTTGGTAAGGTTTTACCACGTAAAAAATCGTGAACTTAATCTTTCTACATCTCCTCATCTCATTCTTGGTTGTGCTGAGTTTAAAGTTTGTTTAAACTGTTTTATAATCCTGTTAGTCAAATCTTGAATAGATCTCGTACATATTGTTTTATTAAACACATCTTGTGTTCAATAGGTTTGATTTTTAAGAAAAGAGTTTCTTCAAAAAACAGCTTGGAGTTACTTAAATAGTTTATTTTTAATAAACGGCTTTAGTAACATATTTTCATCACTAAGCAAAAATGTTCAGCGAGTTGTAGAATTTTGACTTTCATGTCCAATGGGATTGCGATAGGGCATATATGTGGGGAATGGTAGATAGACCACTCATTTAGCAGAAGGTGTTGGAATGTCAGTCTTGCGATCCCATGTTTGCACACAACCGTGACCGCATTTAAAGCGGTGAGGTGTTCAACACTCTCACTATAGACAAGGTCGGGGGTGTGAGGCACAAATAAAGATTGATTGTTTCGATTATCGATGATCTTTAGGATGATGTGATGGTGGAGGCCCATCACTCACACTTCTGCATACATTCTACGTAGAAGTTTCTAGTGGTCTAGTATGAAGAGAGATGTGGCATTGTATGTGTCGAAGTGATATACATGCCAACATGTGAAGGAAAAACACAAGAAGCCGACATGGTTGTTGCAAGGATAGAAGTGGGAGAACATTATGATGGACTTTGTTACAGCCTTACCACGATCTGAGCATGGTCATGATGCATTCTTAGTTATAGTGCATCGACTTACAAAGTCCGCACACTTTATGCCGATTAAAGTTATAGACAATATGTCTTAGTTAGAAAAGGCGTATGTTTGAGAAATAGTTCGTCTTCATAGCATCTCGCTCTCGATCGTCTCTAATAGGGATCCCAATTTATTTCTTATTTTTGGAAGAAGATTCAGCAGGAATTGGGTACCAAGTTGAATATGAGAATAACTTACCATCCCGAGACAGATGGGAAGCCATAGAAAACTATTCAGATCTTGAACGATATGTTAAGGTATTATGCACTTGATTTCCAGGGTAGTTGGGTGGAGAATCTGCATCTGGAAGAATTTTCCTATAACAATAGCTATCAGAACAACATCAGTATGGCTCCCTTTGAGGTCTTTATGAGAGGCCATGCCGCTCTGTAGTTTGTTGGGTAGAAGTGGGTGAGAAGCATATCACAAATTCTCACATGAGTAAGGAGATGACTGATAAATTTCAGGTCATTCGATAGAGACTCGTGATGGCTCAGTGTCGACAAAAGAATTATTCTTATAATCAGAGGATATATTTAGAGTTTGAGGTGGGCGATCATGTACTATTGAAGGTTAGGTCAAAGACCAACAATCAGTGGTTTGGAAAGAAAAGGAAGCTCTCCCCTGAGTACATTAGTTTTTTTGAGATCCTAGAGTGGATCGAGGATGTATCGTATCGCTTGGCATTACCTCTTCAGTTGTCCCATGTTCACAGTCTGTTCCACATTTCTATGTTGAAGAAGTTCATTACGGATCCCCGACACATCATCAAATGGAACCACATCAAATTAGCGGAGGATGTTACATTTCCCACACAATCTGTATTCATCGTGGACCACAGGGATAGGGTACTGTGCAACAAGGTCATCCGGTTAGTGAAGGTCCTTTGGGAGTTCTAGGGTGTAGAAGGTGCGACTTGGGAGAATGATTCATAGATGCGTGAAAAGCACCCAAAGCCTTTTTCTAAGATTCTTCTTGTTGATTTCGGGGATGAAATCTCCTAAAGAGGGGAGAATGTGATGACCTTAAGCGAGATTGTATTTCCTTTCCTTGTAAATTGCATGCCAAGTTGGCCTCTGACTTGATATGATAGACAGTTGTCTATTTTGAAATGTTCTTATGACTTTTTACGAATAAGAATTTGATAAATTAAGGTTTATATATAGAAATCTTGGGGTCATTAGAACAAAATTATTGTTCATTCAAATGAGATATCCAGGGTTGTCTTAACAAACCTTCATCTGCTCTCTTTCTTTATTCTCTAGAATCTTGTTATAACCACTATTCATAGGATTTGTTTGAATGAGGTATGGGTTTCCATTCGAACAACCGTGATTTTTAATCGTTGAAAATGTCTTGCTAAAAACCCCGTTTGAATGAGAAGGCATGTAGTTTTAACAAGAAGGTAAGTCGTTCGAATGAGCCATTGAAAAATTGAAAGTGCTGAAATTTTTATATGTTTTTGCGATGTGGATCCTTGGATTGGTTGAGCTATCAAGCTTCGAATGGTTTAGATGAGATCGCGGGTCAAGGTTTGATGGACCAATAGTTAAGGGTAATGGGTTTTGAACATAAATGAGAGAGAGAATGTGTTAGAGTGGGTCATTCCCAACACTTCTTATCAGATTTTTGAGGATTTTCTCTCTTTCTCCCTCTCTCTATAAGTTCCCTCCCTTTTCAGCCCACTTCTACCATCCCCAAGCCCTAAACCTTCATCCTTAGAAATATTTAGCCCATTTCCAAGCTTGTAACACCTATTTTAAGCCTTAACTAAGGTAGAAGTTGGGTTACAGATTTATTCTTGGAGCTTTGGGTCATTTTGGATATTTCTTGGATTTTAGGATTTTTAGAGCCATCATTTTCTCATTTTCTACTCTTCAAACTCAAGGTAGGGCTTTCCTTATTATGTTTACAATATTAAAAGCTAAATATATGTTAGGATGCATTCTAGAATATGATTTAATTTTACAAATATATTTTTTAGTATGTTCATTTAAAGTTTTCTTACAAAATGGAGGTTTTGAGAAAACTAGACCCAATTGGGCTTTTTGAAGAACATATAGTATTTTTAAAAATCTTGAAATATGAGGAAGATACATCAAAATATAGTTCCATGTTAATATTATGTTTAGTTTCATATATAAGGATTTATAGGCTTGAAATCCTCCCAAACATGTGTTTAACCTTTAGTATGTTGGTGGAGAACATACAAATAATATATATGAAGTTAAAAATGGGTTTCATGATGAAATAAAAATGTTGAAAAATTAAATATGTTGTAAAAGGTTGATGAAATGAGGAATAATGATGTTTAAACAACATATGATGATAAGGTTAAAATGGACATTTTGGTAAAATGGCCTTCAGATTATTAAATGTATTTATTGTAGTATAAATACAAAGAAATGGGATTTTCTTGAGAAAGAATGAGGAAACATTGTTTTTGAACATAAAATCATGGAATGTGATTTTTGAATAGAAAATGATGACTTGTGATACTATAATGAAGAAAATAATTTTTTTGATAAAATTTTGGCAAATGAAGGGTAATATGGTAATTTTGGTAAAATAGAGGGTCCTTGTGGTTAGACTTCCTCATTTGACCTTATCGGTCATTTTTGTGAAAAATAGATGAAATAAATAAAGTGGCATGAAGACGGTATGAAATGTGAAAGCGAAGCGTAAGAATGACACAAATGGTGGAATAATGTGGACATTTGATTAAATATTAAAACACATTAATACGGGTTGGGATGCAATCGGGAAAGAATTAAGAAAGGCCGGATCCCTAGGGTGAAATACTCAAAATCACTGGCCATAGCATATGGTGGCATTGTTGGCAGTGTGAAGCCCGTTAAAGTATGTAGTTATTTGGTAAATTCCGAGAAAAAGATAATGTTAATGGCGGAATAATGGGAATAGTAAAAATGGAGACCGGTGAATAAAAATTATTGAATGGTCTCTAATTACGTGGAAAGTTAGCATAAATTGGTTAAGTATGAGTATAAGAACATAAGCTCGAGTTGCACAGCATAGTAGTTGCATTTATGCTCATAAAATGATAATGTTTTCGGAATTGTTAAAATAAATGTTATATGCATAGTATTTTCGTATAAAAATGTATTGCTTAGTATTTTCCCCCTCCTAGCGCTTTCCTCACCCCTACTTTTTATGTTAAAACCCCCACTCCCAGGTACTTCCGATAGGAACGTTGGCAAGGACGTTGGTAAGGGCCCACCGGGTACGAATCGCCGTTAGAAGTTCTACCACGATATTTTAGAATTACATTGGGAACATAAATTTATAGCACTTAAATAACATTTTATTCAGATCTTGGGCCATTGTTTGTAATAATACTGGAATTTATGATTTATTCCCACTATTATTATTATTATTATTATTATTATTATTATTATTATTATTATTATTATTATTATTATTATTATTATTATTGTGGGATTTAATGGACCTTTCCTAAATAAATCTTGTTAATTAATTAAAATACTTAAAGTGACAACTTTTTCCTAAATTAGGGACTACTAATCAACTTCTATTCATTATAAAATGATGCAAATTAAAGGCTTTTCTTAAATAATAAAATTGAACTTTCCCCATCCCCCCTTAAAACCTTGACCCAGGTGCTTGTTGACCCAACGATAGCCTAAATCCGGGTCGGGCATTACATTTTATCTCCACTAGTAAGGCATGTGATTGATGATCCACATGTCAGAAGTTCAAACTCCACTGAGTGCGGTTGTAGATTTAGAGCTAATAAAACCCATACCGCTGTGTGTGGTTGTTAACGTAGGGATAATATTAGTGGTGGATGAGTGGATTGTTACATAACCATCAAGAAAACCTGGAGTGGTTTGATGGGACAAACTTCAAACGTTGGTGACAGAAGATGTTTTACTTGACTAAATTAAATTTATCATTTTTATTAAGTAAAAAAGTTCTTGAATTAAAGGAAGATGTCAATATAGCAATTGTTATTTGGCTTATGGATGAAAACGCTCTGACTTTATGTGTTGTAATTATTTTCTCAATGATTTGGACAACACCCTATATAATCGTATATTTCAATCAAAATAGCAATAACAAAATTGGGAATCCTTTGATAAAAAATACAACAATGAATACATGTGACTTAAAAGTTTATTATTGGTAGGTCCTTAGATTTTAAAATGGTGGATTTAAAGGTTGTTCTTAGTCAAGTCCAATAAATTTATATAATTCCTCATGAAATTAATGCCAAAGGAATGAGTTTGAATGAATCATGTCAAGTAACGAAAATTATTAAAAAATTGCCTCATTGTTTAAAAGATTTCGAAGAAATATTTAAATCATAAATGTAAGGAAATAAAATTGGAGAACTTAATCATTCATCCACGAATATGAGAATGTAACAATTTGTAGTTTTATATATGCTGATTAAATTATGTGCTAAATCACTAGAGTTGTGTGTCATTCAAGCCAAAAAGCTTAAATTGTGGTAAGAAGTTTGAGTTGAAATTGAGGCTCGTTCATTAGACATCATGAACATTGAACTTTGAAGATATACAAGGCATATGTAGTTCACAAGACTTCTGCTGCTGAATTTGAAGACATATCATTTCATTGCCTTGTAATTGAACGTCTTTAGCAATGCACAGATGCACGTTTTTGAAAAAGTGTGTTTTTATGGACCGATAAAGTATATTTGAATATTTAGGTGTATTTTGTATACATTGGAAAAATACCAAACACCTTTTAAAGTGATTTATAGACACCCCATCCTAATACCCTCCAAATACCTCCTTAGGTCCCTAACAATTGTCCTCTCACCCTAAGACCCTGAGTCCTATTCTAACCCCTGTTCTAGAATCCAATGGACGCTTCCTAGTCCCGTTTAACTTTGGTTTACTCTCCAACTAGAGCAAATATCATTTCACTTTCATAGGGACCTGAATACCCTTTCCAACGATCTATACCGTGCATGAATGGCCTTACAGTTCGTGCGTACTCACTTTTTTTACTGCTAAACCCTAATATAGAGGCCATCGAGCGCTCTCGAGTTCCATTTGACTTGGGTCAACTTTCCAATCCAAGCAAAGTTCATTGCACCTTTATATGGATATGAATTCCCCCTCCAACAGTCCATACCGTGTGCGAATCGGCCTTACGATTCGTGAACATTTGCATTTTTACTCCGAGAACCCCCGTCTAGAGGCCATCGGGCGTTTCCATGCCCCATTTGACTTAGTCAACTCTTAAAACTGGGAGTAGCCTATTTAATTTTATAGGAATATGAATACCCTTTTCAATGGTTTATTCGAGTGCGATTTGGACTTACGATTTGCATTTTATGCCTATTTTTCTGAAAAGGCCTTTCAAGACTACCTATAGGCACCCTAGACCCATTGCCTATAGGCAAGGGTGTACTTTACTTCGCCAGAAATCAAGGGGTATGCCGATAGGTAGGCTAGGGCCAATGTTGATCACTATTTGCCCTAATCTTAATTCTTATTTAAGGAGGTCACAACCTCATTCCAAAAGGTCCTTCAGCAATCAGAACATTCCTTGGCTCGAAATTAGTGCACCGTTACTCTAAAAAATCCAAGTTTTCAACTTTTTCCTCGGCCTTTTTTACCTTACTTTTATATGACCTTTTGCCACTAACCTCATCCCTACTCCACCATTATCCCATCACCATAATATCCGCTTATTCTCCTTAAAAAATCATTAGCAAAATATTTTTGGAGGTCTACACCTATTCTTTTCTAATTCATTTAATTAGTGTTGTTTATTTACTTTTATTCCACTTTTGATATTCTTTAGTCTTACTCCATCATCACACATCAACTAATATCCTTTTTTATTAGTAGTATTCACATAATATGTTTTTATAAAGTAAAAAGACAAAAAAATGGGTTTACTTATAAACCCCAAAGTAGGATCTTCTCACTTTTTCTACAGTTTTACACTTGAGCACGTTTTTTCCAAAACAACTAAAGAGGAATCCTAAATTTGGATTTTTGGGATAAACCCCACACTTATGATATGTCGAACTAAGTTGAATTTGATGCCTATTTTGGCTACGTAAGCGTCCCGAGTCATCGTGCTACTTTTGTTTATATATCATATTTTGTAGTATTAAGCGTATTCACACGCCTACATATTGGTGTTTCCACCCGACATGCACATTCAATTTCTCATAGTGAATCGGGATATGGTGGGCACTAACATCATATTTTCTATTATTTTATTTTTTTGTGTACTCCTTAGGACGACTACTCTCCGTCCTTCCCATGACGTGAGTAGGTTGGTTTGTTTTTCTCACCTATTTTTCACATAACACATATTATACGCATGAGTCATATCTTGGAGAAAAAGTAAAATAATATTATAATCCATGAGAGATCGAAAGGGAAGAATGGGTATGTAACACCTTCCCATTCTGTAACTTAGTCCCCATACCCTTGATTCTGTAACTTAGCTCATGTTTTTCAACTTGTATATATTTCGACAAATAAATATTAAGCCATCAAATTATTCAACACAAATTAACAAATTATTAAGGAATTACCTAATCCATAAATTAAAAAATAATAACATATTAAAAAGTACCTAATTATTAAGCCATTAAAAAGATGAAACTAAATTCAGAATGTCTACATTGAAGTAAATCCACTGTCGGCTCTTTTTGTCTCGCCTAGTACTTCGAATCTTTTTTGGACCCTTTTTAGTGGGCATCTCTGGCTGTGATGATGAGGATTTTACTTTTATTGGAGTAATGGGTTTGGGAGGTGGGAACAGAACATTCATCCCGCTCTTTACCACATCTATAATTAACGTGAGCAAATATTTGAACTCAGTTTAAATTAGTTTAGTCCGGATCAATATATATGAGTTCGAAACCCAAGAAAATTAATTCTAAACTAGTGCATATCATTCTAAATAACATTATAAAGAGTGAATTAGAAAACATTCCAAATACCAAGGAATTACAAATGCATTCCATAAAAGAGAATTGTAAATACTAACCTGACGTTGTGCATGGATTCAAACACGAGAGCATCTCACTTTTACATAAATCACCCTAAAAGAAGATAAATAGATAACCAAACACTAACAAATTGGAGTCTTTTTACCATTAATATATTCTTTTCGTAATTTCCATCGAGAACAACACTGCATCCACTCGAACTATTATCATTTGTGGGGACAACCCTAATAAAAAACTTGATTTTTCCACATTATGAATTCATTAATGATATGAAAATTGTTCCATGAGGAAGTCCATCATACCCAGGTTTTTTCCATCCAACCCATATACCACAATTGAGACAGTAGTGGTACACCCATCCTATGTTATTTTTCTTATTGGAATATGTCACTTTAACATTCAACTACCCACCACATTCACAATTCATCTATTTGTACTTAAGTTGCATGCTGATGGTTACACTTAATCGATTCATTTACGACATTTTTAGTACCTAATAATTTGTAAATTATGGTATAATCCCCCATTTTTAGAATTGTAGAAAATTGTGTGAATATTTTAAATTGGGAATTGTGGTGTCGGCCCATTTTCGTTGGTTTTCGATTTATGATAATAGATTTAAATGTTCATATGAAAATATAGAACTAAATATATGAGTAGAAGATGCACAAATGTAATTAAATACAAGGATTTTTCCAATACATACAATTCTAATAGGATTTTCATACAAGGGTTATGTAATACCTCGTATTTTTATGCTATATTAATTTGGGGATTTATTAAATTTAATGTGAGTTATTAATTTAATATAAATCCGGAAATTAATCACTTTATAATTATTAACATGATGTGAGTTAGTAATTATGGAAAATTTGTTGTTGAATATTACTAATGAGTAAAGTAATATAATATTGGTTCTATTAAATGTCAAGAGTGAATAAAATGACAATTTTGAAAATTTGAGTTGGGACGCGCCCGTGTTGCGTCGGGACTAAATATTGATTAATAAAAGTGAATATATTATAAGTTGCTCTTATAGTTTGGGTCTCGGGGCATTTTTAGGCCTATTTAGCACCCTGGGAGGGCATTTTGAACAGTTTACATTTTTGGGTAATTAAACCCACGAAATTTCTAGGGTTATATCAAATGTTTAAGGTTGCCTTCTAGGGTTAAAACAACGAAATACAAGTGATGGACATAGGAGAGGGAAGGAGAGAGTTTTCAAAGCAAATTCTAGACCGAAAATTCATCCGGTTGCACCGCCACCACCACCAATGCGTAGATCACGCGACGGGGAATGCAACAACACCAAATTCGTTCATAAATCAGAACACTGAAAATCCCAGGCAAGTATTTATCTTTCTTATTTTTGTTAATGCATCATTCATGTTAGCCTAGGGTGATTAGGATGAGTTTTATAGAAGAAAACCCATGCTGGAGATAGGAAAACCGCATGTAGTTATGATTTGATTGATAATCTGGAAACCCCTTCATATGTAGAGGCTTAACCATGAATTTATGATGTATTAGGAGTAGAATTTATGGGAAAAGACTGATTAGAACCATGTTAAATAGATTTCTAGGGTTCTTGAGATTTACATGAATTTTGGCCTGTTAATCCATGGTTATTAATGGAAATTTGCATGCTTTACGTAGGAGATGTATGAGATGGGTTTATACTCTTAGTAGTACAAATTTTTGGGTGATTGGGAATGAAAAATCTGTATTTGGATGAGGTTGTATGATAGAACCCGTAACTGGTTAATGGAAGAATTCGCCATACCTACTTGATCGATCGATCAAGCCAAGAGCTTCGATAGATCGAAGGTTTGATCGATCGAGCCCCTGCCCTCGATCGATCGACCCCTTCTGGAAGACTCATATTTCCCCCTTTTTAAATTAGTTGAATTCAATTTAATGAGAAATAATCCTTGGTCACCCTTATTAAAATGTTTTGGGAGATAAAGGAGACCAGTAGGACTTATAAATAATTATGTGGCCTTTAATGTAAGACGAGAGTTGTATTTTGTGGGATACTTACATATAAGGGATGATGAAATTATGTATTAAGGGGAGAGACGCGTAAGATAGTTACGTTGGAAATTAGATGAGTACCTACTGAATTCTACACTTGGGAGGATAGAGTCCATGAGTGTTACGTAATAAGTTGGAATGATCCCTTAAATTAAAGTAAGAAATGAAAGGTTATATGTGAGAACTAAATAATGAGAAATAAGGAAAAATGTCATAATTATGGGATTTGAGATGTACCTAATTTGATATGGTAATATTAGTATAGTTATATGATTGTGTTTATGCATATACTATTTATGTGTGAAAATCGTGCCCGCGCTACTTGCTATCCCTGAGGTTACTGCGCTGGGACAGTCTTATCTCGATGGTACCTTTATGGGGGATATTGACTCGTACCCTAGAAGATAGAAATCCTTAGTACAGGCTATCGAATTGATAGTTCAGACGGTCCTAAGAGACGTGAGGGAATGTGCTATCCTCTTAGAGACTTGGAATCTATGCTTCGCCTCAATATTGTTTGTGTATGTGTTAATACAGTTCGAGAGTGATTCTGAACTTGTATTTCCCTTAGTACGAGTGATACGGGGATTGGATAGCAGAGTATGACCGCACCATAGTTTTTATGTGGGGTGCTGTTGGAATATATATATTATACAAGTATTTAATATATATATGAAATTCTGAAATTTGGAACTGCCTACTGTGTTATGGTAAGTAAGACATGTATAATGACTCAAATTGGAAATACTTGTTTTGAAAAGTATAATATGACACTGGGAAACTTTATTAATAAAAAAGTTAAAATGAGAGCTTTGTTACTGAATGAAATTTTACTCTTAAACAATTATATTGTTCAGTCTTACATCTTACGAGTAACCTAAGATAAGTTAAACCATTTGGAAGATTAGTGCGATATAAGATAAGATAATCCATTTAGAAGATTAGTGCGATAGGCGTGCACATTAGAAGAGAGGTGAGAATTTCTCAAGAGAGTGTCGCACTAATATGTTGTTGCATTGGCCTGTAGACATTTTAAATACTTGCTAAACAAATTTTAAATCATTTACACTATCGGGCTCTGACCCGTTTCTATTTTCCTTTCTCTCTTGTATATATATGTATATATTACAGGTGCCCAGCCACAGGGGCGTCTTGCATAGGATCCTTTGGAAGGAACGCGCTGCAGCTTAGGTGGGAGTTGCAAGCCTCTTGCTTAGACGACTTCATTTATTTGATTCCACTCCTATCTTATTTATTCAGTTGGGCATGTGTCGCCCGTTTCCATTATCCATTTGTTTTATTGGACATTGTGCTTCATTTATTTCTAGTATTGTCACTTTGGGGTTTTATTACTGTCTGGATGTTTTACCTTAAGTTTAATGTTGGGATTTAGTTGTTGAATGTTTAATTTATTTGGATTATATGTTCCAGGATAATTGTGGTGTGATTCTTTAATATTGAATTATTATAAATATTTAAATCTTGGTTATAAAATAAAATTTGGAAAGTAATAATAAAAAATGGTTTTGACACTTAGCTTAATTAATTAGGGTGTTTAAATTGGAAAAGTTATTTTTACGACAGTGATGCTAAGAATGAGCCAACTGTTCACCTTGATTTTAATTTAATAAATGAGTGATCTCCCAGTATTTAATTAGGCGGGGTGTCACAGGTTAACTAAATAACAATAAAATAATATTTTGAAACTCAATTTTTGTCTAAATAAACTAAAAGATCATTCAAATTAGGGTTGTAATCAATATAATACTAAAACTCCGTAGGGGACTTTAATGCATCTTCTTGAGTAATCAAACCCTTTGGTGAATGCATAACAACAAATGAATTATCATCATTTATGTATTTTGAGTAGAACACCTTCTTCATTCTTTGAAAGGCACGAATAAGAGGCTCTTCGACCATGCGATCTTTACTCTTCATCTTAGATAATTATACTATGATAAATTTTGAGAGAGTATCAACTTTACAACCATTCATAGTGTCCTCCATCTTCACCGAGTTACAATAAAACATGACTTCTTTGAAATCTAAGTAATCTAGTTACATGATTTATTAGACAATCCCATAATAGGTTAGCATCGTATCCTTTATATTTTTATCATTTTTTCTAGACACATAATAAATAAATGAAGAAATTGAAATTCCATTGTTATTCATCAATAGTTTCCCTTGCATGAGTTTGAGACAAAATCGAAATTGTTGAAGCAAATTTTTTTAAACTCGTTCACATGAAAATTGGGACCTTTGTCTAGGCGTGTAAGCCTTGAAGAGATATCACCTCTTTTTAAAATCTTCATTTATTAATGGATTTGTATTAGTTAAGTTTTTACATCTATACATATATAGCTGTAATATAAGAGGTGGAAATTACCTCTTTTGATACCCCTGCCCTATTATCATTTATCGTGCATTTTCTCTTATAATTTCTGTCAATTTCATGCTTATACTTCCTAAACGTGTTCATGAAATATAGAATTTTTAAATGGTAATATAGAGAATACATGTAATCAAATAAAAATAAGTTTTATATTTAGCTACTTACTCTCTCTAATCTCCAACTTCATCTTGCGATTCGAAGACAAAATGAGCTACTTGCTCGTATTGCAAATTGGTGAGTTTCACCTCTTTAGGGTTCCCGAAAGGAAATTCATCCTCAAACTAGTTAAGTTTCTCAGTCACTCATTCTCCATGAGGATTGAACTACTTAAGACTTTGTTACATCATATGTTCCCAAGCGTATAACAATGATTTATGCTGTTATGTATTCTTCCGTAATTGACCTTCCAATATACCATGTATTCTTAACGTAATCTTTGAAGGTTTTCATCAAGCTCTCAAAAGGATAAATCCTGCGATACCCGAAGGGTCCACATAACAAAGCCTCATCATATAAATGCACAAGATGGTGGAAGTGGATGTCAAAGAACGGCAGAGGAGACTATTTCTCCAAGACAGTAGTCGCCTAGGCTATAGTGGCTTTCGCACCTTAATATGCTTCATGTTTACCACTTTTGCACACAGTAAGGTGAAGCACAAACTAATCCTCCTGGGGATATCTCTGTGCTAAAAAAGTAATGCCTAAATAATAGAAGGATTAATTTGATGATGACGTGCCAGTTATCAGACTTACATTATTTCAGGTCATTTGCTTGGTAGCTTAAAACCCTGTGTAAATTATTGAAATAGCCAGATGGTGTCCCTAAGTTGAACAACGTGTCCAGGAGGATCTTTTTCTCACTAATAGTCATTGTGAAAGCACCTGCGAGAATTAAATTTCTTCCTATTATAGGATCAGTTGTTAACCATAATTTACTTTTAATTTTCATCTCCTTTAGATCGCAGTGCACCCTTTCTCCATATTTTGAATGAGAACCATCCAGACGTGTTCCTATCAAATTTTTTGAAAGATTCTTCTCCGTGTGCATCAAATCAATTACGCAACTTAAATGGTGCTTTTTACAATTTGACAAGTCAAATAAGATTAACCATCCGGACCATGTCTTCATTTTACTAGGATCTTTCGGATCCTCCCTAGCTTTATGCTTCTAGCCTACAAAGTGAAGGTGTTTGCCTATAAACTTATTCCCCAAAGTTATAGCTTTTGCTTTCACCTCGATTTGATAACCAGAAAGCTGAGAAGGTTTTGTCCTACGCTCATGATCGACAAGTGAAAATTTAGACTCATAATTCCTAAAAGGCTGACTATTGGACATAAATATATGATGACCGACATGACTCATCTTACCATTATGATGTAGCTAAATGGATTCAGTTTCTTCCCCATAGATGGGACATCCATAATATCATTAACACTATAACCTGACAAGGTCCCAAGGAATGAAAGTCATTTATCGCCCATAACACCATTTTTTTAAGTGTGAATTCTTCACCCTTATGAGCGTCAAATGCCTTCATACCTTCATCCCACATCTCTTTAAGTTTATCGATTAGCGAGGATAAGAAAATATCAATATTGTCATCGAGTGAACTCTTTTCTCATGCACAGTGTTGAAGGGAGACTTAAAGGTTCCATGGAAACTGGCCAATAACGCTTATTAGTGCTTATACTACTGAAAGGGTGTCATGCATTTGAAATCTTCCAGATGAGTGAATCAATCAGATAACGCATGAGATTCCCACCCACCAAGCCTAACGTGCCACGTCATGGCCTATACTATCACGGTACGGTGAAATATTTTAACCATGGATCGAGGGGAAAATACTTCAATACCTTCCGTGGAAATAGCGAGGTCTTGTGATATTTTGCAGGTTTATTTTTTCCTCTCTCACAAACCATATATCTTTGTTCTTTGAATATAGGACACTCATTCATCAGTTCGTGTTTGTTGTAATACAATATCAATTATACGTTCATACATGAATATATTTGTACTTAAAATCCAAAATCTTCAAGCTTTTCTTCATGCTTGGATAGATATTTGGTAGCGTGTCCTCTTTGGGAAGAATTACTTTAGCCCACTTAAGAATTCTAGTTTTGCTGTTGCCCAATAAAACAAATTGACTATTAAAATGATGCAAAATAATCATTGCGTATAATATCGAGTCATCTTCTTCGAAATTTTTATACAAAGGTCTAGCCGCACTAACTTTCAACCATATGTATCCTTGATCTTTGCGTAACTCGGCACTAACTTGTTCATTGACTTGGTCATAATGTACATTATCTGTATCCATAGGATGGTGGTTTTGATGGAGGTGGACTCCGTAAGCATCATCAATTAGTTCGATGAAAGGATGTTGTGCTGACGAATCATTCACCAATCATTCACCACTTCCACCTAATGGGGTTCCATCACGCGATTGGGTACCAATAATTCTTCTCGACCATATGGTACACTATTTTCCCCGTGGAATGTCCATATCTTACAGTCTTAAGACATACCTCACATTAGTAAATGCAAATTCAACATGTTTCAAAGATTTAAATTTTCCTTTCATATGACAGTAGCACGGACACGAAATCTTGTCACTGTTAATATTTCTATCGACATACTTAAGAAATTCATGAACGCCATTAACATGATTATCTGATACTCGGTTACTCTCTCCCATCCACTCTTTTTACTGTGGGAAAACTATTAAATAGTCATCAAAATCCAAGTCACCTGTATAAATAAGTTGAAATGATGGTAATGTTGGGTTTAAGAAATCTCAGTTTATAATTCAAGAAAATTCATTCGACCCGAGCATTTAATAAGTATGAAATAAAATCAAAGAAATTAAGATGTCATTAAAATGAAAAAATTAAAATTTTTTATAAATTTTTCATTGCCTAATCATGAGCAACAAATGAATTGGTCGGGAAATATAACATTTTTTATAGTATTTTAATAGAGGGCCTATACCGTGGTCAATATGCACCGGCTCATCATAGCCATCATATACTTTATCAACCAATATCTGATCCACACTCACTGCCAAAGGGCGATTGTTGACAGGTGTCCTATCATTTATGGAAATTAACACATGCCAACGAACCTGCTATTAGACAACTCACTTATATAATACTCCTGGTCATAGTCACCATGCATCAATGATGATGATCCACGAAATATTATAGGAGGAGGTGCTTGTGAGGGGAGTATTGAAGGAGGAGGAACTTGGTAGGAGAAACCTTAAGGCGTAGGATAGGGGAATGTCTGAGGAGGCATCTGGGAGGGTAAACCTTATTGTTGAGTAAATAATCGGACCAACCCCTTAATTTCATTCATCAACATTTCCATGTTACTTCCAACATTTCCCACCTCCCTCCTAAGCTCTGATACCTTTCCTTTTGTCCTAGTCTATTCTTCCTCTTGGCTGGACAAGTAACTCCACACTTTTTATTGTCCCAGTTTTGTCCCTCCCAAGTTCCTTAGTTAAGGCATTTTCTCCAATGTCATAAGGGTTGCACTAGGACTGGCTGCTCTATATGCCTTTTATAATTTCTTGTAATATAATATTATTTTTAGGACTATGACTTAATATTATTTTATTATAACGTGTATATATATGATAACTAAATGTAAACTCACTAGAGTCGGTTTTAATTTCTCTGGGAATTGATTGATCCCTTTTTTCCATTGGGCATGCAAGTATAAGTTAACCCGATTAGGGTCTTTACCCTCTTCTAGAGTCCCCTTGGTCATGTCCGCCCGTTCACTGTTAAGATCATCATATGATTTTGCCCCAAGATTTTGGACATCAACTTTCTTTGACTTGTTCAGTTTATCAAGTTTACAGAAGGGTATCTATGATTGATATATAAAGGTTCGTGATAGGAACTCGGACTACTTTCTTCTTCAATTTATTTTCAATCTCAATTTTAAGGTGCATATGTCATGAGACGTCACAATCTGGGTGAATGCTCTCTTTAGGGGTTTTTATTCACAATTGGTGAATATATTTTCAACCTTTTCTAACAGTGTCACTAGCATCAGTGCCCTGTCGTGATTATAAAGGAAAATTATATTCTCTACTGCCTCATCGCCTTATTTTGGCAAGAAAAATAATACGATCGAATTTGCATGCTTGCTTGAGATCAACTTCACGATTTGTAAGGTGATTAAATTGTTCAGTTTTTCTATTCCCATACTTGTAAATATGAGTTCCCTCTATATGATGCCCATTATTAAAATATGTTTTAGTGTATTCCAATTTCCTCCTCTTGTACTCTTGTCGAAAGTAAATATTACCGCGACTCATTTTTCTTAAGAAAATATATAGGAGTGTGTGAATAAGAATACTAGAGGTAATGACTCTAATTAATCCTAGACTAATTATTGTTTTCTAACAGATCAGTCATACATAACAAGTCCAATAAGTTCATTTTAATTAAATTAGTCTTGAAATTACTATGTGCCCACCAAATGTGCAAGTCACCTTCCACCAATTTATGTTCACCTAAATAATAACCACTTAAGGAAGGGGTGAGCATGACTACAATAGTTACTGAAATATATATATTCATTAATATTCAACTGAACAGTATTAACAAGTCCAATTTTAGTTCATTTTTAAGTAAATTAATCCTACAATTACTATACGTTCGCTAAATGTACAAGCCTTCCACCAATATGTGTTCCCCCAAACATTAACCACTTATAGAATGGATGGGCATGGCCACAACAGTTAACTAAATAGATATATGCATTAATATTCCACCTCACAGTATCAACAAGTCCAATTTAAGTTCATTTTAATTAAATTAATCCTAAAATTACTATGTGTCCACTAAATGTGCAAGCCCGTCCACCAATTTATGTTCATATACCCAACAACCACTTAAGGAAGAGGTAAACACAACCACAACAGCTAACCCATAAGTTATAACTATATATAAGACTGTTATATAAAAGAAAAGATATATAAAATTACTTGAATAAAGAAAGCACGTATAATCAATTGAGCTTCAATAATTGTTCTCTAATTGCAAGCGCACATGGAATGAGAAGAATACATGTTAACGTATTATTTAATCTAAAATGTTACCAAAAGTACATGTATGCGTGAGTATATGAAGGACTTCATTTTTATTTAGGAATTCATGTGTTGCGCGTGTGAGTATATGTGTATATATATATGTGTGCGTGTTAGTATGAGTGTACATATATATGTGCACATGGGAGTATGTGTGTGTGTGCATATATGTGTATATATATATATGTGTGTGTGTGTGTGTGTGTTTGTGTTCAAGTTCCATTTTATTCAACATTTTCTTGATACAATATCAAAATTTCAGTAAAAATGGACTTATCACTCCAACACTTCTAATATGTATTTTCAAAAATACTGCATTTTGAAACTTATCTACAAATATATTGTAGCGTTTAAATTCACATCTAAGAGATGCAAATTAAATTTTGAATTTGTATCCATGAGAAGAGAATTCACATTAAATTAGAGGGATCATTAACTTTTAATATGCTAATTAAATTCACGAGTTCTATGTATGTCCATACCATATCTCTCGAGTGTGAATTCTCACTTACACAAATTGATATCTACTTTTTTGTTCTTACACACAAACTCTCTCAATAGAGTCTCAAATATTCAAATACTTTCTCCTTTCTCCTATATATATCTCTTTATTTTCTATGGATAGTCAAGCTTAAAAATTTCACTATGGTATCTCTCCATCAACTCCAACTATTATTCATAAATCACACCGCATTATCCAACAAAAAATCCATACCCAAGCTTGTTTTGTATCATACTAAATAAACAATCTCATGCCCTTATTTTTTTTTTTGTGTATATATATATATATATATATATAAGCATACACTGCAATTTTGAAATTCCACGAAACAACTATTATTAAACCCAAATTAAACCCATCAAAAGCCTTTTTCGACGAACCCAAATCCTCACATTTTGCATAAGCCAAAATCCCCAATCAAAATTTCAAAAATAAATTAGATAAACAATAATATCAACATATACACCACGATTTCATGGAAACGTTCAAAATTAAGTAAACAAACAATTACCATATAAGAAAAGTTCTCATTAACATCTTAGAACAATACTATATAAGAAAAGTTCTCAATTTTTTTTTATCATTTGTACACAGGATGAACGATACCAAATTGACAAACAAACCATATCAAATTGATAAATTTATTTAAAAAACATTCATACACAATCGTCAAACCTAATAATTGTTGAACATATCATTTTTATCAAAATTGCTTGGGAAAAGTTCAAACATAAATTAGCTAAATAAGATATACACGTGAACTCAAATCGATTTTATATGTGTGTGTGTGTTTACAGGGGCGTATGTGTATGTGTGTTTACAGGTGTGTGTGAGTGAGGCAGAAAGAGATGGAGTATTACTGGTGAGTGTGAGGGGGAGAGGTAGTCATCGGTGATAGTGAGAGCATAAATTGTGTAAATGATAGAGAAATTTCAGGTGAAATGAAAAAATTCCTAGTGGGTTTAATTTATACTTAAAATATGGTCACGATTTGGAGCCGCGACCCTTACTTTGACCAATAAAGCCTCATATGTAGTCATAGTGTTGAGCCTTGATCCTCCCTGTAATCAATAAACCTCATACATGGTCATGATCTAGAGTCGTGACCATTGGGTGGTGACCAATTTAAAGTAAAGAGGAAGGGTCATGATTTGGTCACAGTTGTGGACAGTGACCATTAATTACTGGGATTGGTCACAGTTGGGGAATGTAATTAGTATTATCACAAATTTAGCAAGAATTTTGGCACCTAAAGGGTCACAGTTATGATGCCCGTGCCCTATATTGTACCTCCCTCCCTTATAATTTTCATGAGCATGATTCGCAAACTCAATATGATGGATGGTTGTCTATTTTGAACTACACTTGTGGCCTTTGTGTAACTAAAATGGTGTTAAATCGCCTAAAATTTAAATAAGAAAAGTTTTGGGTCATTCAAACGAGATTCAAATCTCGTTAGAACAGTTACTTCAAACAACCATCGAATGACCTCGCTTTGTTTGCCTTTGACCAGTCCCGTTTGATCCTCATTGAAACCCCATTCAAATGAGATGTGTATTGTCAATTAAATGAGGTTTAATCTTGTTCTAATAAGGCTGAAAAAGTTAGATTTTTGCAGATCCAAATATGTTCTCGGGATGAGAATCATTAGATATTTTGATATGTCAAGCTCCTAATAGAGCAGATCAAATGTGATCAAAGGTTTTGGTGGACCAAAGATTAAAGGGTTTAAGGTTGTTCGAGTATAAATAGAGGTGAGTGAGGGGAGAGACCTCATTTCTCTCAATTTCCATCAATTTTCAATCTCTCTCTCTCTCTCTCTCTCTCTCTCTATATATATATATATATATATATATATATATATATATATATATATATATATATATATATATATATATATATATATATATATATATATATATATATTTCCAAGTCCCTTTCCTGATTTCCAACTTCTCTCCACCCGTCTCAAAGGTTTAAACCTCCATTATAAGCCATATTTAGTCCATTTCCAAGCTTGTAAGACCCATTTCATGCCTTGTCCAAGGAAGAAGTTGGGTTGAAGAATTATTCTTGGAGCTTTCAAGAGGAGTCAATGTATTTATTGGAGCTTTTGGAGTTGCTAGGAGTTTTTTTGAGGATTTCTTGGAGTTTTAGGAGATTTCAAGTCATCATTTCTTAGTTTCTCCTCTTCAAACTCAAAGTAGGATTTTCCTCACTATGTTTTTGAGATTAATACCTAAACTACATGTTAGGATGCATGATAGAATGTAGACATTCTTGTAAAATTATTTTCCAGTATGTTTATTTAAAATTTTCTTATGAAAAATGCAAAATTTTAAATAAAAAGAAACTTATATGGAATTTTGAAGAACAGGCATCATTTTAATCTTGAAATATGATGAATATGTACATAAGATATGATTTCATGTTAATATCATGATTAGACTCATATTTATGGATTTCTAGGTTGAAATCCATCATCAGATATGTAAAATCTTATAGTATGTTAGTGAAGAACATATAAACATGATAAATGAAGATTAAAACGAGTTTCAAGATGAAATATGAAAGTTGGTAAATTCAGCCCTAAATATGTTGTGAAATGTTGATAAAATGAGAAATAATGATGTTTAAGACAACATATTAGTATAAGGGTCAAATGGACATTTTGGTAACATGGACTCCAAAATATTAAATGTATTTTTTGTTAAAGACATATAAAGAAATGGGACTCTTCGAAGAAAAATGATGATGACATGGTTTTTGGACTTAAAATGGTAATTTATAATTTTATAATGATGAAAATGTGTTTTTCACAAGTATTGGCAAAACTAATGGAAAAATGATAATTTTTGCAAAATAGATGGTCATAGTAGTTGGACTTCCTCATTTGACCTTAACGGTCGGTTTTGTAACAAATGAATGAAATGAATGAAGTGGCATGAAAACAGTGTGAAACATAAATGTGAAATGTAAGAATGATAAGAACGGTTGAATAATGTGGACATTTGATAAAATGCTAAAATACATTAATATTAACTCAAATACAACCAAAAAAGAATTACGAAAGACCTGGAGCCCTGGGGTGAGAGACCAAAAATCACTAGCCAAAGCATGTGGTAGTATAACCGTTGGTGTGGAGCCTGTACGCGATTATTTGATAAATTTCGAGAAAAAGGACAATGTTTATAATGGAATGATGGGAATGAAAATAAATAAGGTTGTGTTTAGGAAATGTAAGAAAGATAACCTAATGGAAATAATAAAATGGAGAGTAGTGGATGAAGATGATTAAATGGTCTCTAATAATGTGAAAAGTTGGTGTAAAATGGACAAGTGTGGATATGAGAACATCACTCGGTTGCATTGCATGGTAGTTGCATTTATATGTATTGTACTTTCTAATAACATTTATATGTATAGTACTTTCTAATAATGGTCTCTAATAACGTTTTCGGAATTGCTAAAATGAACTTTATACGTTTAGTACTTTCTTATAAAAAATGTATATCTTAGTATTTCACGCCGAGCTAAGAACTTTGCTCACCCCTACTTTTCAAGTTTAAACCTCCATCCCCGGTAGGGACGTTGGCTAGGACGTTAGTAAGGCCCCCGAGGGAATCAATAATCATTAGAGCTCTACCATGGCATTTTTAAAAATTGTGTTTTGGGACATTTGATTCATGGAACTTTAAACAATCTTTTATTTGGGCCTTTGACCATTTATTGTAATAATAGAGGAGTTTTATGGTTTATTTTCTTTATTATTAGCATTGTTGGATTTAATGGAATTTTCCTAAATAAATCTTGTTAATTAACTTAATTACTGAAAGTGACATCCTATTTATTAAATCAAAACTTGCTTAATTTCATTCCGTTCCTTATAAAGTTGTATAAATTAAAGGATTTTCTTAAATAATAAAATTGGATTTTTCCACTCCCCCCTTAACACCTTGACTCGGGTGCGGGTTAACCCCAATGGTAGCCCAAATTCGGGTCAGGTCATTACAAATGGTATCATAAAATTAGGATCCTCATGTGTAACAGAGTGTTTACGGTTTCTAAGTACGTTTCCCTATGCATTCCGTTATAGTTTTCACTTTTATTTTTATTATGATTGTTGTATTGAACTCTTCTTTATTATGTAAATGACTACATGTCACAAGGGTGATAGTGGATCTAGGAATAACGAGCTCAGGCTCATGGTATAAGCCATGCGTTAGCTTTTTGACTCCCTCTCTCAAGAACAGAGAGCCAACCGTAGTGGGACGGTTGAAAACATCACTTCAGCCTCTATATCCAAGGGGTTTAGGAGGCTGAAGCCATCAACTTCAATGGGGAAGCTATTCCTACTTCTTTAGAGGAGTGGCTAGACGAGATCACCGAGGTTATGGACATCCTTGACGGGCTAGCTAGGCACAAGGTCAAGATAGTGACCTTTTGGCTCACCAAGAAAGCGCAACACTGGTTGAGTGACTACTCAGTCAGCGTAATAGAGATCGTATACTGAGAGGTTTTAGGGTTGCATTTATGAATTGGTAATTCCCTTGGGCATTCAAATATGCCAAGAAGGATGAGTTTGTTTATTTGATCTAGGGAAAAATGTTTGTGAATGAGTACCAAGTCAAGTTTGAGAGTCAATCCAAGTATGTGTACGCAGTTCAAAAGGATGAGGCTATTTGTCAAGGGCCTTAACCTTAGAATTCGGTGGGTTATGGTTGGTTAGGATATGTCAAACATCCAAATGATAGTGAACAAGGCCACTAGGCTTGAGCTTGAGGTACTGGATGGAAAGGCCATCCATGAGAAGAAGAGGGAGACCAGCGGGTCCCAAGGCAGTGGCCGTAAGAAGTTTAAGAGCTGTACTTGAGGCTTCTTTGTGAATCTTAAGGTAGCTATGGGTTTTAGTTCATCTTCATCCTAGTGTGCCATTGATGAGAACCCTATAGCCCTTACTAAGAAAATGTGTTTTTCATGCGGGCTTCCCAACCACTTTAAAAGGGACTACCCATAAATAGCTTTTTGGAACCAGAAGGGAAATTTGGAGACTATCAATTATGTTCATAGGAGGAGTTCCAGTTATATGAGCCCCACCTAGTAGCAGCTGCTTCCCTTAGGGTATTTTCAGCAAGCGAGGAATAGTGTGGATGGATCATGTCCTAGTCAGGGTCAAAATAGTCATGGGTAAGGTCAGGTACCTAGTGGATAGAGTAATAGGTTCAACCCTGAATTTGCTTATGACATGTCCCAGTTTGTATCTCCTTATGGTAATCCATCAGTTATAAGAGGTATGATTTTGTTATTCAGTACTTGGATAAAGGCATTGTTCGACTCAGGCACATTTCATTAATTTATCTTGAGTTCTTTAGCATTAAGCTTGGATTTATAGGTAGATAATTTTTACCCTCTTATCTTCATTAAATTTTCGATCAGCGGTGGTATAGTTCTCAATAGGGTCTGCCATAATTGCATGGTTATGGATGGAGATTATGTCTGGAGTATGACTTGATTCTTATGGACATGGATGGTTAGAGGTGATCCTCGCTATGGATTGGCTATCATACTTTGACTCTACCATAGGATGTCATCGACATAGTGTCTTTGTGTCTCTCCCAGATGTATCTCGCCATCGTTTCAGTAGCGAGTAGGATGTGGGTTATCCTTTAAAAATTTCTACCACACAAGAGTAGACGCGGTATTTTGGTTAGTTGAGTATTATGGTGGCTCATGAGGAACTGGATCGGATGTTTCTAGATTATTCAGTGGTACAGGAGATTCTCGATGTGTTCCTCGACGCTCTTCCCATTTTACCCCCACACTGGGAGTTTAACTCTGCTATAGAGTTGCATCAGGTCATTTTGCCTATGTCTATACCACCTCATAAGATGGTTTTGGTGGAATTAAAATATATGAGGGTTCAGTTGGAAGAGTTGACCAATAATGTTTTCATTTATCCTAATGTATCCCCTTAGGGAGCTCCAGTATTCTTTTCCAAGAAGAACGACAACTCCCTATAACTTTGTATCGATTATAGGTAGATGAATCGGGTGATAGTGAAAATTAAGTACCCATTACCTCATATCGATGATTTGTTCGACTAGTTTCATGGGATGGGAAGGTTTTCAAAGATTTACCTGTAGTTCGGGTACCATTAATTATGTGTTAGAGAGGAAGACATTTCTAATACAACATTCTGGACAAGGTATGGGCATTATGAGTTTGAATGATGCCCTTCGACTTGACAAATGCCTTGGCAGTGTTCATGGATTTAATTAACCATATCTATAATTTGTATTTAGAACTTTTTGTGTTGGTCTTCGTGGATGATATTTTGGTCTACTCAGCTTCGAATGTGGACTATGAGGAGTACCTTCGCATGATGGTGCAAGTGCTCAGGGAGAATCAGTTGTTTGCCAAATTTAACAAGTATGAGTTTTAGATGAATGAGGGAAAGTTCCTTGGCCATGTAGTTTTTAGTGAGGGAATTTCCATTGATCCATCCAAGGTCGAGGCCGTTTTGAGTTGGGATAGGCTGAAGGCAGTTACAGAGTTACTCAATTTTTTAGGTTTGGTCGGTTACTACAAGATATTTGCGCAAGATTTCTCAAGGGTTTCATTGCCTCTTACTCTGTTGATGCAAAAGGATGTTCTCTTCAAGTGGTCAAAGGATTTTTATTCATCTTTTTAGGAGTTAAAAATTAGGTTGAATTTAGCACCTGTTCTTATCCTCTCAGAATGAGGAAATGGTTGTACCGTGTACTGTTATGCTTCTGGATCAGGGCTTGGCTCAGTACTGATGCAAGGGATCAAGTGGTTGCTTATGCATCCTGAAAGATAAAGGTACAAGAGAGGAACTACCCCACCCATAACTTGGAGTTAGCCATAGTGGTGTTTTTTCTAAAGATTTGGAGATACTACATGTATGATTAACGGTCTGAGGTGTATACGGATCATAAGAGCTTGCAATACATTTTCACTCAGCGATCTAAACTTTCATCGGAGAAGATGGATTAAGTTGTTGGAAGATTATCACTTTTCCTTGAAGTATTATCCCAATAAGGCCATTGTAATGGCAGATGATCTTAGTCAAAAGTTTGGGCTCACTTTTGTAGCAATGAAGTGTTATTGAGCGAAGATGTTCAGCTAGTTACAATAGTTCAACTTACATGTTCAGTGGGGTTATGACAAGGCATATCTTTAGAGAATGCTAGCTAGACCTCTCAATCAACAAAAGGTATTATAAGCTTAGTCTTGTGATTTCGAGTTTGCTCATTATTGTGATCGCATCCCAAGCGATGAGGTGTTCGACACTCTTACCGTGGATAAGGGTGAGGGCGTGCAGCATAAGGCAAGGTTTATTATTTTTGCCATCGGTGATCTTTAGGATGCTTTGATGGCGGAGTCCCATCATACATGCTTCAGCATAGATCCTGGTGTCACTAAGATGTATAAGGACCTATTCAAAAAATTTTGGTGGCCTGGTATGAATATATATGTGGCCTTGTATGTGTCAAAGTGCTATATATGCTAGTAGGTGAAGGAATAACATAAGAAGTTGGCAGGGTAGTTTCAACCACTACCAGTAGTGGAATGAAAGTGGGAGAATATTACGATGGAGTTTATCACAGCCGTACCACGATCTGAATGTGGTCATGATGCAGTCTGGGTTATAATAGACCGTCTTACGAAGTCAACACACTTTATTACCCATTAGGGTCATAAACAACATGGCTAAGTTGGGAAGGTTATATGTCCGAGAGATAGTCCGTCTTTATGGCATCCCATTTTCAATCATATCGAACAGGGATCTCCGATTTCCATCTCGGTTTTGGAGGAAGATTCAAGAGGAATTGGGTACCGATTTGAACATGAGTATAGCTTACCATCTTGAGACAGATGGGAAATCATGACGGACCATTCGGATTTTGAAAGATATGTTGAGGGCTTGTGTGCCTGATTTCTAAGGTAGTTGGGCCGAGAAACTGCATCTGCCATAGTTTTCCTGCAATAATAGTTATCAGGCCGGCATTTCCATGGATATTATGAAGCTCTTTATGGGAGGCTATGTCTCTCTCCAGTCAGTTGGGAATAAGTGGGTGAGAAGCATCTCACGAATTCAGACATGTAAGGGAGATACCAATAAAGTTTAGGTGATTCGACAGAGACTCGTGATGGCCCAGAGTCGATAGAAGAATTATGATGATAATCAAATGATACCTCTAGAGTTTAAGGTGGGGGACCATGTACTATTGAAGGTTATAACAAGAACTGACAGTTAGTAGCTTACCTAGAAGGGGAATCTTGCCCCTCCGTATATTAGTCCCTTTTAGATCTTAGAATAGATTAGAAAAGTATCGTATCGCTTGGAATGTTATCCCACATTCATTGTGTGATCTACATATCTATGATAACGAAGTCTGTCCCGAATCCTCAGCATGTCATCAATTGGAACCACTTTGATTTGGAGGAAGACATTAAGTTTCCTACATAAGTTGTGACTATCTTTCACTGTAAGGATAGTGTCTTACACAACAAGGTCATCTCGTTAGTGAAGGTCCTTAAGGAGTTCCAAGGTGTAGAAGGTGGGAATTAGAAGCGCAAGTTGTAGATGCGTGAGAAGCACCCAGAACTCTTTGTCTAGCTTAGTTATGTTGATTTTGTAATTGAATTTTTCTAAGGAGGGGAGAATGTGATGTCCATGTCCGAGATTACACCTCCCTCCCCTGTAATTTGCATGCCTATCGAAAACGAACATAATATAATGGATGATTGTCTATTTTGAACTATTCTTGTGGTCTATATGCAATTAAAATGGGATTTAATGGAGTAAAATTTAAATAAAAAAGTTTTGGGTCGTTCGAACAAAATGCTAAGTCATTCAAACGAGATTCAATTCTCATTAGAACAACTACTTCAAACGACCATCGAACAACCTTGCTATGTCTACCTTTGATCAGTCTCATTAGATCCTCGTTGGAGCCCTATTTGAACGAGATATGTATTGTCGTTTGAATGAGGTTTAATCTCATTTAAACGAGACTGATAAATTTAAATTTCTGCAGATATAAATGTGCTAGCATGATGAGAACTGTTAGATCTTTTGATCTGTCAAGATCCTAATGGAACATATCAAACTTTATAAACGGTTTGGGGGGACCAAAGGCTAAAGGGTTGAAGGTATTTTAGGTATAAATAGAGGTGAGGGAGTGGAGAGAACTCATTTCTCTCCATTTCCATTATATTTTCAAGCACTCTCTCTATTTCCAAGTCCCTCCCCTGATTTACAACCTTCCTCCACCCATCTTAAAGGTTTAAACCTCCATTCCAAGATATATTAAGCCCATTTACAAGCTTGTAAGACCCATTTCAAGACTTCTCCAAGGAAGAAGTTGGGTTGAAGAATTGTTTTTGGAGCTTTGAAGAGGATTTGGTGTATTTCTTGGAGCTTTTGGAGTTAGTAGGAGATTTCTTGAGGATTTCTTGGAGTTTTAATAGCTTTTTAGTCATCATTGCTTAGTTTATCCTCTTTAAACTCAAGGTAGGGTTTTCCTCACTATGTTTTTATATTAAAACATAATCCACATATTAAGATGCATGCTATAATGTAAATAATCTTGAAAAGTTATTTTCTAGTACGTTTGTTTAAAGTTTTCTTATGAAAAATGAATATTTTTAAAGAAAACTAAGCTTGAATGGATTTTTGAAGAACAAGAATAATTTTAATCTTGAAATACGATGAATATGGACATACAATATGATTCCATTTTAATATCATGCTCAAACTTATATTTATGGATTTCTAAGTTTAAATTCATCATCACGTGTATTGAATATTGTAGTATGTTAATAGAGAACATATAAACACGATCAAGGAAGATTAAAATGAGTTTCAAGATGAAATATGAAAGTTGGTTAATCCAGCCCTAAATATGTTTTGAAATGTTGATAAAATGAGGAATAATGATGTTTAAGACAACACGTGAGTATAGGGGTAAAATGGATGTTTTGATAATGTGAGTGTAATTAATCACAATAAGGTATTGTTAGAAAGAAAAGAATGGAAATAATGAACTAAAATGCTCACAACACAAAGATTTACGTTGTTCGGTAATTGTCTCCATCTATGGAAGGGGTTCTCAGTTCTTATTAATTTCTCTCAAAGTGTAACACCCCGTATTTTTATAGCTCTTATTTATGGATTAATTAAATTAAAATTGGGAAATTATTTAGAAATTAATCCAGATTTAAATGCTAGCGAGACGAGAGTTAGTATTTGATTATGGTAATTATGTTGAATATTACTGAGTGAATATGGTAATATATGATTATAAATTTTTTAATATTATCGTGAGTTGAAAATACGACAGTTTCAGTAATTAAGTTGAGACGCGCATGTCAGGACCCAATTTAATGGACTTAAAAGGAATTTATTTTTATGTCATCCGTATGATCATTTTGAGTGCACCAACGTGTCCGAAAGGGTCAAGAGAGTCAGAAAACACTAGTCGGGGGTTTAATTTGGGTCCCGAGGCATTTTAGGCCTAACTGGCAACCCAGGAGGGTATTTTAGTTATTTTGACTTTTGAGGAATAGTAACCCACGAATTTTAGACCGATTATATCAGCCAACACTAGAACTCTTAGGGTTATCACAACCAAAAATCACCAACGGCAGTTGGAGAGGAAGAGAGGAAAATTCCCAAAGGAGAAACCACCCTTAAAGGCTTTTGCACCACCATCGGATAGATTGAGAAGAGAGGATTACTCCCGTATCATCTTCTCCAAAGGATCAGAACTTCTATTTCCAGGCAAGTGATTTAACATGCAATAATTTAGTGCATATATCATCCATGTTAGTTTAGAATTGAAGAATAACCTTGAAAAATAATGAATGAATGGATTTGAAGAATTAAAATCGTAATCTGGGTAGGTTTTGCATGTATTTTATCTTTTGGGAATATAGAAGCCACGAAATTATGATACATGTGTAGAGAATTATGAATTTTGTATTGAGTTATATAATGTTCTTGAAGAAAAATTGGAGAATTAGGTTTTTTCTGAAAATTATATGATTCGATCCGAGAAATTGATTTCCCATTACGATTTGATGATTCTAAAATGTTGGAACTTATGTATTTATGTTGGTATGATGTTATGAATAAATATTTGGGAGTTTAGGATGTTATAGTAGAGGATTTGAGGGTTTAGTTTGACGAAAAACTAAAGCAAAATTATGCAGAATCGCAGTACCTGTTTGATCGATCGATCGACCCATGAATGTCGATCGATCTGATCGATCGATTGATTGACACTTTCCATCGATCGATCGACTCCTCCTAATTTTTTGGAGATTGTTTCCCTTTAGGGTTTAATAAATCCCAAGCTTGTAAGAACTCTTAGGGGGTTTGGGGGACTTGGTTAAGGTCGGTAGGGTTATAGTGTATGCCCGAAAAGTGTTATACCTTTTGGGATTGAATGGGATACTTACGAGTGGTAACTAAGTGAGGTACGGTTAGAAATTTGATAAAATTTAGGATTTAAATTGGAGGAATGTTAATTTATATTAGGACCAGTAGAAGAAGGGCTTGGAATTACTGAGATAACCTTAGAGACTAGTGCGTAACTTAGTAACCTTATGAGGTAGGTTTAAGTATTCAGACTTATACGACGAGAGTTGTTGTGCTAAACATATTACATGGAATATTTAGGATGACACTATGATATGTATTTGGCTTAAGATATAAGGCTGGTGATTCTTATCGAATATTGCATTTAATTACCCTCGAACTTATGCATTTTATCCCCCCGGATACTTTAATGCCTATAATTATACTCGTTAATCAGACAACCTCCGCTTTATATGCTAACATATTATTTGAGGTATAATTGAGCTTTTATAGGTATTAAAGTGCTTAGTATGAAGTTTGGGCGTGTTTCGGTAAAGTTTCGTTGCAATTCGGACGTTCATGGGTATTTTCATAATTTCACACTTCAGGATTTTTGCCCAAAGAATTCATGGAAGTTGTAGCCCTCGGGCCAAGCTTTGCGTGGCAGCGAACAGTGAGTGGATCGGAGTCCGAATGAAGGAAACACGGACCTTTAGTAAAAAAATAATTATAAGTTAATTATATTATTATTTTATTTATTCATTAACTTTCTATTTAATGACAACCATATCCTTTTCTCTTTCAATTTGCAGGAGACTCCATGGGCAATTTTTGCCAAGCTCGGGTTTGTGCTCGGATTTTGGGTTCATCCTATTTTCGTACCTTTCGTCTGAAATTGAAGCTTGGGTTGCGTACGAAACTAGTTGTGGGTCATTTGGCTCGGGTTTTTGGAATACCCATTTTGGTATTTCCATGGCTTTGGCCATGTTTGGTGGAGGTGGTGGGTTTTGGTTTTTGACAAGGTTTTGGGTCTCGGTTGTTCTCACATGGCCAACATCGTTCATGGAGGTGTTCATTTTCATAACTGGGGCTTGATGTATAGCCGATTGTAGCGGGTCCATGGCAACGCACATGTGGGTTCGATTTTATGCCCAAATGGGTCTTCGGGTTTTCCCCTTGGATCAAGGGCTTTGGTTTGGTGTTGGCAGCAGTGAAGTTTTGATTGGTGGTCTGTCCCAGCAGGCGCGGTCGACCGCGCCTCTGCTCCGACGGTCGACCGGTGTTTTGGTTTTTGCCTTCAAAGTTTGGCAGTGTGCTCCTCCCCCTTTCCACGGTCGATCGGCCATGCTCCGGCGGTCGACCGATGTTCTTTATTTTTTGCCACGACCTGTTGCCCATTTCTTTTTTCTATTTTTATTTTTCTTTTATTTCTTAAATGAAGACTTATCCCCTTTTTTCCTTCTTTTTCCTTTTTCTTTTATCTCTTATTATATCCTACTATAAATACACAACTTGGTGAATTTTTTGTGAGATACTAATTAAGGATCATTATTTTGCTTTAGTTTTTTTAGGTTAAGAACACTTTGGGGTTTATTTGGAGACTACTCCTCTCCTCATTTTTCTTTGTGTAATTCTCCATTAATGTAAGTGCTAGTTTACTATTCATTGTCATCTTCCTCTTATTTACACTTTGTCCATTTATTTACATGCTTAGTTAAATATTTCCTTGCCTAGATAACTTTAGTGTTAATTTAATTAGTTGTTTTAATTAATTAGGTAATTTAATTAATGCTTTAATTATATGTAGCGGCTAATTTAATCTAGGTTGTGTCGGATTGAACTCACTTTGGGTTGATGTGTTGCTTTGCTTTGGTGATGGTATTTACGTATTTATTTTGAGTGTGTTGTCCTAGTTATTACGCCTAGGATATTTAACGGTGTATATCATGTATGCTCCGTATTTATGACTTTTCGTGCGTAATTTTTGGGGCATTTGTTGACGCCAAAATCTTATTAGTCTTTTATGCGAATTTAGGGATATGACAACTCTTAATTTAATTAACTGATGAAACGTGACGCAATATTAATAACTCGTGAACCCATGTAACCATTTTATACTAATTAACTCGGGGTGAGGAATATCCGACGCAACCTATAGTTTTTATTCCTTTGTTAATCTAGTTTAACTCATGCCTAGTTTATCTTTTATTTCTTTTTAGTTAGAACAAAATACCTTTTACATTTTTATTTAGAAATATTAAACCAATTAAATTCTAACAACTCGTCTCTGTGGATTTTCGATACCCGGACTTGGCCGATATACTCCCTTTTTGAGTGTAGACATAAGTTTAGGTTTTTGTATAGAGTTGGTGAGCCGAATATAACAAACGATCGGCGTCAGTGACGTGACACCGCGGCAAAACCCCTATCTATCAAATGGCGCCGTTCCTGGGGATGAGTTTGTTTTAGAATTTATTTGATTTAGTATTTCGTATTATTTTCTTTCTATTTGTATTTTTTGCCTAACTTTTTTGTAGGACTTCTACATGTGAGTGCTAAGAAACGCTTGAATTTTTTTGCGCGCACATATCTCTGTGGAATTCGCCACTTCGAGCCTTTTTGGGGTAAGCATGTGTTATTCCAATCCTTTCTGTAATCATTATCATAATTCTCAAAATCCTCACAAACCTATGACTTTTGGTCAATACTTAGAGTCCCAAAAATTTGCAAATTCAAAAATGACTTTGGGCGAGTATTACGAAAGTCGAGCTTTGGAGTGCGTGTATTTTGAGGATGATGATAATGATTTTGGGCCTTTAATTCCTTATAATAAGAATGTTGAAACTAAAAACCATATCTTTCAAAATTCTTATAATAATGGTTTTGACTATAGTCCCGATGGTAATTTTCAAAGTTCTCATTTTCAAGAATCCGCGCCTCGGCCTATGACTTTCGCTGAGGGCTTGCGTATGCTTGAGAATGAAAAAAATAGAAAATCGTTATCGGGAAGAAAATCGTTTGTGGGAGCATGAATTGGATTTATTATTTGAATATGACGACGATTTTTCTTCCGAGACTTTTAAAGTCGAGGAATGTTTTGAACCAAATGAGGACTTTGTGCCTACTTTGGAACAAACCATTCCTCACTTGGCCCATACCTTAATTGAGAACGAAAATGAGGATGAAATGGACGTAGTATCCATTTGCAATGAAGTGATTTCTTCCTTGTCCCTCAAAGAAGAATGTTTCATTGAAAATCATCTTATTTCCTTCGAAACTCAATCTTCAAGCAATGATGACTCATCTCTTGAGTTTGAATTTCTTTCCTCCCCCTTTTCATTCTCCGTTATAACACCAATACAAGTACCCGTTGAATCGGTTTCAAACTTTAATGTGTTAAACCTTTTCTCCGATGAGGAGTACTTGCTCGAGTTTTCTTCCATGATCGCATCTTTGCCCTCATGTTCGCCCCCTCCCATTCCAATTTCAAAATACTTGGGAGAAAATTCAATTTTTTGGACCTCTCGTGTTTTTGTCACCCATTTTATCCAAATCCCCCATTGTCCCCAAAAACTTTTAATTGAGGACGGTTTCTTTCTTATGCCTTACACATGCCTTCCGTTGTTCAAATGGAATTCTTATTTTACGGAGGGCATGCTTGTAAGTGAGGGTACACTGGTCACCCTCCAAAGTCAAATCATTTTCGTGGTGGACCCTCAACTATTTAAACTTCTAGTGTATAGTTAGTGTGAATCCTAAATTGTAGGTTGTATATAGTTAGCTTTTTATCATTTCTTTTTTTTAATTTTTTCCTTCTTTTTTAATTTAGTCTCTTGTAATTAGTTAACTTTCTGTTCTTTGTTTTTGGTATGCTCGGTAATAACTTATTTTGTAGATTCTTTGGACTTGTTCTTATGGGGATCACTCCAAATTTGGGTAATATTGTTCTTTTCCTCTCATTTTGTTGTGTTCTTAATGCGCATTGAAGACAATGGAACGTATAAGTTAGGGGGTGTAGGATATTCTATCCATTTCTTTATTTAGTCCATGTTTTTGCTCGCATGTTAGTTACTTAGTATGATTTTCTTAGAAAAATTAAAAAAAATTCAAAAAGATTTTCTTTCTTTTTTCTCCGTTATTGGGCATTTTGCCTTTGTTTCCGATGATAAATTATAATAATTGCGCGATACAATAGACAACCCAATGATGCATATTCTCGATTTTAGAAGTTATTAGACTTTAGTCCTCAAATCATTGATATTATGAATAACTTCACGAATTAAACTTTAATCCCATGAGCACATGCTCTTTTCTTGTTTTATTGATTTGGTTTAAGATTTTTATAAATCCTTAATCTTTTGTTGCATTGTATATACTTACACCGAGTGAGTTTTCGTATTTTCTTCATTTGTGAGTGTATACACTATTCTTTCCTCTTTGAAAATGTTGAATTCGTTGGTAATCTAACTATTCTTTCATTTGATCATTAATTAATTGAGTTCATATAAGAAATGTACTACTTGAGCATGATTTTCAAAGTTTGTTTTGACTCGATAATTGCATAAGCTTTAGGAAATGATCATAAGCCATCTTTGTTATATCACACATATTGACATTGACCTCACCTTAAATGTTTTCCCTCGTTAACCCCTTTGAGCCTAAATATTAGCCTTTCATTTCATAACCCAAAATTCCCATAACCAACTCTGAATTGGAGTTATAAGCCATATATATCGCCTTCCGTACCTTTGTTTGGAATGTTGCTTGGGATTGAATGATGTTTTGTAGTGTGGTTGCAATTTGAGCATATGAAAACAGTAAAGAAAAAAAAGAAGTGAAAAAGAGAATAAAAAGAAAAGAAAAAGAGTAAGCAAAAAGAAAAAGAAAAGAAAAGAAAACATGAGAAAAGGAAGAAAACAAAAGAAAGAGAAAGTTTGTATATGTTGTGTATATAGTTCAATAACCTTTGATTACTCTCCAAATTGTTATATTTAATGCTTGATTATGAAACTTTTTTTCCATTTTCATTATTGCCCATTACTTCCCATTATCCCGAGTTTTCATCCCCGAACACTTTGAATTCATACATATTTCCTTCGTTTATTACCTTTAACCCCTAACCTACTTTACAACCCTACAGGTCCTATGTGATCTTAGGGTGAATTTTATTTAAAATCCATAATAGTTTTGATAATCTGTGAAAATTCATTTCGTCTCTTTTAATGAGCGGTATCTTTCATTGAGATTACAATTTTTCATTTTATATATAGCGTTCTTCATTTATGACATGTGTGCGACCTAGTTTCCATTTACGTTTACCCTTTATGCCCGCATGTTTCGTGTGTTAACTCCCTGTTTTGAGTGAATTCATTTGATGAGTGTAATGCCCATGAGGATTGAATATATGTTTGCTTTAGTTTTTATCCATTTTGTATAAGTTTTTGACAAATCAAACATTTGCATGTGCTCGCTCCCATCCAACATTTTACGGTTTCAATTCAACGAAGTTCATTCTATAATGTTAATAATACGGATGGTTGTGTGAATTAGTTTACTTTACTAATAATGTGTATGAAATCTTTTTTACTATTGTTGGGTTTGTCGCATGTGATATGGGCATATTTTGTGGAAACTATATGATTCTTGTGGGCTTCATCCCTGAAAACCCTCACGAGACGTTTGATAGGATGGGTTTCGCTGCGATGCGAGAGTCACCTACGCGCCAATCGTTTGTTATATTCATCTCACCAATTTTATACAAAAACCTAAACTTATGACTTGTGACACCCCGACTAATTAAATACCGGTTAGCTACTCCTTTATTAAATTAATTCAAAATGCCAAGTTGGTCCAGTTAATAGCATCACTGTCGAAAACGTTTTAATGATTACTAACCACCTAGTATTTAAAAAGTAAGTGCCAAATTTTTTTTAAAGTCTGATTAACATGCAACAAGTGTAATGAAGAATAACTAATACCATTCACCATACTGAAATAAATAGAATAACCATCACATAAGGTAAATAAAGTCTTGAGGAAAACTCCTCACTACAAAACCACAAACTGTAATAACTAAACGAAATACTGAATCAATATATGACAAAGTCTGAAAACTGTAATGGAAAGATGTCTCTAATAGGAATGGGCAACATGCCCTACAACTGATAGATAATGACTCTGGAATCCAAATGATAGAAGCGTCTACAAGAAAATCCCTGTAGCTTCCACAAATAGCTACAGCTCATCACCTGAATGAGTATCCTATGCATGGTGTCCTTGTGGCTGGGCACCTAAAATGGTTTTACAAGAAAAATAGATTTGAAAGGAAACGGGTCAGAGCCCGAATGTGGAGATATTTTAAAAACCTGCAAGTGCTTTAAAAACATTTAAAACATTAAATGCAAAGTACATGTTAGGACGTGCACTCACATGATATTCTCACTTCTCGTCTAACTGTGCACTCCTAACGTAAGTACCCATCTACAACGACACAAACCACTAGCTAAGTGACATCATATCTAGCCAGACTGTCATAGGTCGTACCCTTTCTACTCGGTTCTATTAACATTATAACGCTCGTAATAAAATAGGGATTTAACGTAAACTCAGATGCTCAATATGCAATATATTTCACTATCAGCTAACTCGTTATGCTTCTCGAAACAATACCGTAATTATATTCACAACATTAACATGAAGGTTCCCATTAATTAAGTGTATATTAATCACAACATAAATATACAATACAAGCACCCCGAGAACTAAGCTGTGGTGCACACATACTCTACTATCCATCCCGGTACATCAAGTACATAAGGATTACATATTTCGAATCTCTCAGGAATAGTTCACAGATAACAACATCACAAATAATGGAGGTGAACATAGTCACATCACATGGGTCACGCACATACCTACGCTCCCACGATCAGCGGAATTATTAACATCCCAATAAGTCTTTCTCTGACCTATGTTCATCAAGGTAACCAGTCTAAATCCGGGCAACACAAGGATTAGAGGGCCCTAAGCGAACGCAAACCTCCCATGATAGCAAGTATGGTAGGTATGTCATACACACAATTCATATACCAATACTAAGTAAACACACGTCTTAGTAATCCCGTAGTTTAATTGTAGCACTATTCTCATTCTAGTACCAATATATACTTTATACACTTTATACGATTTCGGTTTATAATCATACGCGCCATAATCTATTCTCATGTCGTAGCAGACACTCACGTCTCAACCCAAACGGTTCATTGATTTAAATCACTCGTATATAATTTACTCCTCATAATAACCCAAAAGTCCCAAATCTAGCCATATATCATCAAAGGAATGTTAACTCTACCCTCGAACAAGTTTACGGGACTCCCAAAATCAAAACAGGCCAAAAAGGCCTAAACTATCAACTCGTTAGAAGTCTCGTTCGAACGAGACTGTTCGAACGAGATCAAACTGTCATCTCGTTAGAAGTCTCGTTCGAACGAGGCTGTTCGAACGAGATCCAGTTCGTTCGAACGAACTGTACCTTCTAACGAGATCTCGTTCGAACGAAGTTCCCTTTCGTTAGAGGCGACTGGTCAATTCGTTAGAAGCTTGTTCGAACGAGTTCGTTCGAACGACCTGGGCAGGGGCTTCTAACGACCTACCAGTTTCGTCCCATATTTGTCTAAATCTCATTTTTCACCATTTTTAACACCTCAACTCTCAACCAAAATTCGTCCAATCAATGTTTTAAGGTCTACAATCATCCTAAAACATACTAAGGTCATATACTAACACCTTTTAAGTAAATCATACATCCTAAACATCATTAGATCACAAGATTCTACACTTTTCTCCAATTCTTTTCAAGAACACAAACCCTAACATTTTAAATCATGAATTAACCCAATATAAATTCGTTTTAATTTCTTCCAATCACAAATATCATGAGAATAATCATCTATCTATCTATCATTCTACATGCAATTCTCCTCAAGATTTTCAAGTTCTAAGTTCCAACTACATGGGTTTTCATATTTCTCCAAGAACAAACATAAAATTGGAATTATCTAACATGGAAGGAACATTCTCTGAAATTAAATGGAATTAAGTCACTTGCCTCGAGTTTATCTCTGATTTAGATGTTGGTTTGATGGAGCTTTTCTGTAGAATTTCCTTTCTCTCTCTTTCCCCAAGCTTCTTCTCCAATGGTGGCTATGGTGGCTAGGGTTTGCTTTGGAAAGGTATTAGAAAACCTAATTCTAATAACCTACGTAGCTTGTTGGGTTAATATGGGTTGGTTAGTGGCTTAGTGGGTCAATTCCCAATCAGATTAAAACTCCCAATTTTCGTCACTTTTAATTCTCCAAAAATACAAAATTACTAAAATGCCCTTTATGTTGCCGGTATGGCCTAAAGATACCCCGGGAGCCAAACTAAACCCCCGGCTAGTGTTTTCCGACTATCTCGACCCTTCCGGACGCGTTGGCGTACTCAAAACGACCATACGGTTAATAGAATTTAAATTCACTTTTATAATCAAAATATTACACCGTGACGCGGCGGTCTCACGCGTCTCAACAAAATTTCTAAAATGCCGTATATAAATCTCACGACAAATTTTTCATAATTCAATATTCATATAACATCATATGTACTCAAATGTAGTCAAATACCAACTCACATCTCGCTAGTATTTTATCCGGATTAATTCCTAATTAATTCACATTTAATTAATTAATCCCAAAAATAATTATAGCAAAAAATACGGGGTATTACATGACTACACTCAATAGGTGAGTATAGCGGCCAAGTCTGGGTATCGAATCCACAAATACGAGTTTCTTGAATTTATAAGGTTTAATATTTCCAAAATAAAAGTGTAAAAGATAATTTCTACCAAAATAAAAGATAAATAAAGGAAAAGATTAAACTAGGCGAGGGAAAATTAAACTACGTTAACAAAGCGAATAAAAATTATAGGTTGCATCGAATATCCCTCACCCCGAGTTAATTAGTATAAAATGGTTACATGGGTCGACGAGTTATTAAGCCCTCGTCTCGTTTCGACAGTTAATTAAATCAAGAGTTGTCACACCATTAAATTCGCATAAAAGTCTAACAAGATTTTGGCGTAAAAAAAGACCCTGGAAATTACGCACATAAGCTCGTAAGTACGGAGCATACATGATATACCCCGTCAAATCTCCTAGGCGCAATAACTAGGACAACGCACTCGAAATAGACCCGTAAAACTCCATCACCAAAGCAAAGTAGCATATCAACCTGAGGTGAGTTCAATCCGACATAACCTAGATTAAATTAGCTAGAAAGCATGATAAAAATGCAGTAAAGGAAAGCAGTAAATAAACGCGATAAATCTACACTAGAAAGCAACTAAAGAAAGCATGTAAATCTAACTAGCAAAGCAAGGGATAAAGAAATATAAACTATATTATTGGAGAGGGAAGATGAATAGTTCAACTTACAAACCCAAATGGCTGTCAAACCAAGAAGAAATGAAGATGAGCTCTCCAAACCCCCAAACCCTAACCTAAACTATCTAAAACTAATTATCCCTAAAAATAGAAACCAAAATTGGTTTATATAGTAAGTTACAAAAGAAAAAGAAAGGAAAAAAAGAAAAGAATCGAAGCAACAAATATCTGGTCTACGCAGTCGACCGTGGCCAGGGGGGCGGTCGATCGCGCCTTTAAGTTGAAGTCTAATATCTTCGAGCCAAGGAAAAATGATAAAGCGCGGTCGACCGGCATCAGAAGCGCAGTCGACCGGTACTCTGTTTCTTGGCCTTGTTTGATCCAATATGAGGGAACAATTCCATTACGGAAATGGCCCTAACTTCTTCGTCCGGACTCCAAATAATGCTCCATTTGCGGCCACGCGATGCTAACTCAATGAACTTACCATCCATAGAATTTCCATGAGCCATAGATAAATGTGAATTGACTAAAATGCCCTTGAAGTAGCGTTCGATGATGAAACTTCTCCCAAAATGGAACGAATCCTCACTTTTAGCATTCCAATACCTACAAAAGCATAATTATTAGTGGATTTAGTTTTTATGCCTAGAGGTCACCGTGAATGTTTCCCTTATTTTTGGGTTTTAGCACGTTAAAAATCGCGTGTCTAATTTGCTTTAACCTTCTTAATTGCTTTGGTGAACATTATCGCACTTAAGACTTAATTGAAGTTTTTAGTTTTAAAAACCTAAGGTAATCAAACTAATGAATCTAGAGATTATATTCAGAAAAACTTTTTAACACATCTAGTGTTGTATTTTGAAAAGAGTTTTGTTCAACGAGTTTATTTTGGATTTTACTCACCTTATAACCTTTTGTTATTAACTTAGTAAACAAGTTTTTTAAGGGTTACATTTATAGTAATGAAAAGTAGTTGAGTCATACGAGGAACTCTCCTAGCTCATTATTGGCTAGTGTGGTGACTCCTGTTTATCTTATTCGAGATTTTAGGTAACTAACCAAGACTTTCAATATTCAAATGATAAGTTCTTATATTTATCCACATGATAAGTATTCATATTTTTCCACCCAGTGTTGAACTTGACTTGGGCGGTGTGCTAGTCCTGTCGGACCACCTAAAATTGAGCTTTTATGGTGTGGGCCCTATAATTGTCCCTAAAATTCTTGGCCAAAATTGGGCCAAAGAATTTTAAATCCTTTGTGGGACCAACAAATTGAACCACATGCCTCTAGAAACCTTTGGTCGTATGTACTTGTGATTAGTCAAAACCGTTGGGGGTACGCTGGTCATTGTTGGAAATTTGAAGCACCAAAACAATTCTCGAGCTTTGTTGCATATGATTTCCTGCACGTAGTTCGAACGTTATTCATATCTATGATTTTTACCAATCGTTTGGCTTATCACTCTTGCTAAAAAAGACCTACAAAGTTTTTACTTTCATTTTCTTGATCTGTAAGTTATCTAATTTCCTTTCACTTTCCATCTTCATAGCTTTCTTCTGATTTTTTGTTATTCTTCTATCTTTGTAAAAAATGGTGAACGCTCTTCAATGAAAGAACTTGAATAACTTTAGGAGGAGATATTCCATCCCCTTCTAGGTTATAATTGAGTGTGCCCTCTTACCCATAAATCCCATTGTAGTTGATAGGGGCCACTAGATCCACACACTAGTTGTGGTTCAGGGAGGATTCACTTTCCCCCCAACCAACTCTTTTTAGAATTTTGTGAATATTTTGAGGTTATCCCAGATCAATGTGCCCCCAATACTTAGTATATTATCAATGGGGTGTATAAAATTAATGATTTGTATGGGACCAATCTGGGTATCCTAGAAATCAAATACTATAACTCCTGGTCTCACACTAATGATGGTGTTGTGTACCTAAAGGTGAAGAAGGCCAACAAGTTCCTTGTAGTGTATCTTTCTGATTCTAATAAAGGAAATTAGGATTAGGGTTTCATTTCTCGAAATTGGCAACATCCGCCTTTTCCTGAGGGCGAACAGTAGATTGGGTTTTTATGCCCAACTTGGGGGAACGATATGGGTTGACACTTATTTCTTAAAACATTCTTTGTGATTTTCATATTTTTAATTGCCTTGACTAATGGAATTTTTCTTTCTAAGATTTAAAACAACTCGTTCAAAGAAGACGGATCATGCCCTTATGCACTAATAAGGTCGATCTATCAAAAGTTTAGAGGTTGAGGGAGGTCCTAGAAGGTAGTAACTATCCTTGCTCGGCCTCCTTCCTTTTGGATTATAAAAAGTCTACTAGAGTTTTTACTGTTCTCCCGATAAATAGCATTCCTGACCTATATCTTCTAGATGAGGAAGCTTTTGTCTCCTCTTCTTTTGAATATCTTGATGTTGGGTCGATCCTTTCTGAAGAAGAGGACTTAATAGTCCCCAGGAAAAAGATTCTATCGATTGAGGATGATGATGCTGATGCTAGTGTCTCTTCTGCCAAACGCAAATCCTTAAAGAGGATAAAGCAGGAAATCCCTAAGGACAAATATTCGGACTTGGCCGTTCGAGAGAGGAATAAGAAAGACAAGGCTCCTTTGGCCCATTAATCCTAAAAAAAATTTGATCTCCCTCCATCTAAGAGATCTTCATAGGTTACATCCATGGCCAAGAATCTTTCCTTGGCCCATGGTCTCTTGAGTGGGGCCGTGCTTGCTGCTAATGGCGAGTAGGCCAAATGGCTCTCCTATGAGCATCTAACATCCCATGCTGCCCAGTCACTGTCACTGGTAAGCCAAGAATTATTTTCACCTCAATCTACTCTGCTTTGAGATGGATGTCGCTAATATTTTTCTTATTTGTTTTCTTGCAGTTTATGGTAGATTTTGTTTAAATTTGGGATGGTCACCTGGACTAGTCCAAAGAAAAATATGAGCTTAGCGAAGCTCTTCAAAAATTAAAGGAGGCCTTTTCCAATGCCGAGAAGGCCTACGAGGAAGAGTTGAACTCCACTAATGATGCGTTGGGCGTGCTGAAGATTGAGAATAATCGAGTAAAGGTTAAAAATGATCAATTAAAGGCTGAGCAACCCTCGAACAATGAGGCGAGTTAAGATAAAGGTTATACTGAGGACTCTGAGGATGATAAGCAATAACGAGAATACATCTGGAAATCATGATTTAAAAGGGCAGGGATGTATCCTTGGTTAGTACAAATGTCCCAGTGGAATCTAAACTATATAGCGAGCATAAGGCAGGCTCTCCACTAAGGGTTGAGGAAGAAGCTATCACTAGTGCCCTAGACTAATAGAGTGGGGATGTCGCATCCAAGGGCAATGCCCCAGAAGATGAGGAGCAGGTGAATAACAAGAGTACTTAGTATATGATTGTTTTTCTTATACCTTTTTCCTTCTTTCAGCTTGTAAGGGATTTTCCCAATATGAAATTTTTAATAAAAAAAGCTTCCCCTTTATTATAATGTTATCAAACTATTTTTTTTTGTCCGTGTTTACTTTCTATGGTCTGTTTCCAAGGATATTCCTTCCTTTGCTTGCAATTTGGATGTCCTTCTTGGTCGGGATACTAGTGCTCACGCTCGTCGAGCATTTTTATCCACTAGTAAGGCTCTAAAAAAGATGAATGTTGCATATAAGAGCCAGGCAACCTTGATGACAAAGCTAAAGGATGATGTAAAAGACTTGAGGGATGTGGTCTCCTTAATGCAAGAGGAGATAAATAACTTGAAGGATCGACTCACTAGGCCAAAAGACATTGATGATGTTGGTGACCTTTTCCAACCAAAGAATGATGATCTCAAGACATAGCCGAAGAGCTCGTGATATGTCCATGAGACACAACCTCGATGTGACCAACTTCACTATCTGTTCTGGAGGGGTGCCCGAGATAAGTGGTTAGTAGGCTATAATGAAGGTTGGTTGAATGCTTCTATTAGACTGGAGGAGGCAAAGAGCATGGCTATAAGAATGGTTGGTTGAAGGCCTTGGGAAGGATTCTTAATTTTGGAATATGCACTAAGTTGACGGCCCGACATATAAGCATCCTCCTTTTGGTAGTGAGGAGAAATGGGTCCCTTTGGTTGATGTTCCCCTTCATCTAACTAAAATCTACTTAGAATTCATTGATAGTGATGACGAGTTCTGACCAGATCCCAACGACATTCGAAGAAGAGAGATTGACGAATTTCTTGCTCACAGACCATAATCCGTGGTAATTGTTATTGTTTGAATTGGGATTTTATTGTAAATGGCACTTTTTTGTAACTTATAACCGAATGTTATATTCAACTTCATTTAATACCAATCTCATGCATTTTTCCATTCCTTTATGCCAAGCATTTTCTATATTGGTCTTATCTTACCTTTTAGGCTGTGTCGTCACATTACCTTAGGCCTAGAACATACTATGGCAAAAATGCACCTGGTGTAAGGGCAATCCTCCCATTCAGGATTTTTTCTAACCAAGTTGGGTTCATTTAATGTCTAAGGATCCCCTATACTTTGGAACAATGCAAAAAAATTAAAAAGCTATGTAATTAAGATAATAACTTGGAACATTATTAACAACTTGAATTTAAACTGCGAGCATCATGAGTTTTGAAATAAAAATTTGCAAAAACTAAATATGATGGTAATAAAGTAAAAAATTAGACTTCTTAAGGTTCGCTCCATTCCAGGCTCTGTGTATCTCTCTGCCCTCCATTATTTTCAAGTGATAGGCCCCTTGCAAATCATCTCTGATTATTTGGAACGGTCCTTCCCAATTGGCCCTAATTTTCAGTCTAAGGGCCTTTTGGCACTATCGAGGACTTTCTTGAGAACATAATCCCCGACCTCGAATTTCGTCAGATTGACCCATTTGTTGTACTGTTTTATGAAAAGTTGCTGGTAGGAAGCTAGATTGATCATGACATGTTCCCTCTATTCATCTGCTAGGTCAAGTTCAACGCTAAGGGCTTCGTTATTCATCCCTTGTTTGGTAATGTTTGACCTCATGGTTGGTAGACCATCTTTTAATGGAATCATAGTTTCCATTCCATAAGTTAGAATGAGGCATTTCCCCAGTTGGTCTTCTCGACGTAGTGCAGTAAACCCAGAGAACGTGAGAAAGCTCATCCACCAATCACCTTTTGCTTTTCCAGCCTCATTTTCAAGCCGTCAAGCATCATTTTGTTGTAGACCTTTGCTTGGCCATTGCTTTGGGGGTAGGCCAAAGAGCTAAAATGATGTTTGATCCCATGTTCATCATAAAAATCTTAAAAATCCCCACTATCAAATTATATGCCATTATCCATTATGATTGTCATGGGTACCCCAAAGTTAGTTATGATGTTTCTCTAGATGAAACTGATCATACCAATATCTTTGACGTTTGCTAGTGGTTCAACATCAATCCACTTTTGTGCCAACCATCAAGTACTTGTAGTTTCCTAATGAAGTAGGGAGTGGCCCTATAATATCCAACCCCCACTACACGAATGACTATGGACTGGTTAGGGACTTTATGTCATTCGCAAGTTGATGAAGCATATGGGAGAGTTTTTATTATTCTTCACACTTTCGAGCATAAGTACTTATGTTGTTCTGCATATATGGCCACCATTAGCCTTCTTTAATTTGTCGGAAGGCTAGATATCTTCCTCCTGCGTAGCTCCCATAAATTCCATCATATAGCTCATAGAGAACTTGGTGTACATATTTTGGATGCACGCATTGGAGGTAGGATCTTCTAGAAAGTTTTTCCTTGGGTCCAAGGTAAAAGCGGGCAACTTTTACTCTGATTTGATGAGCTTGTTTTTTATCGGTTGGTAGCATGTCGTTCTATAAGTAAGCGATGATCGGATCCATATAGCTTAGAATTTTTTTTAATGGAAAGAACGTTCTCAAAGGCCATCCCTTTCATAATGCTAGGTTTGGTGAGGAGCTCCACTTTAATCATTCTCCTGAGATTGGAATCTACTGCTGAGCTTAGGCTTGCTAAAGCATCTTCATGATTATTTTGCCCCGGGGGAAACTATTGAATGTGGATTTCTTTAATTTTTGATATGAGCTCACGAACTACCTAAAAATATGTTGCCATCCTTTCATCCTTAACATTGAAGTATCCAATAACTTGTTTGGATACCAACATTGAATTTTAGTACACTTTAAGTTGGTTTTCCCCAACAAGGGAGCCTTGTGCAATCTAGTTTTAAGTGCTTCATACTCTGCCTTATTGTTGGAAGCTTCAAAGCTTAGTCTAATACCGTTCTCTATATTGGCATTTTTTTACATTACAAGAACCACTCCCGCTCCCGCTCCTTTATAATTAGAAGCAGTAGCCATGTATAGTGTCCATTTCTTAGATTGATCCAACACATGATCTTTCAACTGGTCTGCCACCTATTGGTCGGTAGGGGTGACTTCATCTACGAATTTTCTTATGAAGTTAGTCAACACCTGCCCCTCGATTGCTGTTCTTCATTGGTAATGTATATCAAATCTCCCAAGCTCTATAGACCACTTGGACATACGTCCAGATAGGTCAGCTTTGCAAAGAATAAATTTAAAAGGTAAATATGTTATGACTATGATTAAATGGGCCTCAAAGTAATGTTTTGATTATTGGGACACGATCACCAATGCGTAAGCTAATTTATCCAGTGTTAAGTAGCACTGCTTGAAATCTATGAACGTCTTGCTAATGTAGTAAATGGGGAATTGATTTCTCTCTTTCTCATAGACCAAGGCTGAACTAACCACATGGCTTGAAACTGCATGCTAGAGGTAGAGAGTAGGGCTGTAAATGGATATTCAAGAATCCGCATCCGTCCGATATTCGAATCCGAATTTGCGAATATTTATCCGAAAAAATGGAAATGGATACGAATATGGATACTCAATAAAAATATCCAAAAAAATGGATACGGATAACAGTAGTATCCGACACGGATAATCCGTATCCGACACGGAGTATCCGTTTTACCGGATATCCATTTTGCCGGATATTCGTATCTGTCTAACAAAGTGTAAAATATTAGCCATATAATATTTTATATATAAACTAAAACTTAAAAAAAAAATTGGGCATAACTATAATTATATAAACTTTAAAAATCTAACCTAACCCTAATAACTAAAAACACGGTATCTCCTTATTTCCCCTAAACCCTCTTCCCTCACTACCGCCGCTCCCTCCGATCAGCCCCAAACCCACTCCCTCTTCCCTCAATCACCCGCCGCTCCCTCCGATCTCCGCCAAACCCACTCCCTCTTCCCTCAATCACCTGCCGCTCCCTCCGATCTCCCCTAATCCCACTCCCTCTTCCCTCAATCTCCCGCCGCACCCTCCGATATCCAGCCGCCGCACCCTGAGTCACAAGGTCAGTTTTCTTTTTGAATATTACAGTTTTCAACTATTTTTATCAGTTTTATCAGTTTTCTTTTTGAATATTCCCTCTCAGAGATGGCTTTGAAGGCAATCCTATTTTCTCTAACATCTTGTTCGCAACTGAATAATTGATGATCCAAATCAAACACAATTTATATCTTAACAAAAGGGCATCCGATATTTTATTTCTTAAAGAGTACACAAAAATTTCACATTGTTTATGGTGATATGTTTAATTTATTGTGATATGTTTAATTTATTGCATCAATTTTTTTCATAGTTGTTTAATTTATTTTTTTCATAGTTGTTTATGGTGATATGGTGATATGTTTTATTGCATCAGTTTAATTTACTGCATCAGTTTTTTTCATAGTTGTTTATGGTGATATGTTTAATTTATTGTGATATGTTTAATTTACTGCATCAGTTTTTTTCATTGTTGTTTAATTTATTTTTTTCATAGTTGTTTATGGTGATATGGTGATATGTTTTATTGCATCAGTTTAATTTACTGCATCAGTTTATGGTGATATGGTGATATGTTTTATGGTGATATGGTGAGGGTGATATGTTTATGGTTGTTTATGGAGTTTAATAAAGTAGACTGAATTATGGAGTTTCATAAATTCTATTTTGGTTCAAATTTTTTAGTAATATTAGGATGGAAATTTTTCGGTAACAAATTTTTTTGTTAAAATTAGTTTCATATTTTTTTTAAAGATCAGTTTTATGCCTTTTCTACGTTGTAATTTTTAGCTTTTTTAATAATAGATTATATTTGGGAATGTCGCATATCACTTATTATCCCTCAACACGATGCAATTTAATATGTCTACAGAAGCTAATCAAAACAATCCTTCCACGCATGAATCTTCTCCTGTTCCTGTTGAGAGTATTTCGTCGGATCGCGCAAGTGTTGCTAGTGAGAACAAAGCTAGTGAGAACAAAGCGCACAACAAAAAACTTACATCTAACGTGTGGTTTGATTTTAATAGAGAGGTTCATCAAGATATTTCTGTTATGGCGACTTGCACCCATTGCAAAAGAAATTTTGATGAGGGGAGTTCAAAAGGAACCTCACACTTGAGCAACCATCTCAAATCGTGTAAACGTAAGGTTGCGAGTGGAGGAGACATTCGAAAGAAAATTATTGGCGCAGTTAAGTCATCTAGTGATCCGGTTCCAAAGTTTGGCACTTACAAATTTGACCCAGATGTGGAGAGACTTTTATTTGCTAAAATGGTTGCTAAACATGATTATTCCTTTCTTATGGCCGAGCACGAGTACTTCATGTATTGCCTTTCTTATTGTTGTACTACTTATAAATTTCGGTCAAGAGTTACTGTGAGAAATGATTTAAAAAGAGGTTTTAAATGTGAAAAAGAAAAACTTTACAAGAGCATTGAAAGTCTTTCATCTAGGGTTAGCCTCACTACAGACATCTGGACTCCTAAACATCAAGGAACTGGGTATTGTTGTTTGAGTTGCCATTACATAGATAATGAATGGAAATTGCATAAGAAAATAATTTCTTTTTGTTGGATCGAATGTCCACATGATGCTGAAAATGTAGCTGACTGGGTGAAGACTAGAATATTAGAGTGGAATATTGATAAAAAGCTCATGACTATTGCAGTTGATAATGCTGGATACAATAAGCCAATGGTAGAGCGTATTAAGTCATGGTTGAATGGTAAAAAAGTTCTTCTACAAAATGGTGATATGTTTCATACTCGTTGCACTGCTCATATTATTAATTTGATTGTTAGGAATGGGTTGAAAGTGATTGATACTTTTATTGAGAGAATTCGTAATAGTGTTAAGCACGTTGGGTCATCACTTCAAAGAAATCAAATTTGGAATGTTGCGTTACGACAAACTCGTTTGAATTCTAAAAAGAATGTGGAATTAGATTGTCAAACTAGATGGAATTCTACGTATCTTATGCTAGAGAGTGCCATAGAATTGAGAGGATCGTTTGAGCGCTTGGCAGAGTTGGATCGTGATTATGAGTTTCTTCCAAATGAGCATGATTGGGAATGGGGGAAAAAAATTTGTGAACGTTTGAAATTTTTTTATGAAATGACAAATCGCCTTTCAAGGACAAAATACCCAACTGCAAACTACTATTCAATGATGTTTGTAATATTAATTATTAGTTGAATAAATGGATGCAAAGTAATGTGGATTATATTCATTTGATGGCGTTGAAAATGCGAGAAAAGTTTGACAACTATTGGGAGGATTGTAGTTTGGTGTTAACATTTGGACTGGTGTTGGACCGTCGGTACAGAATGGGGTTTGTTCACTTTGCTTATCGTGAGATTTATGGTTCTTTGGCAGAAAGTTACATTCGCAGAGTTCGCACCACTTTGTTTGAGTTATATGCTGAATATAAAAGTTTAAATAGTGAATCTTCATGTTCTCCCATCATACTTGGGGATATATGTGAGCAGTCTACTCGTGAAGTTGATACTATTCCCCAAGCAAGATCTGGCTTTACAAGAGGATTTAAAAGGTTTATTATGGAGCGCTCTAATGCTTCTTCTATAGTTCAGAAGTCTGAATTAGAACACTACTTGGAAGAAGCTTTATTCCCTCTCGACGATGATAATGAGTTTGCCTTTGATATTTTGCATTAGTGGAAGACTAATGGGCCAAAGTTCCCCACAGTTGCGAAGATGGCATGTGATATCTTAGCTATTCCTATTACTACCATTGCATCAGAGTCAGCTTTTAGTTGGGGGCGCAGAATTGTGGATGATACACGTTCATCTTTAGCTTCTGAGACTGTCGAGACTCTTCTTTGTTTGAAAGATTGGTTGCCCTCTGTTGGAGAGAAGCTGGGTAAGTCAAAATAAAATTTATATTTTTCATTACTATTAAACATAAATAAACACTAACCTATTATTTGTTTGTAAAATTTTAGAAAATTTGAAGGTTGCTGATGATAATGAATAGCTAGGCTCTCGAAAATTCATTTTCAGGTATTATTATTAATTGAATATTTTTGTTAGTATTGTTCTTCTTGTGATAATGAATAGCTAATGCTAATAATCTGTTTATAACTTCTTCTTTCTTCTTATCCAATACAGCTTTGTGGGACCTTGGAAGTTGAAGATGATAATTTTTGTGTTACGGGGGCGAATTTTGGTGGAAGAAACTTTTATGTATAAGAAAAACTTATGTTACATGTATTATTAAACTCATGGATTTATCTTTTTAGTACCATATATTGGTGAAGTTTTATTTGGGTGAATTTGTATGTTCAAACAATTAATGTCTTATCTTTATGCATTACTACTAACTTGCGAGTTGTGATTACCTTAATGCTTAATTCGACAAGGATACAAGGGAAAGGAGATGAGAAAGACACACTTCAGGAACTTAAGGGGTAAAAAATAACATACCTTCTTTTATTGTAATATATTCTTTGTTTTCTTCGTTAATATTTTAATTGAGTTATTCTTTTCAGGTAAGATGATGCTTCATTTCATTTTTGTTCAAACATTAGAGAAACTGAAGAGGATACAAATTTCAATGGCACAAAATTGAATAAGAAAATGCACATTAAAGGTTAGTACTTTTGCTCAAACCTTCTTTTATAGTTTAATTTTATGCTTCACACATTCTCTATATCTTACATGGAATGAAAATTTATATATTTAATTAATTGATTAAATTAGTGTTCAATATACTATGTGTATCTTAATGTATCTTAAATAATAAAAACGGATAAGGATATTATCAGAATCCAAAAAATCCGAGAGGATACGAATATGGATAGCTGAAATTATTATCCGGGCGGATACGGATACGGATACGGATAGTGTGGAGTCTTGACGGATACGGATGTGGATACAATGGTATCCGCTCCGTATCCGTCCGTTTTACACTCCTAGTAGAGAGGATCCCCTGGATCTGGGATTGACAATAGTGGGGGTTTTCTCAGGTAAGACTTGATTTCTTCAAGCACTTTTGAACATTCATCATTACAGGAGAGCCCATTTTTCTTCTTTAACAGTTAAAACAATGGTATGCAGTACTCGGATGGTATGGAAATGAAACAGTTTAAGACTCCGAGCATCCTAGTCAGCCTTTGGATCTCTTGTAGTGTCTTTGGCGGTTGAACATTGCTGATTGACACTATCTGATCGGGATTTGCTTTGATTTCCCTCTTATTGACTAGATAGCCGAGAAAGTTTCCTAACTAGATCCCGAATGAGCACTTGCTCACATTGAGCTTCATCCAATAATGCCTGAGGATTTTAAAGGAGTCTGATAAGTCCTTGATGTGGTAGTCTTTGCACTTGCTCTTGACGAGCATATCATCAATGTAAACTTCCATTGTCTAACCCATATGTTGCTTAAGCATCTAGGTGACCAATATATGGTATGTAGCTCTGGCATTCTTAAGGACAAAAGGCCTGGCCTTATAACAGTGCAGGCCCAATGTGGTAATGAATAATTTTTGTCTTGGTCAGGGCCGAACAGGGGAATCTGGTGGTATCCCGAGTAGGCATCTAGCAAACACATTTTCTCATAGGATAATGTGGTGTCGACTAGGTGGTTTATATTTGGTCGAGGGAAGCTATCCTTAGTGTAATCCCTATTAAGATCAGTGACGTCTATACATACTCTCTAGTTACCACTGCTCTTGCAAACTACTATTAGATTTGAGAGACATTTTGGGAATTGAACTTCTCTTATAGAACTTGCTTCTAGAAGTTTCCCTACCTACATTTTCACTGCCTTGGCCTTCTTTGGGGTAGTGCAGTGAGATTTTTAAATGATCGACTAAAATGTTAGATCTATGTGAAAATGGTGTTAAGCGTCTACAAAATTAATCCCTTGCATGTCATATGGATCCCATGCTAAAACATCTAAGTTTTTTCTTAGAAAAATTATCAACTCTTCTCTTTCCTGGTCAAACAACGTGGTGCTGATTAGAAACTTCCTTTCTGGTCATTTTTCATCAAAAATTACTTCCTCCCGCTTCTCCATACCTCGATCTACCGGGAGGATTCTTGTCTTTTCCACCCCTGTTCGACCATACGTTAGTTGCTATTTGGAGGGGTGGTTCCATCCTGGGATGTATCGAAGATAGCCTCATTTTTTTTCTTCTCTTATTTGGGCGTGATGGTGGTGATGTAGCATTTCAGAGAAATCACTTGATCGCCTCTGATCTCCATTATGCCCTGATCTATGATACACTTGAGTTTCTAATGGGAGGTTAAGAGAACTACCCTCATAATGTGTAGCCACCCTCTACCGAGAATAGCGTAGTAAGGTGAATCAATGTCGACCACTAGAAAACTCAGTGATTTTTTAAATGTTCCCCGCCCTCATTGACTGGACTACCTTCCCCAAAGTCATGGTCATCTTTCTTGCGAAGCTGAGTAGTGGGATAATCGCTTCCTCCAAATCTGACATTTTTAACTTGAGCTTGTGAAAAAAATCCAGGTACATTACCTCTAAAGAACTCCCCTGATCCACTAGTAGTTTGTCTATGTCCTAATTTGTAATCCTGAGAGTGATTACTAATGCATCATGATGTGGTGCTCTTACTCTCACCAAATTGTCCACCCTAAACACTATGTGTTTATTATAATCCACATCCTTCGATTGCCTACGCCTGAAAACTTGGATTTTGGCAGGATCTATCTGGAAGTCCTCTATTATCGTCATGACCTTCTTGAGTCCATCCGAGTTGTATTTCCTTGGATCTTCTTGAGGTCTAACGCCACGTGTGTTATAGTAAAATGTGCCCCGCTTCACCGTTTAGTACGCTATTTGGTTTTTGATCGTCATTATTTATGACCCAATCAACCTTTTTCTCAATGTATTTGTTTAGATTCCCTTCTTGGGCTAACTCCTCCAGATGAGATTTCGATGCTTTGCATTTTTTTTAATCTTGTGTCCATTTTCCTTATGGAAGGCATATCGAAGTATGTTTTTCCTATTAGTTGGATCTCCTCCCATCTTCTTTGGCAACTTGAGGAACTTCTAGTCTTTGATCTTCCTTAGGATTTTGTATATTGGTTCATTAAAAATTGCGTTATTAGCTTAAAATATTTGGAAGAATCTTCTCTATCCATTTTTCTTATTGTAACCCTTTTTTGGGATGTTCTCCTTGTCGTTCACTTTGTTTTCTTTAGCGTGATCAATATCTTCTTGGCTGGTGTTGACCATGTCCTCTACTTTGGCATACTTTTCAAAACGCAACATGAGGTTGTCAACGGTGTTCTCTTCCTTTTTAATGAGGGACTTGTGTAGCATAGAGGTAGGGGCAAGCCAATCTTGGAAGATGCTACGGCTAACTTCTCCAAGTAATCTTCCATTTAATTGAATGTTTCCAAGTAGTGCTTATAATATTCTCATAGGGTTTCCTATGGATGTTTCCTCATCATGAGTAGAGAGTTCATCCTCTTTGGATGTGAGCTTCTAGTTATGAAGACCTCAACGAGGGACTTGAATCGCTTAACCGAAATATGGGGCAACCTATCAAACCAATTCTGCGTGATGCCTCTTACGTTGGAAGGAAATATACGACACATGATAGCATCATTGTTATGCCAAAAAGCCATTGCTTGCCTATATTGGCAAACATGGTCTATGGGATCTCTCTTTCCAACATAAATGTTGAACCTTGGGGCTGTAAAATTCTTCGGGGGTACTCCTCCTCAATGGCCCTTGAGAAATGGGACTTTATTTATGTGATAAGAGCACCTCTTGCTAACTCTTTTATAGATCTGGATCCTCGGTGTTCTAGGAGTTGGTTCATTTCTCTATAGACTAAACTTTGTATATCATTCCTATGGTAATATTCATCCCAATTTTATCTCACCAGGTGAATTCCATGCTTCGAACGGATCTGGTCGCATTTAATACTCCTTCCTCAGTTGTGAGTTTTGCTAGGTGTCTGATCACATAATTTTTGATTCTCCTGACGGAGTTCTTTCTCCGTCCTCTCCAATCGTCACTAGAGGCACGAATTCTCCTCCATTTAAAAGCACGTTGCCTCCTTTATTATTAGAGTCATGCTTCATATGCGTCAACAAGCTGTGAGATGTATTAATCTTGGTTGCTCATTACTCTGCTCGAAGATTGCTCCACCGGGAGAAATCTTTAATTCCCATCTTGGCAAACCTCAGATCTAATCCTAAGTGGAGCTAAGTTAGTTCACACATCGCCTGCTTGGGGTGCACGATTTGGGTGGTGAGACGTTTATGTTTATGCTTTCGTTTTGATTGCTTTTGTGGAAAAAATATCATTTCCCACAGACGGTGCCAATTGTGAGTGCAATTAATCTCAATAAGGTATTTCAAGAAAATAAAGAAAGGAAAGAATGTAGTAAAATTCTCACAACACAAAGATTTACGTGGTCTTACAACTAACTTCCAGTTCTTAAGAAATTATCTCAAATTTCAAAAAATTACATCCCTTTTGACCGTAGGGTGAGGGTTGTATTTATAGCAATGCAAAGTAGTTGAGTCATACAAGGAACTCTCCTATCTTGTTATTGTCTCGTGTGGTGACTCTTATTTATCTCATTCGAGATTTCAGGTAACTAACTAAGCCTTTTAATATTCAAATGATAATTGTTTGTATTTATCCACATGATAAGTGTTCATATTTATCAACCTAGCACTGAACTTGACTGGGTCAGTGTGCTGATCTTATTGGGCCTGCTCGAACCATCAGAAATTGGGCTTTTGTGGATTGGTCCCCATAGGTAACATGGTCTCCAAAACAATAAAGGCATTTCTTATTAAAGAAATATGAAGAAATGGGACTCTTTGAAGAAAAATGATGATGACATGGTTTTTGGACTTAAAATGATAATTTATAACATTATAATGATGAAAATGTGTTTTTCTCAAAGTATTAGCAAAATAAATGACAAATTATTAATTTTAGTAAAATAAAGGGTCCTAGTGATTAGACTTCCTCATCTGAATTTGTCGATCGATTTTGTGAAAAATGAATGAAATGAATGAAGTGGCACGAAAATGGTCTGAAACGTAAAATTGAGCTATAAGAATGATAATAACGGTGGAATAATGGACATTTGGTAAGATGTTTTAAAACACATTAATATGGACTCGGATGAAACTGGGAAATAATTAAGAAAGGCTTGGAGCCACAGGGTGAAAGACCTAACATCACTTTCCGGAGGATATGATAGTGTAGCCGGAGGCGTGGATCCCATTAAAGTACGTGGATATTTGGTAAATTTCGAGAAAAGGGTTAATGTTGATAACAAAATGATGGAAATGGAAATAAATGAGGTTGTGCTTAGGAAATGTAAGAAAGATAACCTAATGGAAACAGTAAAAAGGAGACTAGTGAATATAGATGATTAAATGGTCTCTAATTTTGTGAAAAGTTAGTGTAAAATGGACAAGTGTGGGAATGAGCACATTGCTCGACTGTATTGCATGGTAGTTGTATTTATACTCGTTAAATGTTAATGTTTTCAATATTACTAAAATAAATGTTATATGTATAGTATATTCTTATAAAAACTTATAGCTTTGTATTTCACACCCTGCTGAGCGCTTTGCCCACCCCTACTTTTTATATTAAAACCCCCATCCCCGAGTACCTCCGGTAAGGACACTGGCAAGGACATTGGTAAGGCCCCCAAGGGCATGAATCGTTGTTAAAGCTTTACCATGGAATTTTTAAAAATTATGTTTTCGGTCATTTAAATTCATGGCACTTTAGACAATCTTTTATTCGGGCCTTGGGCCATTTGTTGTAATAATAGAGGAGTTTTATGGTTTATTTCCCTTATTATTAGCATTGTTGGATTTAACAAAAAAATTCTAAATAAATATTGCTAATTAAATTAATTACTTAAAGCAACATCCAATTTCTTAAATCAAGGCCTATTTAATATCATTTCATTCCTTATAAAATACTGAAAATTAAAGTATTTTATTAAATAATAAAATTGGACTTCCCGCCTCCCCTTTTACACCTTGACTCAGGTGCGGGTTGACCCAACGGTAACCTAAATCTGGGTTGGAACATTATAACTCGTGACCCCCATCGTCACGATCTACAACCGTGACCCATCCCCTATCTACGTCACCCTTTACTTTGGTCACGTTCTTGGTCATGGGTTTTGTGTGGCGGTCATGGATTTGGACCGTGACCACCTTAGTCATGGATTTGGACCATGACCAAGTGATTATGACCATCTTTGATGTTTATCATAGTGTGTGTTTATGAGTTGATCTTGTTTTATGATTGTCAAAAAGCTATTGTGATTCTTTGAAAAATCAAATTGAGTCCATTTTGAAAGAAAAAGAAGAGATTAAACTTTAAAAAGAGATTTTAAAAAAGTGAAACTTGAATTGCAACATGCCAAAGAATTGAAAATTAAGATGATTGATTGAACTAATGTTCTAGCTAACATTTTGATGAATCATGCACAAATCACAAATGATACACATGACATTGGTTTGGTAGAACCATTAAAAGACAAATTTACAATTTCAAAATCAAAGTTGAAGTTTATTATGTTGAATAGAAGATTAAGGAAACAATTTCTATGATGTAAAAGAAGGAAGATCCTAAGTCCAAATTTTTGAAAAGGAAGTTGGTTGCTCATTTTGTTGGAAATTAAATCACATTGCACATTTTTGTTATAAAATAAAGAAACTCGATAAAGTTGAGATGAGATATCGTGGAGATAAATCCACTTTGATAAGGAATATTCCTTTTTGGTCTTTTTGTAAGATGCAAGGACATTCAAATCAAGCTTATAGGTACTCAAGAGAGTGAAACGCATAGTTCCTGAATAATAGGAGAAAAGTGTTTCATTGGGATCCTATATGTGAACTAAAGGGTGATATTGGTAGATTGATTAAGAGAGTTTCTTTTCTTATCAATGTTAGGAGTGAGGTTAGGAATAATTTCTCTATCTAGACCATTTGCTCAAATTCCAAAGAGTAGGCATAAGAATCCCATAAGGAATGCGAGATGGATGCTAAGAAATGTAAAATGCATGCCTAGAAACACTCCTAGAAATAAGGTAGAAGTTGAGGTTATGGAAAAGAAAATTGTAAGGAGGGAAGTTATGATCGTTTCTCCTAAGAATTCGGGAGATTTCATACCCATTGTTAACTAGATGATAGTTTGATTAGGATACTTAGGGTCTCATTTCTTATAGGCCCCCTTCCTAATTATTGCTTGATTTGTTGGGGTCAAATCTTTATGGTGATTGTTTGAAAATTTTCATTTGGATCGTTTTTCATGTTTTTGTGAGGAATTTCCATGTATTTGTGCATTCACATTCATTTTTCTATATGATTTGGTCCTTATATAACATATTATAAATATTTCATTATTCTTTACTCAATAATGCCAAAAAAAAATTTCACTTTATTTCTTTTTGTGATTAATTTTTTTGATTATGATATTTCATGAATGAACTTAAATTGAATGATGATTGAAATACAATATATTAACCTTTTGATTGTAAATATTGATAATGTCAATGATAGGTTAGAATTCACTTGATAAATCATGTTAGTCAAATTTTTTGAAATCTTTGATTGTGATTTCATTTTACACTTGCACTTTCATATCACTTGATTTGTATGACTATAGTTATGTGTTTTTCTTTTATTGCTTGACTTAATCATGGTTAAATCCCGAGATCTCTTATTGGTGCTTAAAATGTTTATATGGTCCATTTATGGGGATTGAGTGGTATTATTTATGAGGATTGAGTGGTATTATTTATGAGGATTGAGTGGTATTCTTACTTGTTGGAGTTGAAAAATAGCTATTTTATATGTGCTTATAAGGGATACCATTAGAGTGATTACACCTGATTTGAATTTCAGTGTCATTAGGTAAGTGTTATCTTGGTATGTGAAAACCCAATCAGTCACAAAAGCCAATATGTTTAAAAGAGCCACAAACCAACTGCTTACCCGACATTAAAAATAAGATAGGGTTATATCTTATTTCGAAAGAAATTGATATTTTAGTTTGGCATGAAAAATTCATACAACATATGCTTGAGGAATATTTATTGTTAGAACCCATTATTTAATGAGATATTGAAAGGAAATTGATTTGATGATAAAATTAAGCATCGTTTGTAATTCTTACCACTTGTTTATGTGTATTCGTTTGATTTTGTAACTCTTGCTTACTCATGAATCATACCTTTATTGAAATACAAAGTTTCTTGACTTAATTTGAAAGGAATTTTGAACCTTGTTGTGAAAATTGATTGACGTTTGTATTGAATGTGTTCTCAAAACTATGACATTAATCAACATTGAAAGGAAATTTGTTTGTCAAATCATCTAATGCGGAATCATTATCACATTTTTTCGTATTAGAGATTGCATTTGTGTGTGCGTATATATATATATATATGTGTGTGTGTGTGTGTGTGTGTGTGTGTGTGTGTGTGTGTGAGAGAGAGAGAGAGAGAGAGAGAGAGAGAGAGAGAGAGAGAGAGACTATTTTAATTTGTGCAATTTATCTCAAAATCATACTTAACATATCACATATGAATGTTTTTACATAGCATACATTCATACCATATTTAGAGAGATCAATTTTTTGGGTTCTGACACTCAATCTTTTCTAGAAAAATTTCCCTAACTGAGTGCACTGCACAAAATTGCACACACGGTGATACTTTAACATTGTATGCACGAGTGTACTATACCCATGCTCACGGTCTTCAGACATTGAAAATGAATTCTAGGGTGAGTTGTTCATTTCACATAACCAATGCTTCATGAGGTCAAACCCTAGATGATGTTAGCCCAATATCACATTTTTATCCTTATTTGATCGATTCTAGAGTTATTTTGAGTTGATTTTGGGATTTTTCATCTTTAAACCCTAGTTGTTTGTATTTGGTTGATTTCTTCTAGTATTCACTATTTAATTCATTAGTTTTTGATTTAGTTATTGATTTACATTCTTTAGAGTTTATTTAGGTCGATTTCTTCTATTGAGGTGTTTGATTTGTGCTTGAGGTTGAAATGTTTAGGACTTTAGGTAGTTATATCTTAGTGTTTTCCTATTCACTCGTTGGACTCAATCCATTTCTACTTATGTGTTGTTTTAGAACCTATTCCTGACATTATGGGTCATTTAAAGATACATGCATGCAAGAGAGTGTTGTTTAGACCCTTGAGTGGTCTCGAAGAAAGTTATCATTCAAGAGAGTCACCACCTTCACCTTCACCTTCACCTTCACGCAGATCGTGTACTCGTACTCAAGCCCCGAGTGCCTTGATACCTATCCCAGACTACTGATTCATCAAATATTTGGTTGAGAAGAGATGGGTTCCATCTACATAATGACTTTATATCTAGAGTGGTGATGATAGAGAAAATGATAAATTTGAAGCATTTAGAGAGGAGTGAAAAAAGGAAATTTGTTGTTCCCTATTACCTCACTCATCATCTAATACTATCCTTGTTCGCTAGTTCTATGTGACCATGATTGTGACTAGTTCATACCCTCTATTTTGACGTCTTTTGTTAGAGGTTATGAAATTATGTTGATTGAGGAAGTCTTAGCTACTTATTTAGGTGTTGAGAGAGCTAATCGTCTTTCTTATACACCTTTTATTTAGAGATACATTACACACCATCATGTTGTTTCTTTTCTAAATAGTAGGGATATGACATGTTAGGAACCTGGTCTTGCAGACTACTTTGAGGATGAAGTGTTATATACTTAACTTTTTGGTTATTTATAACCCTATGCCTCAGTGTCGTTCCTATGACTTTCCTTTTGTGATAGGGATTTCGATGTTTGTGATATCTCACTAATGTATATCAATTACTCCATGATCTCTGTGACAACCCGCTCACAAAAATAAGGGGTGGCCAACCCGATACTCTAATATAACATGAATCATGGATGAAATCATTCTCAGCATCGTAACAATATAATAAGTACGCGGGATACCACCCTATATTTTAGAAAAATGGGTTGCCAAAACTTTTATTTTATAAGTTAAAGAAATAAATTTAAACAACCCAATTTAGAAAATAAAGTGGAAACCCAAAAGAACTTATATTACACAACAACAAATATACAATAAGGGAACTGAATATGCTTTCGGTCAATAGTCACTACAACGTAATACAACAGTTTAATTTAAGTTACATAATACATTACAATAAGCAAATACAATAGCTTGGGCCACACGCTCGAGTAAATGACCCGATCATAACTAGAGTACGAAAATGAATGTGTCTAACAACATGACCCGTAATATCTGCAAAGTATCACGGCTCCCCAAATACATCGGAATGGGAAAATCAGTACGGGCATCCTTGCGGCAGAGCACCTGAGAGGATACAAGATTCATGCACAACAAGAAATATGAACGGGTCAGAGCCCTATTTTATATAATCACCAGATGAATAAAGAGTATGACAGTTATGAACAGTAAATCATGATTGATAGTAATAAGAATCTACCAACACAATTCAGTGAATAAACTAAAACAAATTAAATGATCATAAGTTTAAATTCAAGAATGCAAGAGTATAAGAATAATTTACATTCATTAAAAGCCTCCATTCCTTTTTACACTTTTCCATTTCATCGTTCCGTTCCTTATCAGGATACATGATCACAATTTTATGTTCTTTCTGGCATTTATAATCCATCAAGTCCCACTTGATTAAGAATAGTTACATTCATATACATATAACAATTCTAAGACTGCCCGTCCGGGTTTCCCCACTGTGCAAGCCCCTAAATGACCATCATCTTCCAGGGCCTAACAACCAAGACAACCTAGGCACCTACATCGCAAGACATTTGGAAGTAGCCATATGCCCACGGGAGAGTCATAACCACACCCGGAATTACCTTACCATCGCAAACAATGTACCATAAGCGCTCATATGGCCTAGGACTATATCCACCATGCATTCATTAGCCAGGGACTTCACCTCACGCGCGAACTTCCCTTATGATGGCATTTGGAGAGGTGTGTTTAAGTAAATTATCATTTACCATATTCATAATTAAGTAAATTATCATTTACCATATTCACTTTCATTTTCATTTCCATTTCCATTTTAATGAATACAACATATTATATCCGGAGCCAAACGTATTTCATGTCATCATTATAACCTCAATGAATAGATAAACCCTCGAATTATTCTACAAACATTTTATGGTGTCACTACAGATCACTAAGACTAATATCTCCCAATAATGTGACCAATACTCCAAAATTATTTATTTCTACATTCCAAAATATTGGATTAACTAATGAAGGAAAGAAATGCCTAATCATCAATTTGATAATCCCCGAAATAAGTCCTAACCTTCCCCTTTTATCCTAAGAAATTTGCCTACCCCGTGTAAGACTCTAGGACACTAAGTTTACTTCATACAAGAAGGTTCCTAAGTCATAAGTCTAAAAGAAAAGGATAAAAATTGAGTTAGAAAAATAACTCAAAACAGCAAGGTTTCCGAATCGATTCGCCCTAGGGCCGAATCGATTCGCCCCAAGCAGCGAATCGATTCACCCAAAAGCGAATCGATTCGGAGGACAAATTCCAGTTTCTTCCTTAGTCGAATCAATTAGGACTTAACCCGAATCGATTCGGACTTGCAGACCTGTAACTTAACCCCTAAGTGAATCGATTCGCCCTAGGGTCGAATCGATTCGCCCATGCGATTTGGCCAAGGATGTGGCTATGGGTTATGAACCATAGATTTTCCCCAAAACTCAAATCTTCTCCATGTTTACACACCACCAATAACATTAATCTACCCCAAATCATCCTACATGATTATCAACTACCATAATCCACAATATCATCAACATAACTATGATTAGGGCTCAAACACCATAAAATCCATATTGATCCCATTAATTATAATACACAACTATCACACAATTTACTCATCTTAAACCATATATTAGCAAGTAGAAAGCTTTCCTTGAAGTAGAAATCTCATATTTCTTTGTGGTAGAAGCAATCTCAAATCCTCAATCTTCAATCTCTCTCTTTTTCTCCTCAATTTCTCTTTCGATCTCTTTCTCTCTAGGTTAGTAAATACACACTTAAGAAATGAAATGAGGTGTAAGACTAAATCGTGGCTTTCTCCTTAATTCCCAACATAATTGGTTAATACTGCGTTAAAATGATTCACAACTACACATTTATGTTAAAACCAGTAAAAAGTGCCCAAAATCCAAAAATACAATATGGGACTTATTTCTACTATCTCGCACATTTCGGGACTAACTACGCCCTCTAAATTGGCATCCGACAATTTTATAAATCATTTCAAGTTCCGATTTTATTTAAACCATAAGTGTCATTTTAAATCATGCGATACTATAAAATGCAACATGATGATATTTACTTACATATACCGTAAATATGCAACAATCTAGTAAATATTAACTTTCAACTCATTTAATTAATATTTAAACCATATCCCAACAATTTATATAATTACTTCACACAGTAAATTAATATTAATTAGTTTCTCAAAAGTGAGGGTTGTTATATACTCCTCCCCTTATAAGGGAATTTTTCCCTCAAAATTCAAGCGTACCTTGTATAAAGAGATGCTGATATTTTTCCCGCATATCGTCCTCACGTTACCATGTTGATTCCTTGGCGTCGTGATGGACCCATTGAACTCGCACCAAGGGCACCACTCGAGATTTCAATATACGCTCCCCGTGCTCTAAGATTGCAACAAGTTGCTCTTCATACGAAATATCGAGTTGCAACTCGATATCCTCCAAAGGAATATGCCAAAGGGCTCCTTCACACCTCTTATACTTCTTCAAAGAGGAAACATGGAACACATCATGGAGTTGTTGTAAGTTTTTCGGTAGGGCAAGTTGATACGCCACTGGATCTACCTTGGAATAACGGGAAAAGGTCCCACAAAGCGCGGTGCAAGCTTCCTTTCTACCCAAAGCGCCTAATACCCTTCATTGGCAATACTCGCACCAAGGCTTGATCTCCAATTTCCAATTCCATATGCCTTTTATTCGCATCGGCGTAACTCTTTTGACGGTCTTGAGCTATTCGAATGCGATTCCGTATGAGTTCAATCTTGGAAGAAGAATCCTGGATCATTTCAGGTCCAAGAAACTTATTATCCCCCACCTCCAACCAACAAGTGGGCGACCTACAAGGCCGACCATAAAGTGCTTCATAGGGCGCCATCCCTATAGTAAATTGGTACGAATTGTTATAAGAAAATTCGACTAAAGGGAGATATTGTTCCCAACTACCCTTGAAATCAAACACACACATTCAGAGCATATCCTCCAACATTTGGTTGACTCTTTCTGTCTGCCCATCTGTTTGAGGGTGATAAGAAGTACTCAATTTCAATTCGGTTCCCATAGCTTCTTGGAAACTTTGCCAAAAGTGGGAAACAAATATCTTGTCTCTGTCGGAGACTATATTTATTGGCACCCCGTGGAGTCTAACAACCTCCTCAATAAACAACCGGTCATAACGAGCAGTGTTGTAATCGGTGCGTACTAGTAGGAAATTTGCCGACTTAGTCAAACGATCAACGATAACCCAAATATCATTGTGACCATTTTGCGACTTTGGCAAGCCCGTGATGAAATCCATCGATATACTCTCCCACTTCCATACCGAGATTTCCAAGGTTTGCAACAAACCTGTCGGTCGCTGATGATCTATCTTGACCAATTGGCAAGTCACACATTGGGATATGAACTCAGAAATATCCCGCTTCTGCGCGCCCACAAATACTGACGGCGCATGTCTCGGTACATCTTGTCCCCACCGGGATGCACTAAAAATTTAGACCCATGAGATTCTGTCATCATAGCCTGTCGTAAATCCCCTTCGTCCGGGATAATGAGTCTCTCGTGGAAAGTAATCCACCCTACAAACTTATAGAGTAGGATTCCGCTCCCTCGGTCAATAATTGGCAAATACGGTCTTGACAACCCTTATCCCTTCCTTGAGCTTCTACAACTTTTGCCACACTAGTAGGCGTTACGGTCAACACTGACATAAATGCCCTAGTAACCGTGTCCTCCTGACTAAGCTCCTTCCATTTGGCTTTCCATACCTCCGCTAACTCCCCCTCAGGCTTTCTACTTAAAGCATACGCCACCATATTCGCCTTGCCCGAGTGATAGTGGATGTCGAATTGATAGTCTTTCACAAACTCTAGCCATCAGTGTTGTCCCATATTTAAATCTTTCTGTGAAAATAAATATTGCAACGATTTTTGGTCCTTGAAAAGACTAAATTTCTCCCCAAGGAGATAATGCTTCCAAATCTTCAAGGTAAAGACTACTACGGAAAGTTCCAAATCATGCACCGAATAATTCCTCTCGTGAGGCTTTATCTTGCGAGAATAATAAGCAATGGCCCGTCACTCTTGTTGAAGTACTCCTCCTAATCCTTGTAGGGATGCATCGATAAAGCCTAAATATTCCAATCCTGGCCTTGGTAACACAAGAAATGGAGCAGAAGTCAACCTATCCTTGAGCTCATTAAAAGCCGACTGACAAGAATTATCCCAAACAAACCTCACCCCTTTCCGGGCTAAATTTATCAAAGGGCTAGCAATCTTAGAGAAACCCTTGATAAACCAGCAGTAATAACCCGCCAAACCTAGAAAACTATGAATCTCGGTAGGTGTCATGGGCTGACCCCACTCCTTCACCACAACCACTTTGCTTGGGTCTACCGAAATACCTTGAGCTGTCACAATGTGACCCAGGAACTTTACCTCCTTTAACCAAAAGCCACACTTCTCGAACTTGGCATACAATTGGTGATCCCTCAACCTTTGAAGGACCAACCGCACATGAGTAGCATGATCGGTTTCTGTTTGAGAATACCCTAGAATATCATCAATGAACACGATGACAAACTGGTTCAAGAAGTCCCGAAACACCCTATTCATGAGGTCCATAAACACGGTGGGAGCATTGGTTAGTCCAAAAGGCATAACCAAAAATTCATAGGACCCATATCTTGTTAGGAAAGCAGTCTTGGACACATCTTGCTCCCGTATCCACAACTGGTGATACCCCATCCTCAAATCTATTTTCGAGAAGTACGATGCTCCCCTAAGTTGATCAAATAAATCATCAATTCGAGGCAACGGCTATTTGTTTCGGATGGTGACTTTATTTAATTCTCTATAGTTAATACATAACCGGAGAGAACCTCTCTTTTCTTCACAAACAACACCAGAGCGCCCCACGGTGATATGCTACGCCTAATAAACCCTTGCTCTAGCAAGTCTTGAATCTGATCCCTTAACTCCCTCATCTCAACAGGAGCCATACAATACGAAGCTCTCGTAATCGGTCTCGTTCTCGGTGCTAAATCAATTACAAACTCGATCTCCCGGATCGGAGGCAAACCCGGTATTTACCGAAAAAAATCTTAGAAATATCTAACAACCGAAATAGAATCTAAGGAAACTACTACATCTCGAGAAGTCTCCTCTGCGATACAATACAAGTTAGTGCTAGTACCTCCTTCTGAACGAGGCATAACCACTAAAAATATTTCTTGCCCCGGAATGGCAAAAACTATACTTTTCCCGTAGCAATTAACTATCACATGATACTTCACTAGACATTCCATACCCAAAATCACATCATACCCGACCATATCAAGGACGAGCAAATCGGCCTCAAAACATAAGTTACCAAGAGTTATTCCTACTTATTTACAAACAAAGAAGATGAGTGATTCGTCACCCATAGAAGACTCAAAACTAGTGAAGGTACTTTCTGCTGATGTAGACTGAGCAAAGCTTCTAGAAATAAACGAGTGTGTCTCACCCGTTTCAAACAAAATACGACCCATGTGCCCCTGAATGAGAAACTTACCCTCTTCCGGAGTCACCTCGTCCGGTATAAAACTTGCTAATCGGGTGAACTCCTCCTCATACTCCGCTACTGACCACTCCCCTTGCACCACATCTTGAAGTTTTCTTCTCATATCCCTCTGAACCGTGGGAGAGAAATACTTCGGATAAAATAGAACCCAAAAATCATTGATAGTCATAACATCCCTCTGCTCTGGCGTAGTCATAGACTCCCACCAATGTAACGCAGATCCGACGAGCTTGAAAGTAGCAAGGACTTGTTTCCTCTCTCACTGCACTCCACCATACGTAGATGGAACTACATATCCTTCTTCCACTGGTTAGCTCTAATAACATTGGAACCTCCTTCAAATTCCAGGGGATGACCCTTTAAAAAGGACTCTCTAACTCTCTCCCATGGAGAAGGTCCCGTAGGTGATTGTACATCCTGCGCTCGTTGTTGTTGAGCTTGTGGCAATTGTTGAACCACGACGGTCATAGCAGCATTAACCTCTTGAGCAACGATATTTGCTATATCAGCAGTATTTATAGTTCCCTACTGCCTCGGGGAAGGACCTACTTCCTCTTCTACAGCTCTATTCCTTCTAGCGGGGCGACCTCTCTTAGGCGTCATCTGAGACGAAGAAACAATACAATTAGAATACTATGTAAAACAATCTATTTTGCAGAAGATCGTAATTATAAGCAACAAAATAGTCCCAACATTAAGCTCTATATCAAAGAACGCTACGGTAGAACGTGATAAGTCCGCATAGATCCTAAAGACTCTAGAACCTGATGCACTGATACCATCTGTGACAACCCGCTCACCAAAATAAGGGGTGGCCAGCCCGATACTCTAATATAACAGGAATCATGGATGGAATCATTCTTAAAATCGTAACAATATAATAAGTACGCGGGATAACCACCCTATATTTTAGAAAACGGCTTGCCAAAACTTTTGTTTTATAAGTTAAAGAAAGAAATTTAAACAACCCAATTTAGAAAAGAAAGTGGAAACCCAAAAGAACTTATATTACACAACAACAAAAATACAATAAGGGGACCGAATATGCTGTCGGTCAACAGTCACTACAGCGTAATGCAACAGTTTAATTTAAGTTACATAATGCATTACAATAAGCAAATACAATAGATTGGGCCACACGCCCGAGTAAATGACCCGATCATAACTAGAGTACGAAAATGAAGGTGTCTAACAACATGTCCCGTAATATCCACAAAGTATCATGGCTCCCCAAAAACATCGGAAAGGGAAAATCAGTACGGGCATCCTTGCGACGGAGCACCTGAGCGGATACAAGATTCATGCACAACAAGAAATATGAACGGGTCAGATCCCGGTTTTATATGATCACCAGATGAATAAAGAGTATGACAGTTATGAATAGTAAATCATGATTGATAGTAATAAGAATCTACCGACACAATTCAATGCATAAATTGAAACAAATTAAATGATCATGAGATTAAATTCAAGAATGCAAGAGTATAAGAATAATTTACATTCATTAAAAGCCTTCATTCCTTTTTAGACTTTTCCATTTCATCGTTTCGTTCCTTATCAGAAACATGATCACAGTTTTATGCTCTTTATGGCATTTATAATCCATCAAGTCCCACTTGATTAAGAATAGTTACATTCATATACATATAATGATTCTAAGACCGCCCGTCCGGGTTTCCCCACTATGCACGCCCCTAAATGACCATCATCTTCCAGGGCCTAACAACCAAGACAACCTGGGCACCTACATCGCAAGACGTTGGGAAGTGTCCATATGCCTGCGGGAGAGTCATAACCACACCCGGAATTACCTCACCATCGCAAAAAATGTACCATAAGCGCTCATATGGCCTAGGATTATTTCCACCCTGCATTCATTAGCCAGGGGGCTTCACCTCATGCGCGAACTTACCTTATGATGGCATTTAGAGAGGTGTGTTTAAGTAAATTATCATTTACCATATTCATAATTAAGTAAATTATCATTTACCATATTCACTTTCATTTTCATTTCCATTTCCATTTTAATGAATACATCATATTATGTCTGGAGCCAAACGTATTTCATGTCATCATTATAACCCTAATGAATAGATAAACTCTCAAATTATTCTTCAAACATTTTATGGTGTCACTACAGATCACCAAGACTAATATCTCCCAATAATGTTACCAATAGTCCTCAATTATTTATTTATACATTCCAAAATATTAGGTTAACTAATGAAGGAAAGAAATGCTAATCATCAATTTGATAATCCCCGAAAAAAGTCCTAACCTTCCCCTTTAATCCTAAGAAAGTTGCCTACCCCATGTAAGACTCTAGGACACTGAGTTTACTTCATACAAGAAGGTTACTAAGTCCTAAATCTAAAAGAAAAGGATAAAAATTGAGTTAGAAAAATAACTCAAAATAGCAAGGTTTCCAAATCGATTCGCCCTAGGGGTGAATCGATTCGCCCCAAGAAGCGAATCGATTCGCCCCAAAGAGAATCGATTCGGAGGACAAATTCTAGTTTCTGCCTTGGCCGAATCGATCCAGCCTTAACCTGAATCGATTCTGACTTGCAGACCTTTAACTTGACCCCTAAGAGAATCGATTCGCCCTAGGGCCGAATCGATTCTCCCCTACAATTTGGCCAAGGATGGGTCTACGGGTTATGAACCCTAGATTTTCCCCAAAACTCAAATCTTATCCATTTTTACACACCACCAATAACATTAATCTACCCCAAATCATCCTACATGATTATCAACTACCATAATCCACAATATCATCAACATAACTATGATTAGGGCTCAAACACCATAAAATCCATATTTATCCCATTAATTCTAATACACAACTATCACACAATTTACTCATCTTAAACCATATATTAGCAAGTAGAAAACTTTCCTTGAAGTAGAAATCTCAGATTTCTTTGTGGTAGAAGCAATCTCAAATCCTCAATCTTCAATCTCTCTCTTTTTCTCCTCATTTTCGCTTCCTCTCTCTTTCTCTCTAAGTTAGTAAATACACACTTAAGAAATGAAATGAGGTGTAAGACTAAATAGTGGCTTTCTCCTTAATTCCCAACTTAATTGGTTAATACTGCATTAAAATGATTCACAACTACACATTTATGTTAAAACCAGTCAAAAGTGCCCAGAATCCAAAAATAAAATATGACACTTTTTTCGACTATCTCGCACATTTCGGGACTAACTTTGCCCTCTAAATTGGCATCCGGATATTTTATAAATCATTTCAAGTTACGGTTTTATTTAAACCATAAGTGTCCTTTTAAAGCATGCGACACTATAAAACGCAACATGATGATATTTACTTACATATACCGTAAATATGCAACAATCTAGTAAATATTAACTTTCAACTCATTTAATTAATATTTAAACCATATCCCAACCATTTATGTAATTACTTTACATAGTAAATTAATATAAATTAGGTTCTCAAAAGCGAGGGTTGTTACAATCTCATTATAGAGATGATGCGCCATGCTTGTACTGATATTGCTCAAGAGGTCGTATCAGATGGTCGCATGATCACTAAATACCTTTAATAGATTGGTGTTCTGGGACTTTATGTAGATGATGGTGATAGAATCTTAGGTCAAATTTCAAGCATTATCATGTCACACTCTACCAATTATACCTCACGATGACCTCCTCCTCAACCTATTTATCTAAAGGGATACTCTAAAACAACACCTACCCCTACACCAACGGTATACCCTCGTGCTCATCATGAATCCCGAGAGTACATGTATACACAATTTTCCTTCATGAGAGCATGTTTTTATGATATGACTACATAAATGATTAGGATGTATGGCTACTTTAATAATCATTTTGATCATATGGATAGGAATCATGCTAGCCTGAGGACCAATGATACTTTCATTTCGAAATATCTAAGACGTACTAGGCTTATACCAAATTATCAAGGATCTTGATCTGCACCACTACTTGCACGTGCTCTGGATCCAACTCATGTTCCTATAATTGATGATGATGATGATGATGATAAGGATTACAATGAGGATGATGAAACTGTTGATGAGTGGACCAGGGTGGATTATATATTTTTCGTGTCAACTATATTTTTTTGTGTTTGATGAGACATTTTTGTATCTTTCACTAATACTTTGGTTGTTTATATTGGATATTTGTATTACACCTTGTTGATTTTAGGATACTTATTTTGTGGGTGATAATACATCGGGTTGCTTTTATGGATTTTTTGCCTTATCCACATGTTTTATACTTATCATTGCTATATCAATTGCTTTTGTGTTGTCATTCTAATAGATTGGTCTATATCATATTTACTTCTTTATATGCTTACTTGATTAATATATGTGACCTTATAGTTTCTTACTTAAGATTCATATTCTTTTATACTTATATGTTGCTCATACTCATGGCATTTACCTTTTAGTACACTCTTTATAGCATTGCTTGTTTCACATGTTTACTAGATTTATCTTTGCTAATGTTTCACGTTCATTGTGATCATTACTATTTTTGATGTTATACCCATTATCTCTGTCTTTCTACTTCTCTTTGACTTTACCTATAAAACATGGGAGAAACATTTGAGATAGGGGGAGTTTCCCTTGATTATCCTTTTATTGGATATTTTCACATGTTTCTTATTTTATGGGGAGAAACATTCATTTTATGGGGGATAAACAGTTATTTTGAGGAGATATTTAAAGTGGGGGAGCACTTACATGTTTTACTTGATGATGTTACATGATCTTTTCACTTTGCACATATTTTAATGCTTTGTATCAACTATATATACCTTATTGATTTATTAAGGATCCCCACAACAAGGGTAGTTAGTCTTTGTGCATTCTATTACATACATGATCTTGTATCTTTGATTCATGCATTTAAGGTATAATCATGAGTAATGTGGCCCGCTCCCATTTCAAACTCGATTGTTGATATGTCGTCAGTGTCTAGATTCCTTGTGCATTACATTATATTACTATCATTATATAGCTAATGTGGAGTGGGTTTGGTAGGAGTAACCAAGAAATTTTTGGGGTTTTCCACGGAATAGCCAAAGAGGGAAATTGAAAATGTAACTATTTATACTTTAATATAAGTTGTCCAAATTTCATGTCAAAGAATTTGTGTCGTGTGTCATTCAAAAGGTTGAATCATGGTAAGACGTTTTAGTAGAGAGTGAGGATCATTCATTAGACATCAAGTGAGGATCACTCATTAGACATCATAAGCATTGAATTTTTAAGACGTACAATGCATCTCTACTTCACAAGACTTATATTGGTGAATTTGAAGATGTGTACTTTTATGGTTTTATGATTGAACATCCTTGGCTATTCACACACACATATTTTTGAGAAAATTTGTTTTTATGGATTGAACAAGTGTTTTTCAATATTATGACATGTTGTTTATACCTGGGGAAAGACCAAACAATTTCTAAAGTTCTTTTATTTAAGGATTTTGTCAAAAATGCTTTAATTATTTCACACGGTCCCATATTGGACCCGTGCTCTTGGTCCTACACACTTTTAGGCATGTTTGGAACACTGCCTAAAAAGAGTGCTCATGACACCAATTTGTCCCCATGCGCATGGCTTCATGTTTTAAGGGTGTTCTTTGAACAACGCCTAAAACCATTCGCATGGTGGAAAATTACACTTGTGCGCACAGTGGAGAGGATTTATAAAAATTCGCTATAAAAGGTCATTTCCCCCCACTTTTAAAATATTTGAGTTCCTCATTACTTCTCTATATCTGTGAGAGTAGTTTTGAGGTTAAGGTTTTGTATTGTCTATCTATTTTGAAATTTAATTGTTCCCTCCAAATTAAGTGAAAATCCTAAATCTATACTTGACCTATGTATTAAGAGAAAATAAGAGTGATTTGATAAAAATGAATAGCCAAATTTATTTCCAAACCCATACACTCCCAGATCTAAAAGGGATATGTCTCATGTTATTGAAGAGTTTTGGGAAAGATATGACTCTAAGGAGAAAAATGTACTTGCTTATTCATCCTTTAGGGCTTATGATTGATCTCTTACCATTAACGGGGAAAAGTTTGATGTTCATAGGTAACTTCTCATGAGTGCACAAGAGAGAGGTAGTTTCTTGCATTGTATAAAACCTTTTCAAGTAATATTAAAGACTAGAGTGTGTCGGGTTTTTTTACCCCTTGGTGGGAATTTTTCTCATAAAATCTGACTTAAGGATTATTTGAATGTTGTGTATGTTGTATTCTTCACTTACATCATACACTACACTTAGATCTCACATAAATCTATCCTAATCAGTAAAATTAAAATTGTGATTGTCACATCTAGTGTACCTGACCTAGATTTCCAAATTATGACATTGATTTGTTGATCCACATGCCAATCATCACTTCACCTAGTTGCTATATGTGTTAGGTTTGCTAAAATTGAAAAGAAATTGAGAATTATTAAAAATTGCGCAAAATTGTAATTAAGCCTATTCACCCTGCTCTAGGTTTATTAGAGTTAAACACTTGTATTTGAACATACACACATCCTTATAATAAAAGTGGACTACAGGATGAGTGACAAGAAGACTAATAGAAATTTTATAATGGAAAAGGACTGTGTAGGGAAGGAAAGTGAATCAAATCCTAAACATAGATACAATTCCAACAAAAATAATAAATAAATGTTTAAATCAACTTGAGTGAGGTTAAATATTTCAAAAAATTGAAGGTGAATGTTGGATATTAGGTTTTATTGAAGGTATTTCCTTTGAGTCAGAGAAAAGTTTCACCAATCTTATGCTATGACTACTCGATTTCATGGTTGGATATCATATTTAGTTGAATGTATCCCATATGAAAGGGATGATGAGGTTTAAGAACAAATAAATGTTGGCGGCATGTTTCATAATGATATTTGCGATCATCTAAGAATGTGATCTCCAAGATAGTAGTTAGCCTTATCAGATTTATTGCAATAGGTGAATAACGTATTTCACCTATTGATACTCCATAAGTTCTTTCATGATGAGCTTCTTATCAACATATTGATATTGATAACAACATTTAGCCTGATTCGTCTTAGGTAGAGAAATTCGTGTTTATCTTAGACAAACGTAATTATATTTCATTGTCAAAGGTGATTTTCTTAATACGAGTTATATATAAACATCATAGTGAGGCAAAGTACACATGTGAGTGTGAGGATGTGATGCGAGACCCATATTCCTATATTTTAAAAACATGTTTGTAGTGAATTCTGATGATGAAATTCTCATTATTTTGAAGGAAGATGGTAATACATTTTATTTCAGCACATAATCAAATTAATATTATATTATAAATTATGTGAAAAAGTAATTGGTAAATGAGTAACTAGGCTAAATTTAGAAATGGACTTTAATTTTTTAAAATAAAGTAATTAGACTCAAGTTATTAGACTTTATTTAGAACAAATTTGGACTCTAATTATGTTTTTGGATTGACTAAGTGTTGGGTCATGGTTAGGAGGAACCTATAGGGTTATTATAGTGTTTTTAGTTGACATTGGGAGGAATAATGCAATTTTAATTGATTAAAAATATGGGTATTTTTTGTTGGAGTTGAGATGACATGAGTGATGTTAATAAATTAAAATTTTAATTGTATTTAAATGGAAATATGGGGTCAATAAGAGGAAACACGCTAAACCGGGTGTTTAGTTCCACTATAATGGGGGAGGAATCATTATAACGGGTATTTGTTGCCATTAGAGTGGGAAATCGGGTGGTAACCCGCTATAACGGGGGTTTGGCTTGCCAAAGGGGGGATGTTCAAGGTAGGTCGGCTCAACCAATATATACTATTTATATATACATGGTGCATGAATTTTCACCTTATTTTTATCATTTTACACACTATTCATGTATAAAATACTTTCCAACTCCGTGTTTTATTCACACCGCCATAAACACCCAAGTTAAATATTAATTGGGATTATTTTAATTAATAATTCAAAGAGAAGACTAAAGACAAATTTAATAAAAATATAAGTTCAATTTTACTCTTTCGCTTTAGGGTTGTTAGAGTATATGATCACCTAAACATTTTCAATAATTTTAGAAGTTAATTAGTAAGATAGTTATGATTTCTAATTTAAAGATTTTTGAATAATTAACCTAATAATTGGAGAAAAATTCCATTGTCATTTTTGAATAGGTGTCCAATTTCAAGTTAAAAATCTTGACATCTTTATAAAAATACCTTAATTAATAAAATTGTTATACGATCTTTAAAAAGTATTTGATGAACGATGTTGGTATTTCATGTTTAAAATTGGTTACGATTCTTTTATGCTCAAGTAGAATTCAAATTTACCCATATGATTATGAACATGAGAAAGTATGTAGTATAGTTTCTTTGTCTCAAACTAATATTCCATAGTTAAAAGGTTTATAATTTGTAAGAAAATGTGTGTGAACTAGAATTACAATTGAGAATTAAAGTGCGAAATATTGTTGTAGATATGTAATCCATATGTAGTGTTTTTTTTATTATGAATAATTTAGTCATTTATATGAAATTGAACATAAATTTTGGAAATTGGTGAAAATATAACCAAGGCTCATAGTTTCCTTCTTGAATTTCTAGTTTGATGAAATTTGGCTAAACAAAATATTTCGATTTGTATTCATATATGATAATTACAATTATGGTTAGATGGTGAAAATTTTGAAAATAAGACAAGTATAGATTTTGCACCATTAAGGTAAAGTAAAGACTTAACGTTTGTCTTTTTGTATATTATATAAATAAATAGAATATATTATTTATTACTATGGCGTGTTACCTAGAGACTAGTTGGTACATGTGAGTGATGTGGAGTGTGTGTGTGTGTGTGTGTGTAGTCTAGAATGACACAAGCATGTGCTCGACTATAATTGATGAAGCAAGTCAATCACTTGTAGCGGTTGATTATGATAAGAGATAGGGCTGAAATCTTAGGTATAGCTATTGACGGAGCTTAGGACTCTTCTAAACAGTTCTATAAATATAAACCCATCCCCATAAAGGGGAATATAATATTATAACGTCGAATAATACTACAACTTTGTCGATCAATTCTCTAGAGTAATAAATAATAAACCCTAACACCCCGTGAACGTATGTACATTGCCGAACCGCTTACATCTTGTGTTTTTGTGTGATCTCATTACTTTTTATGATATTCATTCTTATTTGGATTGTGTGGATTGGAGATCATCACCTGTAGGAAATTACCACATACAATTCGGGTCGTTTATGGAATAATTTGAGTTCTTTGCCACTATCCAGTCTTTTGAGATGTCTCACTAACCCAACCAGTATCACCAAAATCTTGATGATCGGTAGGGTCATCAGTAATATGGTCATGGGGATCAGTAGGGTTACCCCTAGACTATGACAATCTTAATGACCTAGAGGGATATTAGTCATCTCCTCCATCCTAAAGGATTAGATTCGAGATTGGTAATTATTGTCAATCCTCTGATGTGAATTTTTGTCCTCGAGAGGAGAAAACGGTTGAGAGTGATGAGCTTAAGAGATTTAACCAGATATCAAGGCTCATTGACAATTATGAAAAGTTCCTTTGACATGAAAGGGTCGCTAACAGGCATCAATAAGAGTAAAATATTGCGCTCTCAATGATGCCTAAAGAAGTTAGAAAGGTAATTTTGAAGGGAAAATCATAAGTGTGGGAACATATTTAAAACTCCCAGCCCTTAGGAAATTAGAGATCACAATTGAGGAAGGATCACTTAGCGACAGAAGGAATCCCCTCATCGTGAAAATTCTCATGGAAGGAGTCCATGCTCTGATGAACGGTGAGGAGACAAAGAGCTTTACGATCTTATCAGAAGAGGGGTGGATAGAAACATAGCCCATGAATGGGATCACATGAATAAGGAGCTTGCGAGAAGAGACCTTGTATATCTGATGGAGTCTTTTTTGTAGTCAATCTATAGATGAGTTTAAGACTCCTATGAAATTTACTCCACTATGATTCAAGATATGTGACATGAAGACAAACCCCACCGATCACATCAGGCATTATCGTCTAAAGATGATGCTATGAAACACCAACAAAGGCTTGATGTGCTGAATATTTCCCTCAAGTCTTGGAGGCACTTCCCATCTTGGTTTGAAAAGTTTTCACATCGATCAATCGCCTCCTTCAAATAGTTGGCCAAGGACTTCATGAGTAGGTTTATCAAAAGCAACACCCATCCTAAACAAGTGGATTCACTTCTCACAATGATGAAGAAACCTCAAAAAACACTATGAGTATGCCACAAGGTCTTAGGAGGTGTATAATGAAGTGGAAGATTTCACCAAGCATGTTTCCATGATTTCCGTCAATATTGTTGTGCCAAGAAGCTTCTTGCTTTAATGTTCTCTCACTAAGAGAGAGTCGATTATGATAGATGACGTTATGGAAAGTATTGAGAAATATGTCAAGGTTAAAGACACATTGACCAGATTTGGTCAGGAAGGATATTGGCATAAACAGTCCAAGAATAGGGATAAAGAAGGGAAGAATAACAACCAAGGTAGAAAACAAAATGTAAAGAAAATAAGAATTGAGATGAAGAATCCCAAGAAAGAATTTAAATCCAACAACATGGTGTTAACCAAATCGACCTAATAGGTCTTCTATAAGATTGGAGGTCAGCAGTAGTTCAAGTGGATTGAGAAGATTATCATCAATTCTAATAAGAGAAATATGACACTAAGATGTGCATACCATAAAGGTATCAATCATAAAAAAATTTCAAACAACTAAAATACCGCCTTCAAGAACTTTCCCAAATTGGGCACCTCAATGAGTTTGTAGAGAAGAAGGAAGGTCCAACCCAGACCATGCATGAGCAAAGATGAGACAAAGTAATGGATAAGGACTCAGAGCATGAATTCATAATAATCCATGGGGGCTTAGAACCAGTGCACAACCCAAAGCCAGATAACATTTTGGATGAATGTATGGGTCATGAATTTGTAGTGATTCATAGAGCCTCAAATCTAAATCAATTAAAGGGTAATTCCCTCAAGATAGAAGTGAAAAAACTTATAGTACTAATGAAGGCATTTAAGATAAACCTAGTCAAGCCCATTGTGCTTACCGAAGTGATATGATCGGAGTAAGTAATCCCCATCATGATTGTCTTATAATCACTCTAAGGGTCACTAAATTGGATGTGGACAAGATATTGGTGGATTTAGGGAGATCCTAGAAGGTAATGTACCTCAAGATATTCAACTAGGTAAATCAGGGCATAGAAGATCTGTAAGAAGCCATTGTACCCCTAGTCGGCTTTGTAGGAAGGATGGATTTACCCCTTGAGAAAGTTATTCACCCCATCAGAGTATGAGGAATGTCCAAGATCATTAATTTCTTCATGATAGATATAGATTCCTCATTCAATGCTATACTCAATAGAGTGTGGTTGCATGCCATGAGGGTAGTGCTATCCACTTACCACCAAAAGGTTAAATCCATCACTAACAAGGAGATTATGAAAAATTAGGGAACTAAGCCTTAGCCCATAAGTATTTCATAGATTCCATATAACCAAAATAGTAAGAAGAATGAGAAAGTCATGGAGCCAACAAAGGGATCCATACCCTCTAAGTAATAGGTGAAGTATATGAAACTTGATGCTGAGGAAAACAGGGTTGACCCTTCTGATCGGGTCATGTAACCTCTTCGAAAGGTAGTCTTCAATGACGACTAACCTACGAAGAAGTTCTTGAGAAACATCTCACTTATGAAAAAGACAAGGAAGAACTAGTTATTTTCCTCAAAATTAATCGGGATTTTTTTCTTGGAAATCGTATGACATATCAGGAATAGATCTAGAAGTAATGTTACATAAGATCCATGTGAATCTATTATTTCCACTAGTGACTCAAAAGGCACAACGAACTACACTCGAGAAATCCAGGTTAGTCGAAGAGGAAGTGGAAAAACTTTTGGAGGCAGAATTTATTAAAGAAGTTCAATTCCCCAAGTGGATGCCAAATCGAGTGGACATGAAGAAAAAACACGAAAAGTGAATAGTCTGTATAGATTTCACCGATCTGAACTCAGTGTCCAAGTGATATTTTTCCTTTTCCCAGGATAGACCAATTTGTCTACACGATGGCCAACCATGAATGTATGAGCCTCCTTGACGCTTACTCAGAGTACCATTAGATCCCACTATTTGCCTCCGACTAGGAAAAGACTTCCTTCGGCTATACTACTGTAGGGTGATACCTCTTGGATTAAATTACTCTAGGGAAAACTATTAGAGGCTTGTGATAATGATGTCCAAAGAGAAAATTGGTAGGTATGATGGAGGTATACTTAGATAATTTGCTTGTGAAGAGCAGGAATAAGGAGCACCACCTTGCAAATCTAACAAGGAATTTCGAAGTCCTTTGCCATTATGGAATGAGACTAAATGCATCCAAGTGCACCTTTGGGATACAATCCGAAAAGTTCCCCGGATACCTGGTTAGTGAAAGAGGTATTAACGCAAACTGTACCATATCAAAAGGATAAAAAAATTTCAACCTCCAAGTGTTGTGCGCAGGGTTCAAAAGCTAACCGATATGCTCGCCGCACTCAAGTGGTTCATATATAGATCTGTCTTTATGATATTTCATCCAGTTATTGATGAATTAAAGGAAATAAATATGGAATAACAAATGTACCCAGTCACCTGAAGAGGTAAAGAGGTATTGAGCCGACCTCCGTAACTAACAATTCCTAAAGATAAAGGACCCTTTCACTTGGATTTCACGTTATCCAGTATTGCAATTATCTCATCTCAAGTTTATGAGAAGAATGGGAGTCCAAATTTCATCTATTATGTGAGAAAAACCTTGTTCGACATTGAGAATAGGTACCTCCCATTGGAAAAATATGCATAAGCACTAGTGATAGCCTCCTTAAGTTAAAACATTACTTTGAGGTGCACACTATCATAGTTTTGACCTCCTTCCCTCTGAAGACAATGCTTGATAAGGCCGATCTATCTAGAGAGATATCCAAGTGTTTGGTGGAAATGGGGAGGTTCGACATCCATTTTCATCCTAAGACCACATTTAAGTGGAAAGTCCGAATTGATTTCATCGTTGAATTCTCTAGTTATCAAGAACCAATTTGCAAACAGTCGAAGAAGAGGAAAGTTTAACCTTCTATGTAAATTGAGCCTCAAATTATAAGGAGAAAGGAGTTAGGATAATTCTAGTATCCTTGGAGAAAACTATTCTAGAATACACAATTCTCTTGGGATTTAAAACCTCCAACAATGAAGATGAGTACAAAGCCTTAATCGGTAGGTTAAAGAGGCACTCTACCTGAGCGGCTGTCACTTTAACATTTTTTTGATTCAAGGTTGGTATCAAATCAGATATCAGGAGACTACAATACTAGGGACAAATGCATGGATATGTACCTTGAAGAGGCCCAACACATACTCACCCAGTTCAACCATGCACAAGTGTAATAGTTCCCAAGGGGGATAACAACCATGTAGATGCGATAGCCACACTTTCTTCATATATTAAAGGAGATATAAAGTGAATGATGCAAGTAGATTATCTTGATCAAACCAATATTAAAAGGGGGAATCTATTGAGCAGGCCTTGGCCATAAATATAGCCCCAAGATGGATGGATCCAAAGTGCATTACCTAAAAGAGGACATCCATCCAAATGATAAGAAAGAAGAATAATAAATGCGGGTGAAATATGCTCTCTTGACTTATCGACAAACCAAAATATTTTGTTAGTGCTATTTTTCAGGACCTTACCTCTAGTGCATACACCTTGATGACGTTGACCATACCCTCTATAAGTTGTGAGAGAGGATATGTGGATGTCACACATGGGACATGTCACTGGTCTTTAAGGCCATGAAAGAAGGGTACTAGTGGTCATATACCCAATAGGATGCAATCACTAACATCCAAAAATGTAAAACTTCCAAATATTCTCTATTTAGTGCATCAACCCGCCAATGACCTCAAGTCCCTCAAAAGTCCTTGGCCTTTTGCATAGTTAGGTCTTGACATCTTCGGTACACTTCCCCTTGCCATTGGCAGAAGAAGGTATTTGTTGGTCATGACAGACTATTTCTCTTAATGGTTCGAAAGAGAAACCTTAGAGAACATATGCGATGTTGACATGCCTAAGTTTAAATGAAAGAATATCACAACACGACATCCCTCAAATCGTCATCATAAACAACAAGATTTAATTTGAGAGTAGACTCTTTTAAAGCTTCTGCAATGAGCACAACATTAGGCACTAGTATAGTTTAGTGGCTTGTCCTTAAAGAAATCGGAAAGAAGAAACTTCTAATAAGATAGTCCTCTATGGAATAAGAAATATATTCAAAAAAGCAAAAAGTTCATTGGTGGACCAACTCCCCCACTTTATCTAGGATTTTTAAACTATGACTAAGAGAACAATGGGGGACACGACCCTTGACCTAGATTATGGAATGGATCTAGTAATCCCATTGAAAATAGGTATATCCTCCATAAAGTCCACCTTAGTCAACTAATACTTGAACAATGAAGCATTCAGTGAAGATCTTGGCCTAGTCGATGAAAAGAGGGAATCAGATCTTGTAAATCTGTCCTCCTGCCAATATTAGCTGGACAAGAAGTAAAATAGTGGTAAAGGTGAGGAGATTTATGGTCTAAGACTACGCACTTAAAAAGATAATCGGCAGTGATAAGAGGCTTCCAAACGGGAAACTCGTGCCCAATTGGGAAGGCCCATTCAAAGTCATTTGAGACGACTTGCAGGGAGCCTCCCACTTAGAAACAATGGAGGGTAAAGTGGTTCCCAAAGCATGGAATGTATCCAATCTCAAGAAGTTCTACTTTTATGTTTAACTTTGTTTTTATTTTGAATTATTTTTCAAATGTTCTTTCATATGTCTCGCACATATTTACGTATGTCAAAATTTATCTCTATGCATTGTTCAAAGTAGTAGGCAAATGAGTATTTAATAAAGAAGATCGATTAGTCAAATGAGTTTTCTTTTGCATATTACCTATTACTATGATGGTTATTATATTTCAAATGTCATATATTAAGATTATTTAAACATTCAACCAAAGACTGTCACTATTTAAAATGTCACACATGCTGACTGACTAGTTGTTTAATGAACAACCAAACCCAAAATGTTGTGATGACTAAAAAAACATCAAAAACTTCTCACGGGCGATGAAAGGCATATTGGAAAACCTTAGGCACCCATAAACAACTAGGTTGGGAAAATCCTAACTAGGAAATGAACCCACAAACAAGTACATTCTTTCTTTTCTGGCTCAAAGACTAAGGTTTGATGTGACAACATCACCTAAAAGGTGAGACCAGGGACCACACAATGAAAAGGAAAGAAAAATGTGAATGTTTCAATTAAGAATTTAAATTATTATAAGGATGCTAATAAAGTAAACGATTTACAACAATAAAATAATAATAAAATTTAATGGACTAGTTGAGCGACCGAAGTGATCCATCTACTAAAGTCCCAACTCCGAAATGTTGAATCCAAAGTAAAAGGCAACACAGTAATGGCCAAATCTGTGATTCTTGATGGTCCTGTATGAGACACCCTATTAACTAAGTCTGGAGGTATGTAAAGTTTGTTATCTTCATATGAAAATATTTATCTTAAAAAAGGATGGCATTCATTGGGATCCATAAAACATCAAACTTGTAAGGAGGCTTCTGCTAGTTGAGACATTCTGGATCATACTAGTTCCATAGTTCAGAGTCATTGGGAACTTTTATAACTTCTAGGGCATTGATCCAACCATTCTTATAACTAACATTATGAGCATTATTTAGAGTTGAATACATATTCACAAGGGTCTAGTCATAAACATCCATCCACACTTGGTAAGGCTTCTTATGGTATTAGAACCTAAGGCGATCAAGATTTTCATATATGCTTTTGAGGGTTGTCCCTTTATCTTTCAAAGGCTTATATGTATTTTCCAAATCCTCTCCTATCTGACTACTCTCCTTTCCATAAAAAGAATACAAACTTTGCATGGTAATATCCTTGTCATGTAGGGCCTTTTATGCATTCTTTACCTCTTTTCTATCCCAGAATGCTTGTCGGGGAGAGATGATCCATCCCCAGAATTCTTGTCGGGGAGTTCCTCTTTAACTCTCCTAATATCAATTTGCAGGTCTTTATTTTCTCTCTCAAAGAGGGCAACAACCTTTCATGTTCCAATACCGTCATCTTGCAAGATAAAGGTTTTCCACCCATGTGCATACTCAATGTCAGTCAACTTCTTATTAAATCCTCTTTCTCTACTCAACTCGAGCACCTTTTATCTTTAGCCCTCAGATTGGCTGATGCTAACCTATGACTTTTTTGAGTGGTGAGAACCATGTCATGAAGGGCTATGTTATTTTCCATAGCCTGGTGAAAAAGAGGACATTAATCTAAGCAGTCCTTATTTACTCGGACAAACACATCAGTGTCCAAGACCTCCTCGAGATCATCATCCTTGTCATACACAACATTAAAGAGTATCCCATATATTTCTCTAAAGTCGCATTGATTGGAGACAATCGCTCATAATCTTGCATCAAACTACAATAAAAGGTGGTCGGACATATGTGTTTGGTGAAATAGAGAAAGATAGATAGAATAGGGCAAGACAATTGAACAAAAACAATCGAAACAAATTATGAATCTCATTAAAGGATAGCTAGTGGGGAAGTCCCCTATATAATTTCATGAAAGAAAAAGAAATATAATGCCTCCTAAAAAGTCCTAAGGATAATTTTTACTACTTTTTCAACATTTGAACAATGGCTATGGAATTTAATTAGCGGGCCTCATAGAAGTATCTTGTAGGACCTACCCCTGAGAAAGCCTAGTAGAATTAGCTTATCCTATGACCTCCTCACCATCATCATCAATGTCCTCCTCAATTTGACGAGGGGAACCTGTGTTATGCTCCTTGAAGACGTCGGATTCCTCAGTAATGTCATCCTTTACAAGGGACTCATCCTAAATGTTCTTAAAAAATACCTTTCTTAAGTATAAAATATGATGTCTGACGTTAGCGAAGGACTTGTCCCATCCACGGGTATAGGAATCGTCTTTAGTATGTGACGTGCTAGCTAGGTCCTTCTCAGCTTTGACCTTAGCCTCATCAGCCTTTGTCATGGAAATTTTGGCCTCGACCTCAGTATTATAAGAATATTTCTTTTCCTAATTAACAAAAACGAGGAGGGTAGTAGAGTCATCAAACTTTTTTTGAGGTTGACCTTCTCAACTTCTGAGATTTGGACCTTTTGATTGAGCTTCACCTTCTCAACTACTTGGGCTACATTAAGTGACTGATCAATCACCAGAGAATTGTTTAACTCATCAAAATCCACCTCCAGATAAATGGATAACTTATTGAATGTATCATTACTCTCTAACAACTGATTGTAGTTAATTAGGAACTGCCAGACAGTGGATAAACAGAGGCGTGTAAAATTCAAGAGAAAAGAATCGCAAGTAAAAGTACATTTAAATGATGAACTTACAAGATAAATATTATGGTTGACACATTCCACCAACTGACCATGGGATAACGTAGAAGCATAATCCTTATCAATAAGGAAGACCCTCGATAGAATCAAGTCTCAGGACAGGTTGAGGCAAGCAACTACAGATTGAGCAATGCCCTTGCCTTTATCAACAGTCTATTTTCCCGCAATAGCCAGTGGGCAATGAGGATTTGGATCATTCATTAACCTCTTTTATAGTGGATCATGGTCCTTGGAGGTTGAATCCTCGATGTTCATAGGATTGTAGGACCCCCAACTTCATTCTTCTTACTCGTCGGTCGAGAACGATCTTTATCCTTGTCCGATGGGTGAGTAAGGAAAACTTGGTATCAAGATTTGCAATAATCAAATTTATAGCTTTTCTCTTGACCATGTCACCAGGAGAAAGTTCTATAAAAGGAATATATGATATGTCTTGTGGTTCCAAGGTTTAATCTCTCCCCTTCTAAGTCTACGGAGGTTGAATCTTTCAAGTAATCCAAGATAATGGGGATGACCAGCATTTGTTCTAATGGCCTCATAATAAAGAAGGTGGTATAACTCTCGTAGCCAAGCAAAAAAGTTGCCAACATTGGATGATCACTACTTCCAACCCTGAAATACATAGCCCAAATTGTTCAAAGATCAACAAAATTAAAGTTATGAGCAAGGGGAGGTTTTTTCTTTCTATATTCTACAAAGAACAAAGAAAAGCATTTGACATTAGCCAAAATTAAGGAAAAAGTAAAAAGTTAAAAATCTAATTATGAAATAATCTATGCCTCACCCTTCGTGAGGGCATCTTGGACCTTTGTATGCCACACCTTCGGGAAAAGGGGGTATTTCCAGTTTTTCATTATTATACCATGATTCTAGTAATCCTTATTGTAATTAGGCAGATTCATGACTAGGACCTGGTTGGCCACCCTTGTCTTCATGTAATATATACCTTTATAGGTCATCACCCACTGGTAGCAGTTACCAATATTAGTCATACCAAAACTAATAATATAAATCGTTAATGCAATGATGCCCATTAATAATCCTCTAGGTATTTAGAGCGACATGGGCCAGTTACATGTTAAAGTATCGAAAAAACTCTAAGAATAACTAATTTGAGGGAAAGATGACCCTACATTCACCTATAAATATTGAAGACAACCAATGGACCTTAGAAAGGGAACAATGGTCACAAGGAACGTCAACTAATTCTACTGTTACCCACTAAGGAATGTGGTGATAATGTTTGAACTTTTCAATAGTGTCTTCACTGGTAATATACATCATTGTCAAATGATTTCAACTCAAGGAAGAAAATTAAGGAGAGAAATTGAAGAAATGCAATTGAAACGTAGATGAGTGTGATTATAGAGAAATAAGGATAGTGAAAAGCTCTTCTCCAAAGTTCGCAAGTTTTGAAATGAGTAAGAAAAAGAGGGAAATGTTGTTTTGTGATGAGAAATGGCCTCACGGTTTCCTATAAATGTAATGATCAAGGGCGTGTGACGGCTATTGAAGCGAAGATTGCATTCCCCCACCGCCAAGAAAGTAATCCATATTTACGAGCGTGCCCCTAGGGCACCAACAAACATGGACTTTCTTGTTTTGGGGCCATTTATAAAATTTTCCTCCGATGAATCCATAAATATTTTAGAAAATTCTTAGCCTCTGACCAGTAAGGTATACTATTATTCCAACATTGTAAAGACTTATTAGGTATCGATAACCGACCTCGACGTGATAAAGCCTAGAAAACCCAAGGAGATCGTGAGCTTTGGGGGAAATTGTGGGGTCCAGAATCGTACAAGCACGTGCTCGACACAAGCGCTCATGCCATGTTCACCTATAATTTATGGAGTATCCAAGTTGGAGAAGACTCCTTCAAGGCAATCATATGTAGAGGGTGATTATGATAAGAGATAAATTCGAACTCTTAGGGATTCATACTAATGGAGCTTAGGACTCTCTTAAAGTATTTTATAAATGTAAACCCACCCCCATGAGGGGGCATGCAATATTATAGCATTGAGAAGTAATACAACTCTATCGATTAATTCTATAGAGTAATATATAACAAACCCTAGCACCAAGTGGACGTAGGCACGTTGCCGAACTACGTACATTATGTGTTGTGTCTGTGATCTCATTACTTTATGTTACATTCTTTCTTATTTGGCTTGTCTGCATTGAATATATATATATATATATATATATATATATATATATATATATATATATATATATATATATATATATATATAAAGGTTCTAAAAAATGTGGAGCGTGATCGAGGCGTGGAGGCCAAGCCTTAGGGGTTAGAAGCCTAGGCGGGCCTTAGGAGTAAAAAGGCGTGAAAAGGCATTTAGGCCTTTTAATATATTTTAATATTTTTAACCATAACAAGGCTATTAAAATACTAAAATTGTAAATATCATAAAAATATGTCTGAATATTTGTAAATTAAAATACTATTTGATTATTTTGGTTGAGATAATGGTCCGGTTTGTAAAACAATATTTTAAAAGACGATATTGTTTCACTAAAGCATTGTTATTTTAAAAAAAAGTGCGCCTTCAGGATTTTACCCATAATAAGGCATAAAAATCTTAAGGCGGTGCGTTTCTCCCAAGCCTCAAGACTAGGCGGAGCCTAGGTAGGTTTTTTAGAACAATGATATATATATATATATATATATATATAGGTGTCATATCTGCATACGCAATGCGACTAGGGGTACTAATCCAAGTCGTAGTCTAGTTATTGTGGTTGTGTATATAGGCATCACGTTTGCATATATGACACTGTGGAATACAAACTCATGTTGGTGGTTTGGAAGTGATGATGGATTATATGGTAGTCATGTACGTATGTGTAAAACCTTTGAGTTTATATATATATATATATATATATATATATATATATATATATATATATATATATATATATATATATATATATATGTGCATCATGTCATCATGTGCGGCACACCGAGGTACTAACCCTTAAATATGATATGGTTGTAGTGATGGGATATAGTATTGCATATACGCGTGCGCGCGCACACACACACACACACAGAGAGAGAGAGAGAGAGAGAGAGAGAGACTTGTTAACATACTAATAATTATGGTTATTTTTACTAGCATCTCTAATGTCATGTAGATATAGTTATTTCTATGGGTCTGTCCCATTTTCATTAATTATTTTCGGTTATTATGGTGCACCTCCCACGGATCATTCTTAGTAACTGAGTTAGATATCAGTCGAGACATCGCGAGAGATCTCAGTGGATATAGGAGTTCATTATTCTTTTGTAGTTAGATGCATGGTTTGGATATTTGTTAGGGGTTTCAGTTAGTTAATGATTATCAATTTGTGGGAGACGAGGCATTGATTTATTTTCTTTACATTTTGACTTGCATTTAATTAATTTATCTTTCATATATTGCTGAGAATAATATTGAATAGTTTGAAGTCCATATTAATTGTATTTAAGACTGACCACCTTAAATCTGAAGAATAAGGAATGTCACATGATTGGTCGATATTGGACAAACATGCCATATTTGTCTGATAAAAGTGCATTCACATGTCACAAAAATGTAGATAAATGATATATATTTTCCATGGATAAATTCATATTTGACAAATTTTAACTTGATTTAATTAAGTGTGCACTCAAAGATGAAGTCCAAATTAAATTAGCCAAACCAAACAAGCAAACATGCAAAGAAGTAAGGAAAAATCTGTTTCGAGCAAAACCTCTATTTCAACACTATATAAGAATTGACAGATAATAGACGACTATTTAACTCTCTAATTATAATGTGCCATTCTTCAAGTTTTCTTCAGCAACGGTATAGTCCAGCACTGCCTTCAAGAAGCAGTCTTCCCTCAGTATCCACCGATCAACCTTCTTTTTCAGCAATAGAGACTCTTCTTCAGAAATCAACACGAGAGAAGAACTATACAATGGTTTTTGAATATAAAATTGTGTTTTTCTTGATTTTGTAAAGTTATCTCTAAATTTCCAAAGGGTTTGAATGAAAAGAGATACAATTTGATCACAAAAGGAACTCTTAAATGTCTTAGAAAAGGGTTAAAGTGAGTTCTCTAAAACTCAATTCCACATATCTATTTATAGGGAAAGTAGTTTTAAAAAGATAGGCATTAGAGATTTGGATCGTATTTGATTAAATAAAAAAAATCCGCGCACTCATTCGAACGACCAGGTACCTCGTTCGAATGGCGTACCCTATTTCAATCGGTCAGGTTTTCAATGTAACTTCGAATGACATTCTAGTGCTTGATAAAAATACATCTCACTCGAGCGTGGGTAACTCAGTCTCATGATGTATCCAATGACATTTGAACGACATCCAATGAAACTTCGAACGGTATTCCATAACTGACCAAAAGGCGTCGTCCCAGATATCGTTTGATAACGACACTATAGTAATTTGTTCAAACGACCTGTAAATCTCATTCTAACGAGTCATAGAAATTAAAAAACTTTAAAAATTCATTTTAAAGTATTTTAAAAAACCTTTTAAAAGGAAACACTTCTTTAAAAAATCCTCGGATAAATAAAGGGTTTACTAAACTTCCTTGTAACTCTTATGAATGTTGTTGAGATGAATGATTTTAAATCTTGCAAATGTCATCAACTTCTTTTCTTCAAATACGTGGAAGTTATCATGAAGATGCATTGGTGTGTAATAGGTTAAGCCAAATAAAAACTAAATTGCGGAATTATAAAACTTGCTCTTACAAATCTCCCCCTTTGGATATTTCGGTACAAAACACGAAATAAAGCCAAATTAACCCATAAGACTAATACAACTAATTCCCTCCTAAATAAAGAGACAAAAATGAATAAATGTATAAGTTTTCAAATGAAACATCTTCATCTTGTGCATTCCATGAAATCATCATCAAGGCAGAATGACGTACACACATGACACAAAAGAAATACCATGATGCGTACGAGTTTTAAAAGATAAATAAAACCACCCCTCAATTTGTTCTCTCCCCTTTTTATCCATAATAGACAAAGGAGTTGAATCTAAACATGAATAATAAGAATCACATAAAGAAGAAAATATATCATCATAAAGATAAGCAATAAGCACAGGTAATGACACTCTAAAAGATAGTCAATAACACATTTTTCTTTTTTGAATTGATTCAATTTTTGAAGTATAAAGTATAGTAAGTACATATAGGTACAAAAACACATAGTCACCATGTAATAACACTAAAATATCCTAATCGTGAAAAGGAAATGTAATTATCTGAACATTTTTTGTAGGCAAATCAACACAAACATTCATAACATAGGTGGACGAAGTCATGAGATACTTTTAAAGAAAGAACTCAATTTCAACCTCAAGTGTAAAAATGTTGACCTTAAATGATATTTAATCTACTTATGCAATATGCAATGTATTTTAATGATTCTCAAAATAATAACGCAAATTATTTAATGCTTTTCAAGAAAGTTCGTTGTGAAATCCATTGATATTGTACTTTATAACTCCCTCAAAATCTCACATATGTAAGAATTTAGTCTCATTTTTTTTGAAGAAATCATATTGTTCATATGTAGCAAAGCACCAATGAATATAAATAAATGGCCTTGGCACTTCTGTTTTTGTGTCCTGTTAATATTTTTAGGCGCTTTTTGAAAATGGTGGCTTTTTCTCTTTTGTATCTCCTTTCCATTGATTAACATTTAACAATATTTTTTGGGAAAAAAATTGGGCAATTTTTCTTACAAGAACAACTTATCTCTTTTTACATTTGGTTCGTTATTGAGCAGGATTGAGATGAGAACATCCCATTTGACACATGATAAGTAAGTAAAATGTTCAAAAAAGTCCGTGCATGTGTGCCATAAACTAGCAAAGAGTAACATTTAGAAAGTAATCATTAATGATCAATGAAATATTATCCATACATTATTAATTACACTAACGAAACAAAACCATGTCTCAAAGCACTTTAAAAAAATCACGTGAATGGATGGAATGTAAGGGTGATCCGAAATCTTAAATGTCCATCCGTATATGGTGGAATATCAAAAATACAAAAATCTTTATCTTTTACAAAAAAATTATCAAAATAAAATCTTTTTCAATTTTTCAAACATTTTCTTAAAAACCAAAAATCGTTTTTAGAAATTTTCATTTTAAAAAAATGAAAATATTTTTGAATTTTTTCAAGATACATCAAAAAGAAAAAAATATATATCAATACCATGGTAATACAATATAGCAATAGGAATATAAGATATGAACATGATAAACATCCTACACTAGATAAATACCCGAACTCAATCAATGGGAAAATACCCAAAGACTTCCTAAGATCCTCGAATCTATGAGCATCTAAAGATTTTGTGAAAATATCGATTAATTGACATTCGTTGATCATAAAGGTCAAGGAAAGGACCTTCTCCTTAATGATATTATGAATAAAATGCTCACGTATCCTAATTTTCTTTGTGCGAAAATGTTGGAACAAATTATGGGATATATGGATCACACTCGTATTATCATAAGAAATAGTCATAGTGCCTTGTGAAATCCCATAATCTTTTAACATTTGCTTCATCCATAAGATTTGCGTGCAACAACTCCAAACTGCAATATACCGAGCCTCCATTGTGGAAAATACATGGAATTTTTCTTCTTGTTCAACCAAGAGACAAGAGCACTCCTAAAGTAAAATCACCCACTCCAAGTGCTCCTACAATCACTAACATCCTTGGACCGATAAACATCCAAATAGGCTGAAAAACTGTCATCAGTATCAAAAGAATACCAACTATTGTAGGAAACGGTGCAACTAATTTATTTGATGATATTTTTAAGTGCATGCAAGTGTGACTCTTTCTGGGATGCTTGGTATCGCGAACATACTTTAATGCTAAAAGCAATGCCGGGACGACTAGCTATCAAGTAGATAAGACTACCTATCATGCTTCTATAAAGGGTTTGCTCAAAGTCCTTGCCTAAAGTGTCTTTGGCAATTTTAGTTGATGTACTCATAGAGGTACATGAGTGCTTAGCGGAGTGTAAACTAAATTTCTTCACTAGTTCCCTAGTATATTTGGATTGAAATATAAATATTACATCCTCAAGCTGATGCACCTGGAGACCTAAGAAGAACGTAATCCCACCAACCAGGCTCATCTTAAACTCACTCTTCATATCCTCCTTAAAAGTGTGAGCATGTCAGGAACTCGTGGATCTAAATACTATGTCGTCTACATAGACTTGGGAAACCAATATATCACCACTCCCTCTCCTCATAAACAATGTCTTATCCACTCTCTTGAAGCCATGGTTTAAGATCTAGGAAGTGAGCCTCTTGTACCAAGAACGGGGTGCTTGCTTCAAACCTTACTGGGCCTTCTTAAGATAAAAGACGTGTCTCGTGTGCTTTGGGTATTCAAACTCCTTTGGGTTTTCCACGTACAATTCCTCCTGTAGAATGTTGTTTAATAAGGTAATATTGACATGCATTCGATAAAAATTAATGAGAAAATGACATGCTATGGCGAGTTGTAAGAAAATGAAATCAAGCCTAGAAGTAATAGAGAATGTATCGTCAAAGTCTACTCCCTCAATTTATGTATAGCCTTTAGCGACCAACCTAGCCTTATTGTGAATTATGGTACCATTATCATCCATCTTATTATTTTAAATCCACTTGGTACCTATAAAATTTATCTTGCTAGGTCAGGGGACTAGCTCCTAGACATCGTTCTTGCGAAACTGAAGAAACTCATCTTATATGGTGTACGATAGTACAGATATTGCACCACCTGCCGTGGAATGAAGAACCACAGTATTATCATCTATTGGTCTCGACCCTAATTCCTGTTGAATACATAACTGCCTTACATACATGCCGCAATCCTTAACATATAGGTTACACCTATTCTCTACCTGCCGCAGCCTTGAACATATAGACTACGACCCTATTTACAAGATATATTCTGTGGCCTTTAACCTCATTAACCAGCTGGCCACAGCATCTCTCTTCATAGCAGCACTATAATGCGCACAACCTATATACAGAGGACCACACCTCGAGATAAGGGATGGATTCATTATTCTAGACTCGGGTCCACTTTTACATAGCTCAGAGCTGATATCTCTCTCTCTCTCTCTCCCTCGTTGGGGGCTTTCACTCAAGCATCTCAGCCATAGCTCTGGCATCCCGACATCATTGTTACCATGTATTCTCCTTTATTCTCATACTTATAAGCCTCTTTAGGCTCAATCATATTGTACTATGCAATGCATATAATGATAATGGAGCAATACAGTGGACGCAAGTTCATTTTTATGGCTCAACCACTCTATATTGCATGTCTTCTCTCTCTTTTGATTAGTTTTATCTATTTATTATACTTTACACTCGATTTGCTGGTATGAGAACGACTAGTGGATGATTTTTCGTATCATCAATTTGGCACGTCTGTGGGAAACGAGATATTTCAATCTTATTTCTCTATGTTTTGATTTCTTAAACACCTTATTTTATTTGTGGGGATCCTTTGGATCATTATCTCACGAGTAAATTTTAGTTGTTGAGCTCTATTTTATATTTACAGCCTTAAATGGGTATTTCGTATATTCAGATCTGCTCTTGGGTCTTCATTTTAAGACCTTAGATATATTGCGCATACCCCTGTGATATCATTTCATCTAGATAATGCTGAAAAGCATGATGGGCTTTACCCTCTTAAAGATGAGTGATTAGGGAAGGATTGTATTTACTCCCTTTTTTTCCTGTTCTTGACCTATGATCTAGGGTTTGTCATTGAAATTGTGTCCTTTGTGCACCGAGGGGTGATTTGATCTTGGATAGACCCTAGTAGGTATGTCCTTTATGTGTTTTGGGAGAAAAAATCAATTTCTAGGTTCAACCTTGGGATTATTCCCTTCACTTCTTAGAAGGGGATGCGGTTGTATTATAATAGATTCAAATAATCAGGGAATGGACTCAGGTGGTCTTCAGCTCAACCTTGGTGAATATCATTTAAAGGCCACAACAGTACACTTATGTTCCTTACTGGCTGCGGTCTCATCAGTAATAACATGCAGCTGTTCAAACACTATATCCCAACTTCCTACTTGGTTAATTTAATATTTATGTGATTACTCACTTATGCTAGTTTTGTCTCAGATTATATATTTTTCAAAGACTAATAAAGCAGAAAATGGAAGGAGAATCTAGCTAGAGCAAAGAAGTCAAATATGAGATTGTGCAATTGTACAATCACCTCAACCATTTCTACGATAGTCATGCTTCACTCCAAACTCAGGTCAAACCATAGGGTCATCATGCTAGAGGCCGCAACCTCATCTAATGTGGGTGTGGCACCCAGTATCATTACCTCATCAACCTTTGCTGCCGTGATCATTCCAGAAGTTCCATTCGCAGAAGCAACATGCAAGAACCAGAAAAGGAAAGTGAAGAAGGAAGAGAGGGTATTTGAGTACTACACTGTGACAACCCGCCTACTAAAATAATAGGTGGCCAGCCTAATACTCTAATAATCACAGGAATCATAGATGGTCCATTCTCAGCATCACTGTCGATTAAAATAATAGTACGAGGTAACCACCAATCATTTTAGAAAAATGGACTGTCAATTTAAAATTTAGTAAGTAAAAGAAAACCACTTAGACAATCCCATTTGTAAAAATGGTGGATATCAAAAACCTATGAATAAAGAATGACAGTATAATAAATAATCACCGAATAAGCTGTCGGTGAACAGACCAATACAAATAATTACACCGAGTATTACATTTCAATATTTACAATATAATAAATGAGTGCAATGCATTGGGAAAAACTCCCGAATAAATAACTGAACATAACTAGAGTACAATAGAAAGAAGTGTCTAATACAATTAACCTACAACATCCGCAATATGCTGTAGCCCCATGACAACTGGAATGGAAATGTAAATTCGGGTGTCCATGCGGAAGAGCACCTGTACGGCAAAGAGTATATGCAGAAACAAAGAAATATATACGGGTCAGGGCCCGGTTTGATATGATTCCCATGTGACTAAAATGCATGATAGTTAAGTGCGTAATTATCTCGCAATTAACAATAATATTTCTCACCTCTCAATCTAAAAGCAACCTAGCGCAATATCATGAGATGCTCTAGTTAACCCAAGTACTAAGGGCTAACTTCTCCTCAGTCTCAACACTAGGCCCTATTCGTGCGTGGGGTGTCTCGCAAAGAGAAATCCAAATAAGGAACCCCCCGATACACTACTAATTAGGCAAGGCTGATCGTTGAGATCCATTAGACCCTTAGCACGTAATTAATATACTTTACAACTATTCAAGAAAACATAATTAAATCCATTCACCATCTAAACCATCATTCCCATTTCTTTCTTTAGGAATGTATATAAATGGTACAACATTTTATAAAATGTTTACCAAGTAAATATCATAACTTTACATGCACCATTCCTATTTCTTTCTTAGGAATGTATATAAATGGTACAACATTTTATCAAATGTTTACCAATTAATCTCATTTATACAATTCTTTACCAATTTTATTTCCTTTCCTCCTTCCAGGAGAAATACATTTTTAAAACAAGTTTTATTAACATAAAAATGCTTTATCCTTTATCATACAAACCCACTTCCTTTCTTCCATCCAGGAAGTGTAAATCAAAAGTCATTTTTATTAGCATAAAAATACTTTTGTACCATATAACCCATTTCCCTTCTTCCATCAAGGAAATGTAATTTAAAGCCAATTCATTATCATGAATTTCTTTAATAATCTAAGACTGTCCCTTCGGGTTTCCCCACTGGACGCGCCCCTAAATGGCTATCATCTTCCAGGGCCTATCTATACAAGACAACCTGGGAACCTACCAACGTCGGGAAGCGACCATATTGCCTGTGGGAAAGTCAAGACCACACCCTGAATCTCCTAACCAGCGCAGTAATATAAATGCCCATATGGCCTAGGGACTATATCCACCATGCATTCATTAGCCAGGGGGCTTCACCACACGTGCGCAACTTCCCTTATGATAGCGATTTAGGGAGGTGTGTAATCCATAAATTATCATTTATAAAAACCATTACTTTTCCTTTCGAAAACATCCAATTTTACATTCTCAAAATCACTTTGTACTTATTCATTTAGTACCACATTTTATAATGTGCATTCTTTATTCATTAAGTTAGGTTTATTAATGACCTAAGACCCCAAAGTGCCACTAACTTCAAACTAGCCTCCAAGAGTTCATATAATTTAATAAACCCTCAAAGTGAATCTCCATAAAGTAGTGTCTCCCCAAAGGCTCAACATTAATATTTTATCTTCAATTTATCTTTAGGTTAATCTCCTATTTCATTCGGACATCAACCTAAAAAATCCAGTCCTCGGAGTAAGCCCAAATATCCCATATTAGCCTAGGACATTAGTCTACCCAACACAACCCTCTAGGAATCTTAATTACTTCCCAAATGAAGGTTCCTAAACCTCGAACCTAAAAGAAAAAGGCTAGAACAACCTAGGAAAAATATCACCTTTTCAGAAGGGGTCGATTGATCGACCCTTGACCGTCGATCGATCGAAGGCTTCGATCGAACGATACCCCAGGCTCGATCGATCGATCCTGGCGGACAGCTTCTTCCCCGGGAAGCTGTTTTAGCCATTAACGAACCCTCTAAGCTTCTACCCGCTATTTCACCCAACCACAACAACAAATATCACTACAAAATTATTTCTACACATCAAATAACTAATTATTTCTCTTTAAATCAAATTAAAACACAAGATTAAGGGTTTAATCACCAAAATAACCAAATACCCATTAAGGGTTTAAACCTCCAAGAACTTAACTACAAATGCAGATTTATCACATTAAATCAATATCTAGCAAGTAAGAAACTTGCCTCGAGGTTAGTATTCTCGGATCACCTCCGGTAGCGACGGAATCTGGCCCAAAATCTTCCATTTTCTCTCTTTCTCTCCATTTCTCCCAGCTCTCTCTTCTCTCTCTCTCTCCTTTGGGTAGGCGACTTATACGGGTCTCTGAAACATAAATCCCCACTTTAAATTGCTAATACACCACTAAAATGACTCGTAACCACTTAATCGAGTCATAATACCCCAAAAGTGCCCGAAACTCAAAAATACAACGTGGCACTTATTTCGACTATCTCGACTATTCTAAAAACAACTGCACCCCCCATTTTGGCATTCGGGAAAGTGTGAACTATTTTTATGTTCCAAATTTCATTTATTTAATTAATTATACCCAAATTTTGAATATAGCTCATAACCGTCGTTTTACATATAACGACGCAATAATACACAATATAATGCTATTTACTTTCTCATACGATAAATAGACAAAACATAGTAAATATTATCCCTTAATATCGCGGGAAACAATATTTACTCCAACATCCCCTATTTTATAAAATTTGCCCATCAGGCAAAATAGTATAAAATAGTCGCCCAAAAACCTGGGTTGTTACATACACCCCATTGGCCTTCCCAGTTGAAGACATCTTCGAGTTCATAAAAGAGGACAAACTGCTGAAGTGGCCAGAGAAACTTAAAGCTCCACCCCACAAGAGGAACAAAGCCAGGTGGAGCAAATTCCACCTGGACCACGACCATGACACTGAGCAGTGCTATGCCTTGAAAGTTGAAATTGAGAGGCTCATAAGGCAAGGGATGCTCTAGCGGTTCCTGAAGGATGCCTGAGGGGTGCAGCCTAGCTGGACTGTCCACATGCCCATTTTTCATGCTTATGTTTTATATTTCATCTGTTTCTATTTTACAGTGAAACTCTTCTTATGATGTTTTAAACTAAACTTTGTTTTGTCCTTACAAAGTCATATATATATGAATAGATATATGAAATCAAGTTCACTCTTATAGTGCCATATTTTTATTCTCATTAACATGAAATGTTATCTTATAAGAGATCGTTTTGTCTTAAGCAGATCTTGATTCGAGACAATATGTTATATCGGGAATGATAATATATAAATGGGCCCAATCGTCCTCCAAGACGCCTGATTGTCCTAAAGCAAGTGATAATTGAAAATGGCAAAATCAACTATTGAGAGTAGCTATTTGAATTGGTCTACGACATCACTTATAGAGACTATATTCTTACATATTATGGCTAGATTCTGGAGAGCATTTATCAGAAAGCGTAATTAGCCATGGGGGCTTACAATGCCAGTCATTAGCTTTCGGGATGCGTCATTAAGTCGAGAGGCTTGTAATATCCATCCAGGGATGGCTTTATATATATCAGTAGTTGTGGGTGGCTTAATAACATAACCCAACCTGGGGAGGCTTGATAGTATCCCGTATATTAGGTGTGGGTGGCTTAATAAGATAACCCAACCTGGGGAGGCTTGATAGTATCCCTTATATTAGTTGTGGGTGGCTTAATAACATAACTCAGCCTTGGGAGGCTTGATAGTATCCCGTATATTAGCTGTGGGTGGCTTAATAACATAATGCAACCTGAGGAGGCTTGATAGTTTCCTATATATTAGTTATGGGTGGCTTTATAACATAACCCAGCCTGGGGAGGCTTGATAGTACCCCATATATGTACAAAGGTCCATTTTTAAGAAGACAAAGGCCTAAAAGGGACCGTAGCCTTATCAATATGGCCGCAGACATTCATACACTACATCAAAGGAGTTTTTATCATATCGCAGCTAGATTATAAACCAGCTGCAACAGGCTAAGTTACAATCAAAATTTGGGTCCTTTTATTAAGATTGAAAGGAAAGAGATAAACCGCAGCCCCAAGGCCATATTCCATTGGCATCGCGGCTTAGGGGATCATTGCCCTACAAAGTGAAGTTTAAAAACGTGCAAGGCATGATACAAGAATACAAGTGAAAAGTGCAAAGGTTCACCTTTAAAAGACCAGGATGAGAATAAGCCACAACCTTATACTCCTGGCTGCAGATACCTAAAAATTCACTTAAGTTGTTAGAGTGCTGCGGAAGTATCACATGAGCTGCAACATTTAAGTCTCAGGCATTTTTGGGTCTATTGACGTGGCCTATTTAACAGATTAGTGAAGTTTACGAGGAAAAGACAAGGACAAAGTCCAAGGAAAAAGCACGGTAGGCTGCAGCCAACTTGTTATACAGGCCGCATCCCGCATGAACAAAACATTTATATATTAGTTGCAATTAGTTTGTTAGCCTGGCAAGCTCATTCAATCAAGCAATCATTCATTCATACAAGTATTGAGGTGTGCAAAAGAAGTAAGAAAACTATCATACTAGAGGAGTCTGGCCGCAACCTTGAGAGTACACAATAGAAATATACAAGGATATACTAGTGTTTGAAAGCTAAAGCCTAAGAAAAAAATTCAAGTATTCAAGTTATACAAACAAAGGCCGCCGCCATTCCAAAATGCAAAAAAAAAAGATAAAGAGGGACGCATCCCTAAGATGTAGCATCGTCATCTTCATCTCCCTCTTCTCCCTCTGCAGCCATTATGGTCTCTTTCTCAGCTACCACTGCTTCAGCCTCTGCCCTCAACTTAGCTCTTTCTTCTGCTGCAGCCTTCATCTCAGCCACGCATTATTGATGCTCAGTATCACTAAGGCCCTAGGAAAGAACTGTCACTTTAGAGTCGGGGAATTTTTTTATGGCTCTATGCCTGAGCTCTTGGTAGCCGTGGAGGTAGGCTCTATTGTTCATGAGGTAGAAGTCTTTGGAGCCTTTGAATGACTCCATAGTGCTGTCGATGGCCAATTAAAGGGCTGCAGCATGGTCTTCCTCCATTTTCTTAATTGTCGTGGCATGGGCTTCAGCATACTTAGCATCCTTGGTCTCCAACTCCTCGTATTTCTTTTGAAGAGGTCCAAGCTTGCTATTGGAAAATTTTGCAGCTTAGGCAGTAGCCGCAGTCTGAGTTTGGGAAGCCTTGGGAGCTTCTGCGGCCTAGTTGAAGTTCTCCTCGACATCTTTTTTGGCCTTTTCTGCAGCCTCAACCCTAGCATCAACACTCATCTTGTATGCTTCCAAAGCTACGGTAGATGATTTCTTCTGATCTTCAAAGGAGTCAGTTCTTGCCTTCTCTAAATCAGCATTATGAACGCTGTTCACAGCCTCCTTCAGCTTGTAAAAGGCTTTGTACTTCCTCTTCTAAGAAATCATGACGTCCACAGCCTACAAAGAGATTTAAAGTTATACGTAAAATATGAATGTGAAAATAAAGCTAAGAAGGTACTTGCACTTACCCTCAAAAGACAGTGGAGACCATAATCCTCCAAGTCATCGTGGTCTTCATCCACGAGTCGATCAAGGTCCACAGCATCTGGAACTCTCTTCATCCTGCGGTCATCCCTCGCAGTTGTGTCCCATGAAGATTTGAGGTTGGGTTGCTTAAATAGGGGCCACGGATGGTCATCAAAACCAACACTGGCATGGTATTGAGGAGGCACCACAGGTTGACATTTACAACCACTATCATTGGGGGTGGTGAATTGGTATGGATTGGAGAAGTGTCACGGACATCAAGCTATCTAGAGGTTGATATTAGCCCTTTCGCGACCAGATTGGCTCCAATATCATCATCGAAGTCACCCTCAGGTCTCTCGTGAGGGACTAAACCCTCATGCCTGATTAATTTGATCACCAACAGGGAATGCGGTAGGAGTTTTGGACTTCATCCTCTTCCTCTTCCTCTTCCTTTGCCTAGCGGTGTTATTGACGATAGTTGCGTCCTCATCCATTTCTGCCAATTGGGCAGCCAAAAGCTCCCTATCAACTTCCTCACCTGAAAGAAGAAATACAACAATAAAAATGTGTTTATAAATAGATACCGCCGTATTAATTAGAGATTGGATTATTACCTTCCGTGACCATCTCTTTGGGAATAAATTTATTTGCGAAATAATCTTCTTAAAAAATAGAATCTGAGTTGACAAATGTGCTGAACTTCTTCTGCTCAGTAGGAACTAATGTGGCCCTATCGACTCTTTTTTGTTTCCGCTCACTCAAATGCAAGTTGTCAAGGGCTACAAAAAATTGCAAACGTTAGTACAAAAGTAGAATGAGAAGAATAATATGCAACTTTAGAGTAGGTACTCGGCCATAAGTCAAATAGTACCAATCTTGGAGGGACATCCCCACTGCCACGACATCCTAAAAGTTCTCTCCCTCTCATTATCTTGGGGGTGGATCTCCCACCCTTATCCAGAAATGTAAAATTATTTTCCCTTCCAGTTCTTTACACTAGTAGGCCTCCTAGAATAAAGGGTCTCATCTCTACCGCGGACTGAAAAGTAATAGTAACCGACAAATTTTACGGAGTTTTCCTTTTGGCGGTAGAAGTAGAAAAACTCCGTGGGAGTAATTTCTCTCCCAAATTGTTTCTGCCACAACACAATAGCTGCAAGAATGTCCCTCCAGCCATTGGGATCTAATTGGTCTGGGGTTAACTTCATCATCTGGAAGATCCTTCTAACTGGAACAGGGACAGGTAGCCGCAACCCATAAATAAAAGCATGGAGGGGGAAGTAGACCCCATCGTCGTCAAGGGACGTGCATGAAATCTATTCCATGACAGGTGCTGGGAACATTAAACCCTTAGGAAACTCGAAGGCCTTAGCTACCCGATAAACCCATTCTTGGGTCATAGTGGTGCGAACACCAAGTGCAACAAGAGGTTTTTCAACTCTCTTAGATGTGCTAACAAGTATATCCATACCCTGAGGGGGGACTCATGCCGCGACATTCTCATCTATGTCTATTGGTTGGTTGTTAGAATTGGCGTCTTCCTATATGGCCACAAAATTTGAGTATGAACCTAACACTACACAATTGGGGCAATCTCTCAACTGACACGATCCTATTGTCCTTAAAGGATGCACGTAAGGAAGTTTGGGAGGAGAGGTTACAAAATGTTTACATCAAAATCCTCTCAAAAATTCATCTCAATTAAAGTTCATATGGCTGCAGCAGTACCTGAAAAGAAGAGAGTCCGCAGTTAGGTGCCGCAGCTAGTATGGTCCTAAGGCCTCTCAGAAGTCGCGGCAGGAATAATGATATGTAGATTAAAGAGACAATAAAAATGTAAGGCATAATTGGACAAGTATACCAAGTGTTGGGTTCTAACATGCCCTAGTCATTAAACTATGGGTCTAAAGGAATATCCTATTTAGTACATGCCGCAACCAAATATGTACATACCACAGCCAAACATGTACATACCGCAGCCAAATATGTACATGTCATAACAACATTTTGTATGTTGCAGACGTTTCTTAAACAAATCAATATTTTAAGGTTGCATTGATTCAGGACAACCCTAAATTACTAAAGGGATTTTATCATGCCGTGACAACTCACTCAAACGGGTTAGTATTTAATCTGGGAAAATTCAAAGATCAAAGACTCTAGAATGTGAAACGTCTCTCCCAATAATATAAAAAACAAAGGCAGAAACCTAAAAGTCTACAATCGTATTCAATAGCAATTTAAAAACAATTACTTTATGATTGAAGTTATAATGAGTAATCATTCGAGCAAGCTCAATTCATGGAGAAATTGACAGATGAGTTTAATTCTTGGAGAAATCACAGCTATGTTGCAAAGACTTGAGTTGTATCAATCAAAGTAATTCTTGGAGAAGATGACTCATGCCGCGACCTGTTATTTTAAAGAGCTAACCTAGAGTGCTACATGGCGCATCTAGATATGCACATGCCACAGACAATTCTTAAACTACTCAGTATTTGAAGGCTGCAGACATTGACCCAACACAAGCCCAAAGTGCTAAAGGGATTTTATTATGCCGTAGCCACAAACTCCTTATGTCGCAGATATATACTCAAACAGTTTAGTATTTAATGTTGATAAATTTGAAGATTAAAGACCTAGAATGTGAAGGGTTTGTTCAAGAACATCAAGAATAGTTGCACATTTCAACGATCTGTACAACTCAAAATTCAAAAATCCTAAAGATCAATAAGGGAATATTAAGAAACTTCGTTTATTGGACTAACGGGTTATTTTAGCAATTCAAGATTGATTCGATTTCAAATCAGTCATCCACTACAACCCAAGCAGTTACAGATTCGGATGAGGGTTAAATGTGATTGCTATAGTTAATTTGTGAGATATGAGTTCAAATAAACCATTTAACAAGCAGAAATCAAAAGAAAATAACAGAAGTTGAACCACAAGAGGTTTTGATTGAAAAAAATACATGGAAATGAAGAAACCACTAATGCTCAGCCTCGAACCTCCTTCAACCTCCTTAGAACCACCACTCGCAGCAGCTAGAGATCTTCAAAAAATGCAAGGAGACAAACGCGTAGAAATTCACCCTCTATATGCTCTCAAAGAATTGGTAAACGTAATGAAGTCCACGTCTGGTACAATTTATATAAGAGGGCGCGGGAAGATGAAGCGTCGCCTTGGAAATACCGTGACATCTTGAGAAGACTTGATTACTTAGTCACAGCCCCAATAACAATCTCTTTGCACTACGACTTGGGGTCTTATTGATAGTACAGATATTGCACCACCTGCCGCGGAAGGAAGAACCAAAGTATTATCATCTATAGGAAGCGGACCTAATTCCTGTTAAATACATAAATGCCTTATATATATGCAGCAGTCCTTAACATATAGGCTGCACCTATTCTCTACCTTCCATAACCTTGAACATACAGACTGCGACCCCATTTATAAGATATATGCCACGACCTTAATCAGTTGGCCGCAACATCTCTCTTCACAGCAGCAGTACAGTGCACACCACATATATACAGAGGACCACACGTCGAGATAAAGGATGGATTCATTATTCCAGACCCGGGTCCACTTTTTTCATAGCTCAGAGCTGATCTCTCTCTCTCTCTCTCCCGCTGGGGGATCTCACTCAAGCATATCATCCATAACTCTGGCATCCTGACATCATTGTTACCATGTATTCTCCTTTATTCTCATACGTGTATGCCTTTTTAGGCTCAATCATATTGTACTACGCAATGCATATAGTGAGAATGGAGCAATACAATGGACGTAGGCCCATTTTTATGGCTGAACCACTCTATATATTGCGTATTTTTTCTCTCTTTTTACTAGTTCTATCTGTTTATTATACTTTACACTTGATTTGCTAGTACGAGAATGACTAGTGGATGATTTCTCGTATCATCAGTGTATATCCAATTCTCGTCCTTAAGTGCTTCTTTGATATTCTTGGGCTTGACTAAGGAGGTATGGAAAAGGTAGCTAACCACATTCTCCAGTTAAGTGTCAGTCTTGACACTTAGGGTGGGATCACTAGGTATAGCGGAAGGATCATAATCCTTTTAAAACCAAGCGAGTGGATCCTCTAAATCAAGAGCGGGGTCCATTGGGGTAGTGTGATGAAGGATGGGATCATCACCAGGGATGCATCATCCTCACTCTTTGGGCTAGGGTCAATAGATGTTGGTAACTCATTATCTGTAATTATGACATTTATTGACTCCATAACCTTAGAGCTTGCATGGTTAAACACCCTATAATCCCTACTCAATGATGAATAACATGAAGGTAACCCTCAGCACTCTGGGAGTTAAACTTTACTAAGTGATCTCTATCTCTCAACATGTAGAAAGTACTCCTAAAGAAACGAAAATACGATAGGTTGGGCTTTTTCCCTGTCCACAACTCATATGGCATGTGAAACGTGTGTGGACGAAAATGTACCCTATTCACCATATGGCATGTGGTACTCATTGTATCTTCCCAAAAACATCATGGCACGTTTCTGTCAAGAAGCATGAATCTAGTCATCTCTTCTATCATCCAGTTCTTCCTCTTAACTATCCCATTTTGTTAAGGAGTACGAACGATCGAAAACTCGTGTTTGATTCCCACTCCATCATAATAGCTATCCAATTAAGCTTCTTTAAATTCAGCTCCATTATCATCACACGTCTTATTAATAGTGACACTATATTGGTTTTGTAGAACACGTCACTTAATTGTTAAGAACTCAACCGCATCGGACCTTTCTCTAAAAAATCTCACTATAGAGTATCAAGAAACGTCATGGACCATCATGAGAATATATATTTTACCACCTAAACTCTTCGAGCGAGTAGTACCTATAAGATCCATGTGAATAAACTTACAAACACATATGGTGGTAATGGTATTCAACTTTCGATGGGGACTACAAATTTATTTTCGTTGTTGGTGAGGTTTATAAATTGAGGAAGTTGGTTTACCAAGTGATGATAAGCCACGAACTAGGTCTTTTTTTACTAATCTCTCAAGATATCTAAAGTTTAATTGACCTAGTCATTCATGCTAAAGGTCCACATAGGAGAGCGTGGCACTGTTGCACACAAAGAAGGACTTGGTAATGATCGCATTGCAATTATCTTCGATCCTCACTCCTTGTAGTAAAATTTCAATGGATCGATCACATACATTACATATGGATCGGTCAAACTTTATCATAAATATCGTGTCACACAATTGTCTTATGCTAATTTTGTTCACTTTCATCCCTTTTATGTATAACATATTGTCTAGTTTAGGAAATACCTGTATCTCAACACATTCACGTCCTAAAATACTAAACCTACTCCCATATCCAAAGGTGATTTTGATTTCCTTATGATACTTAAGGTGCATAAAAAATGATATGTCATCAGTCATGTGCCTAAAACATCCACTATCAAAATACCATTGTGAAGTATTTTGAACCTTGAGAGAAACGTGAACAATAAGGGCTTTGTCGCCTTGCTTAGGCAACCAAGTGGAGGTAACCTTTTGTTTTCCCTTATTGTTGTTGGCTCTATTCGGATCATTTGAAGCATTATCAAATGTCATAGATATCTATTGAAATTATTCCATTGAGCTTTATGAAGCTCAACTAAGAACTCAACTTTCTCTCTAAGACTAGGAAAGTCGCTAGAGTGGTACACAGAGGTACGTGTACATTGAGTTCTTCATAACTTGTAGAAAAACATTCCAAGGTGAGTTATCCATTTAAAATAGGCACAAGCAGAGTTCTCTTTCTTAGGTTGAACTCTCTTTTATGGTTTAGGTCTAGGCCCATAAGGATTTACCATAAATTTAGGAACCTGTCTGCTGCGGTGTGTGAAGTGGATGCACCATTATAACCTGTTCCTTACCTCTCCCTAAAACCTAACGCAAGACTGATGAGAATATTTATAACCTTATTTGATGTATACTCTATAGTAACTTTGACCTCCCATTTACGTTCTAGATCTTTTTTGAGTTTAGATACAAGGGCTTCAAGTTTCTCATGAGTTTCCACGAATGCTTGAAGATTTCTTGTAAGACTAGTCACTTTGTTGGTCTAATCACCATTTTCCCCATCTACTAAAATGACTCCCTGAAAAGACCTAAGGGTAGCTAGAAAGAACCAAAGGGTACCTTCTAATGCGTATTAGGTTATTTAAAAATTCTCCAACTCTTTTAAATCTTTGATACAAAATATATCATAAATTTTAAGTGAGAAAACACTCACGCACACTAGTAAGTAAAAGGTGGTGGTGCTAGATGTAAAGAATAATTCCCTTTAAGAATGAGATGAGGAAAAGTAGAGTGTGACACAAGATTTGTTCTCGAGGAACCCGTTGTGGTGGTAAACCCCATGTCCCTAGTCCCAGTACAACACACACACCCAAGTCCACTATTATCGATTACAAGTTACATATTACAGTCCTCCAAGTCCACAATAAATTAAACTAAGCAAATACAAACCCGTACACCCAACATAGTCTAAAACAACCCAACTTGACTGAAAATCAGTTAACCCAAAAACACCCCGATAATAGAGACTATCACTCACTCACAACACACGCAACACTAAATCAAGGTTTAGATAAAGAATTCAGCAACCCAGTGTAAATGAAATAGTTAGTCCAATACAAAACCAGTGCACCCAAGCACTAACTAAACAACCCCACAATACTGAATCTTACTAAACAACCAAGATAGTGAAAGCGTGAGACACACACAACTACACACTCTAACCCGTGACCCCGTGTAGATGTGCAAAATAGATATAATAATGAATATTGTTTTAAATCAAAATAACAAAATAATCTTGTTAAATAAAATAGACAAAACAACCAAGGTTCAATCTATTTTAATTGACAAGACAAATTACCAATCAGTGACTAAGTGAAAGGTAAGACAATACTAAAATAATCAATACTAAAAAGAATGATTAAATATTAAGTCCCAAGAAATAAGTAAGGTCTTCCTTAATATTTAATATTCAAGTAAAGATTAATCCTAAAAATAAATTTTGTTGGCGCAAATGGCCACAAATAAAATAGGAAATAGACTTCCAAGAATTGTGTCGCGCAACTAAAATAAAATTAACTTAACACCAAATAGAATATGGATCAATTTAAAGAGGTGTTATGTTAAATTATTAAGTCTAACTAAAATGAGCAAAAGATAAATATGTGTAGCACTTAGCTCATACAAATTAGGACTTAAATAAAATAATAAAATAAGGTTACAAATATTAAATTCCAATTTTAGTTTAAACCAGTACTATAACTGGGTCTGGATAAAAAAACTCATACAAATACAAACACCACCTAAGTATAAGAGAATACAACAAAAAGTATTGAACTTAGGCAATAAAAAGTGTATAAGTCAATTGGTTCAATCCAAGTTAAATGAGAATGAGAAAATGAGTGTAGCACTCGACTCACTAAAATAGGATGGGTTTCACTAAAATAAAATTAAAACAAATAAAGATGTGATATAAAGACAACACACTAATTAAACCCAACTAAATAAAGTGAACACACAAAAGTTCAACTTAGAGGGTGTAATTAGTTAGAGTAAAAAATCAGATTATGTTTAATCCCAAATAAATCAAATCAGATTATAAAAAATAAATAAAAATGTGTGACACAAAATAAGTCTTGATAACAAAGTGTACACACAAACTGAAATGGGTGTAAATAAACTCTCCAAACCAAACACCCAAAGAAGCCTACTAAATTTCAATCCCAACAAATTTTAGTCCAAATAAAGTTTGAGTCCAAAAAAAATATTTAGCCCAAGATTTATCGAAATAAAATTTGTCCAAATATGATCCAAATTAATTTTAGTTCAAAAATAAAAAAGTCAACACAACTTCCCAAACAAGACTAAAATACGAAAAAATAAACCATCGCCAGAAAAGCCAACTCGCCGGAGAAAAAATCACTGGGAAACACGAAGGGAACTCAGATCCGAACACAGCTTGCGCCGAAAAAAAATTCATCGGAAACCCGATCTCAAAACTAAGTAATCACACCAATTCGAAAGCCAAATCTCAAAACAAAAAAAAATGGTGTTCTCAAATAAAAGTCCCGAAAAAATTATTTCTCAAAATCAACCCAAGGTTGAAGAAGAAGAAAAATAAGAGAGAGAGAGCGCTCAAACAAAAATGATGGCCAAACTTTTAGAGAGAGAAAGAGGTAAAAAAAAATGAAATGCAAACCCTAAGTCCTCTCATCCCAAACCAAAGACTATAAAGCCCAAATGAAAAAGGGCAAAATCTACAAAGGCCAAAAAAAATAATGGCTCTTTTTTTAAGAAACAAATGCTGCCATTGTTATTTTGGAATTTAAAGGTTTAAGTTAAACAAAAAAAATAATGTATAATCTAATAACATCTAATCCAGTAATAAAAAAAAACACTCATAAAAATACCAATTCAAAAAAATGATACAACAAAATTATGTAACAAAATATTTTGAATCAAAAAAAATATTTTATATATCAAGTCAAATAAAATAAAAGACTTGCAATATAAAATAAACTTGAAATTCAGAAAATATCAAAACTTACAGAAGAAAATAAATAAATTATATGACACCCAAAATAATTCGTACACTACACAAAAATTATTTTTCTAAAAACAAATAATTTATACAATAAATCAATATAGGAAAATATGATTTACGATATAAAAAATAGATTTTAATAAAAATAAAAATGCAGGAGCAAATAAAAAAAATTGTTTGTCTCAAGATTGAGCTAACATATGAAGAATGAGATTTTCACTCTCTCTCCCATAGAAACTCTCACCATGGACTCTATCTCTCTCTCATCTTTCAACTCCTTCTCTAAAGATAAAACTCTAAGCGCTAAACCTTTATTTTGTTTCTTCATTTTAAAGGATTTAGCATAAAGTTTAGTGTAAGTACGTGGAAGTTCACTCCCACTCTCCCTTAAAGCATTATATTCCTCACTCTCTTCATAATGACTAGACTCACGGTCGAAGTTATCATGTTTAGTAGCTTCCTCATTGACATGAGGTGCACTAGATGTACTAACATGACTAGCCATGAATGCGGTGAAATTACATCCATGCGGTGATTCGTCCCCATAACCCTCCGACTCGACATCACTATCACTAAGCATGGCATTGAAGGTAGCTTTGCCCTTGTTTTGTCTTTTTATTCTCATAGGACACTGGTGAGCTTCATGACCCTTAGCCTCGCACTCATAACATCTTTCCATCTTTCTCTGGGTAATCTTTTTTTTTTTCTTAACCGATTTATATTTTTTGTCTTTCTCAAAACTCAAATTTTCTTTGGAAGTATTTTTTTTCTAAGTTTGAGAAAATTTTTGAATTTTTTTTACAAAAAGGTCTAAATCGTCCAAATCAAAATTATATTCGAAGTCAGACGACACTTCCTCTTTCTTTTTACATTGAACTTTTAATGCTATTCCCTTTTCTTTAGGTTTAACATTTTTGGGAAACATGTCGATCTCATATATTTGATGGTTTTTTACAATTTCTTCTAACCTAAGCGTATCTAATATCCCCAAATAAATTAAGTACAATAACCTTAGAAATAAAATGGGATGGAAATAATCTCAAAATCTTTTTAATTACATGCGTATCAGGAATTTTCGCACTTAACTTAAAACTAGTGATAAGCAGCCAAAACTGTAGAATTTATACCCCAAATAGATGTATTTTAGTTGCTATTTCTCGACAATATGGGTCTTATGCGCGTAAATGCTTATTATGCAGGTTTAATGTACGTTGCGGTGTTCAAACACGTATTTCAAGGCAATTGTGCATTTTACGGAGCTAAATACCAAATTCCCTGACCCTAACCTAATCCATCCTAGCCTAAACTTGTCCCTAAACCGTCACCCAAGACCCGTGTGTGTTTGTTTGTTCCCTTTTTATTTTATTTTAATTTTCTAGATTTTTAGTTTGAGTCATTTTAATTTTAGGATTATTTTAGAATTTTTTAGGTTTTATTTCCTATTTTTATATTTTAATTCTATTTTTATTAATATAATTTTATTTTATTTTATTAAGTTTTTAGTTTTAGTTTTTATCTTATTTTATTTTATTTTATTAGGATTAGTTTTTAGGAATTTAGTTTTATTATGTTTTATTTTTTTTAGGACTTTAGTTTTAAGTTTAATAAATTTACATTTTTCTTTTCATTTCTTTTTAGTTTTAAATTTTTATTCTGAGTCTTTATTTTATAGGAATTTAATTTTTAGATTTTTAGTTTTTATAGTTTTTATTAGTTAGAGTTTATTTTTATTTTTTATTTTTAGTCTTATTATTTTTTAGGGGTTCAAATTAAACACACACACATTACCCCACCTACACACTATCCTACACCTAACTCACCCTCACACACTTAGCATACACCCTCACCACGCTAAATCAACCCCTCTTCATCTTCTTCCAACAACCCTTCTCTCTCCTCTAAACCCACAAACCTCCTTTAACCCTCCATAACTCACCACTCACCTTCAGCACCAACCGGACCTCAACCCGGCGTCCAGACCCCGCTGGCGCCTGCCCGCACCTGCTACCACCTCGTGCCACGTAACCCCTAACCTCCCGGAGACTCTCTCCTCACCATCGGCGGCGACCATCTCTCTCCCCAGGCGAACAGCCCTCTCCCTCTATTCCGTCGACCTCCGGCCGAACCCTAGCCCTGCATCCCCTGCCGTCGCGGCGGCCCTCTCCACATCTCACCCAGCTCCGATCCCCACGAACCGCCCTCTATCTCAGGCCGGCGGTGCCCAGCCCTCGCACCCCTCCGACCGGTTATGTCCCTGCCATCCCGTCCATGTCCAACAACATCCGACCCAACCACCACCAAACCTCTAATCCAGCGACCAACCTGCTCGGGCCGACCAAACCCATACCCATTTCCAGCTCCGATCCCCTCGCAACCCGTGGCGACATTCGACCCATCCCATACCCGGTTTTCAGCAGCAGAAATCATAATTCATCATACCAAACCCATACCCACATCCATCTTCCATAACCCATTTTCCATGTTTATCCCAAACAAAAAACGTGACCTGCTTCTAAAATCCAAGCCAAGACCAAAATGACAACAAAACCCATGTGCCAATAAACCCACATGTCACTTATCCCTTTTAATTCATTTTACCCAAATACCCCTTAACCAACCACTTTAAGCCATTTTCCTAAAATACCCCTTAATAACAAATCAGATTTTATCCTCCCCAACCTCACCCACATGACCTCACACCCCTCACATGCACTCCCTACCTTTTTATCATTATGCCCCTTTGCTCCATTGCATATAAAATGAAGAAGATGACCCATTTGTAGGAATTCTAGATTAGAGAGAGGAAATTGTAGAGAGAAATTTTAGGGTTAGAAATAAATATTAGATTAGAATTAGTTTTTTTTATTTTCTTCTTTTCAATTTAAATTGAGTGAAAGTAATTCTAGTGAGAACCAATTTGTGTGTTAGTGCTTCATGTGTATTTGTTGATCATTCAAATTGAGAGGTGTATGCTTCAAATTGGAAGACTAGAGTTCAACTTTCTCAAAGAAATTTGGTTTGCTTGTTCTATTCTCTTCTCTTTTATTTGAATAGCCTTGATTATTAATTTGTCATATTTTATACTATGTTAGGCTAAAACCCCTTTCAAGGGGTGGGGTGAAACCCTTATTTGATATTATTTTAGTTTAATTAGTTTGCTTACTTGAAATTTCCCTTTGAATGTTAAAATTGATCCCTCACCCTTAGATTTACGCCTCGAGAGAGGGTAAATGATTTTCGAGAGAAAATCGAAATTCTAGTGATAATACCCATTTTAGATTCGAACTAGAGATAGGGGTTTCTTAAGTGGGGTATTATCATTTGAATTTCAACTCTAAATTTAATTTCTAAGATTGACATAAATTCTAATTGATCGATCCTAGCGGGTGATTAATTAAAAGGAGTGTTGATCTAATTTTCTAGAGTTATGAGGTGTTAATTTTAATTTTCTAAAAGATTACTATTCTAATTACACTTGCAACGAGAGTTGATTTGTAATTTTGATATTAATTTTGGAGAATTCAAATAATTAAATTAATTAATTAGAATAACTAAAATTTGTGGTGTAATCCCACTCCTTGATTGTTCTCACAATTATTTTCCTCACTTTATCTCTTATTTTTAGTGTTAGACTTAATTTTTCATTTTAGTAAATTTCTAGTTAGTTATTTTCATTTAGTTTTAGTTTAGTTTAGACCTCACCTCACCCTATTGTTTTAATATTAAAAAAAAAGCTAAAAAAATTAGAAAAGTGAAAAAGCACAAAAAGTGGATTACAATTGAATTTGTCTCTAGCTTACTCCCTAGAAAGTGGATTGATACCCTTACTTACCTCTATACTTTAGATTGTTATATTTTGTAGGTAATTGAGGTTTTGATTAACTTGGCTTCAAACAACGACCATACGCAAAGGCCTAGTTATCAACTAGAGTTAACAATATCAGGCAATCATGCATAAAATTCATCAAACTACTCAGACTCTAACATGGTAATAGTCTCAAAATATGTGGTAAGATTTTGGTGCTTATAAGCCTTCACAAAATTGGTCTCCTCGTAAGTGAGTGGAGGGTATCCCAATCTTCCTTAGACGTGGTGCACATCATGATGTGACAGAGCTCGTTAGGGGTGATGTCTCCTGAAATGTCACTTAAACTGCGTGAGTTAAAACTACTCCATTAAAAATCATCTTATGTCCATCCACATAGAGATTTAAGATTTTCGACATTGCCGCTGGTCATAGTGGGTGGCGTCCACCCTGCTTCACAAACAAGATAAATTCTTTCATCAATAAATTTTAAAACAGACCTCATCCTAGATTTCTAGTATGCATAATTAGACCCATAAAAAATAGGTAGCCTATTCTACGTATTCTTCATAAAATCCAAATTTTAAAAGATCACACAAAAACTTAGTGTAACGTGCTCTGATACCAATTTAAGAATGCAGATTCTAAGGATTGATTTGTATCTTCAGACAAACACAAACAAATTCAAATTTTAAGAAATTTTATCTTGATTTAATTAAGTGTGCATCAAAGATGAAGTCCAAATTAAATAAGCCAAAACAAACAAGCAAACATGCACAAAAGTATGGAAAAATCCCTCTTAGGAAAAACCTCTATTTCAGCACTATACAAGAATTAACACACAATAGACGACTTGCAGAATACTTAGATCTCTAAGTATAACACACAATTCTTCAAGTATTTAATAGCAATGGTACAGTCCAACACTGCCCACGAGAAGCAGTCTTCCTTCGGTATCGATCGATCAAACTTCTTTTTTAGTAGTAGAGCCTCTGCTCCATAAATCAACAGTATAGAAGAACTCTACAAGGGTTCTTGAATATAGAATTTTGTTCTTCTTGATCTGATAAAGTGGTCTCTAAAATTTTCAAGATGTTTGGATTGAAAACTATAGAGTTTGATCACAAAAGGAACTCTAAAATGGCTTGAAAAAGTGTTAAAGTGAGTTCTCAAAAACTCTAATCCCACATATCTATTTATAGGGGAAGGAGTTACTAAAAGATAGGCATAAGAGATTTGGATCAAATTTGATTAAACAACAAAAATTTGTGCGTTGTTTCGAACGACTAGGTACCTCGTTCGAATAATGTACCCTATATCGTTCGATCAAGTTTCCAATGTAACATCGAACAACATTCCAAAGCTTGATAAAAAGACATCTCGTTTGAACGTGGGAAACTATTTCTAATGATGTACCCAATCTCATTTAAATAACATCCAACGAAACTTCGAATGACATTCCAGAATTGACCAAAAGGCGTCATCCCAGATTTCTTTTGAATGATGGAATCTCGTTGTAAAGACACTGTAGTAACTAGTTCGAACGACCTGTGAATCTCATTCTAACGAGTTGTCAAAATTTTCAAAAAACCTTTTAAATTCATTTAAAGTATTTAGAAAAATATTTTAAAACAAAAATCTTCTTAACAAAAATCCCCCGGGTAAATAAAGGCTTTTCCAAATTTCCTCATAACTCTTCTGGATGTTGTTAAGACGAGTGATCTTCAATCTTGCAAATGTCATCAACTTCTTGTCTTCGAATACATGGAGTTAGTCGTGGAAGTGCAGTGGTGTGAATCGGGATAAGCAAAATAAAAACTAAATTAAGCAATTATAAAACTTGGTCTTACATACACTCATCAACAAGATGAAAATTTTGAGCATTAAAGTAAAAGGTTGAAAGATATGGGCAATGTCATGATTGCTACTTATTGGTTACCCTAAAATATGTTCAGGGTGGGGCAGATTTACTATCTTCAAATTATATTTTCAATAAAATAATAAGACTCATAAAACTTCCTATGGATTGTGCAAATGCAAGTTTTTTTCTTACTAATACTTTCAAATGTATGGTTGTTTGGATAATCCAGTTATATCTCCATCGAAGAACAAAATTAAGTACTAAAATAGTACCATGTTTCTATTGAATATGCTAATTACAATATTATTTATGGATTCTGATGCATAAATCTATCATCACATGTATACATGAAAATAAAGTTTGATTATTTGTATTCAATTCAAATATGTCTTCTCTAAATATTTTCTCACAATTCAAAATGATTTTTTAAAAGATTTTTAAGATGAAATATGATCCTCAACCATATGAACATGCATTTTAATTTTTTTTTTCATTTTTCAAAAATTGATATCCACCAACCTAACGAAATATTAAAAAAGAAGTCAATGCTTCCATTCAGATGTCAATGCTTATGTTGGATGAGAAAATATTTCAATACTTATTAAACTATAATAAGAAGTTTATAGAGTATAAATTTGGACTCAACTTATGACAATAGCATGTTTTTTTAATAACCAACTTAAATTTTATCCATAAAACTCATGAATAGAAATTAATTTTCAAGAGAAATTTGTATTAATTATTTCACTTTTAGTTGTGAAAATTGATCATGACCAACTAAATATTCAAAAACAAAATATAAAATAACCAATGGGTTCTTAATATGATCTAAGGTTTAAATTAAATATTTACGTTATGAAACACCTCGTGTTTTTATTTATTTGTGGAATTAATTAATTGGAATATTTGAGAAAAATAAACTTTGGATTAAATGGCCTTAATAATTCGAGTAGTAAATTTTCAACTGGAATTAAATCGGAGATATAATAATGTGTTAGAATGATTTTTAAAAATATTTTAACCAGCAAGTACGTTTTTATTGAGTTAAAGAATATTTTTCTAGTGTAAAAGACGGATTTTAATCGAGTACAGGGGTCATTCAAACGATAGCGTATTTCGTTCGAACGACGTAGCATCTCGTTCGAACGACAATGTACGGCGTTCGAACGACAGGGGCGGTGGATGGATTAGAGATTCCTAATAAGATTTTAACTCTTAAACCCTTTAAATACCAAATTGATACAGGATTGGGACTTTCAAAACACTTTTCTCTCAAACATTTCTCTAGTAAGGTTCTCCAAACATATTTCCTCTCATCTTCAACCCCTAGCCCCAAATTTTAACAAGTCTTTGAAGATTGGATTGGTGTTTTCTCAAGAGGGGTTCAACCGTCTACTCAAATTTTTATCCAACTAATTTTAGGCATGAATACTCTATTCATTTCCTTTAGTATTATGCATTTTAAGTGTTGCCTAAACCCTTAATTGCATCTTTTTCTTAAAAACAATTAGCAACCTAATTAGAGAAAGTGGATATTCAACCTTGGGGATGTTTTTATAAAACCTTTTAATATGAATAATATTCATAACCCTTGGGTACGTAGTATTGATGAGTGGATTTTGGGTTTTATTGGTGTAGGTTGCATGTAGAAAAACCCTTGTTTTGAATTAAATGAATTTGGGGGCGTATAGCTCATGTAATTTGTATTGAGATAATGGAATTGGAAATTATGATGTATTAATGATGAAATATCAGTGAATTTAATTTAAAACAATTAAATGAGATTAATTGGGTGTTTATGATGATGCGTTAATTAAATTAAGATTTAATTAAATTGGACTATCATGCGCAGTTTTACTTGTTGGTTTATTTATGTGTGATTATGTAACTTGTTGGCATTATTAAATTGCCATTGTGACGACAGCTTGTTGGGTATCTTATGCTCTCCCTATATTTTAGGATGCCTTCTAGGTATGGGATTAGTGGGTAGGCTTTTTGATGATTTACGCCTTCTAAGTATTGGACTAGTGAGGGTAGATTATCACGACTTTATTATGTCGGGGGTGGGCTAATTTTTGATACTTTATCGTCGTTACGCTAGCCTAGAAATGAGACTAGGTCGAGGTTTATGTTAAAAATTCGTCTTAGGACGTTTTGATAACTTGGGGACCCTTAGGTATGGGACTAAGGGGTATTTTGAGGATCTCACATTGATAAAAAGGGTGAGGTAATTTATAAATTGTGAAATTGAGAAATTTAGAATTAATGCCTAAGATATAAACGAATATTAAAATTGGTGGCGACATAATGTGTCAGGGACCGACAGTTTAACCTGGTTAGCTTGGGCGATTTATGTCGTGTCATGTGTGGAACATTATCATATTGCGGGGTATCGACAGTTTAAACGGGTTCGCCTAGCTATTGACAAAGGGAAGTGTGACACTTTGGTGGGAATTACCACCCGGGGAGGGAGTACCGCCATAATAAAAAGTGAGAACATTAATTAATTGGGTTAAATTAACATCGTGGGGACTTGGGAAATAAAAATCATATTGGGGTGTTCTTTTGAAATGGGGATCCCTGCAGGTAGTTAGTGATTTATATTTATCGTGTTTAATTATCTCGTTTAATTAAAATATTCTATTGTGATATTTATTGCGTATAATGCTACTGTCTGGATTCAAGGATCCTATTTGAGGGGAGTAGTGTGTATTCATGCTCGGGGATATGACCTCGTGCGTTGACTAACTTTTTCAAGATAAGTTTTGGAGAAGCTGCATAGGATTATCGGAGTTTATCGTTTGAGGTGCAGCTGGAGTTCATTCATTTTATTGCTTAATTTAGTTAGACTTTCTTTTTCAGTCGTATTTAATTATGAGACTTCATTTGAGTTTTATTGGGCCATTCGGTTCCAAAGTTTTTTAGAGGATTTCAGTTGGATTATTTAGTCGATTTATTTTTCAAATTTTATGTAATCATTATTGAAGATTGAATTTAATTGGAATTTTAGCATGCGATGGATCTTTTTTCGCATTGTTATTTATGATCATTTTGGATTGATTCAATTATTTATCTTATGGACTGATTTATTTATGTCTCATATCTATCTCATGATTAGAATGGTATTTATTTAGTTCACGCCCGACGTAGTCCGACGGTGGTAGCTGGACACCCCGTCTGTCGGATTGCACGGAGTGTGACAGATGGTATCAGAGCATCGTAGGTTATGAGCCCGTCTTAGGTATTGTAGGTTATGTTCCCGTTTTAGCTTTCGCGTTGCTTATCTTTGATTCATTTTGATGATTTGTACTCTTAATCATTCCGATTCTGATGTCATTTTGTTCCTATCTTTTTAGATGGCGAACACAAGGAGAACTAGGAGTAGGTGAGATAAGTCTGTTTCTGGTCCCGCGGCTCAGAAGAGGCTGGGACAGATTGTTTTAGAGGCTGAGGAGTCAACGACTATCATTTATGAGTCCATAGCGGACAGTATGGATATGGGTAGGAAGAGATGGTTGACTTTGCAGGGGAAAGAGCAGGCTACACCCACGTCGGCCAGGGATAGGGTGAGGACCCATTTTCTTAACGCCAATCCTCCCATCTTTGGAGTGGGATTTGACCCAACGGTTGCTCACCAATGGAGGAGGGATATGGAGATCCATTTAAGGATGGTGGATTGCACAAATGTTAACAACATTTAAGCTATCAGGGGATGCGTTACAATGGTGGGAGAGTGTCACCACATCGGAGGAGAGAGATCAGTTGAGTTATGCATAATTTCATATTAGGTTCAATAATAAGTGTTTCCAATATGCTATTAGGTGTGCGAAGAAGAGAGAATTTATAGACTTTGAGAAATAATTGATGTCGATTATCGAGTATGAGCAGGAATTCACCAATTTATCTATTTTTGTACCTGAAGAGGTGGTCACCGAGAGGAAGAAGATGGAGTGTTTCATTAAAGGATTGTCGTGGTTGACTAGGCACATGGTGTTGGGGAACCCGGCATACACTACCTATGCTCAGGTGGTGGATGTCGCGATGTTGTTATGGCAAGAGAAGGCTAATTATCAAAAGAAGTTGGGAAAGGGACAAGAGCCTAATGGACAATGACGTGAGAGTAAGGGTCGTAATGATCAAGCATGGAAGAGGCAGAGGACTAATCAGTAAAAGTATGGTCAAGGGGAGGAGCAAGCAACTTTTAGGTGTTTCGAACCCTTTAAGGGTGAATGCTTCCTCTGTGTGATAATAGGGCATAATGCGGGTAAGTGTTTCAAGAAAAAAGACCAACAAGGACAAGCAGTCCAGGCCCAATCGGGTTAATTCATGCAAGGGAAGCAAGTACAAGGAGTTAAGGGATAGCTAGGACTGAGGCCTCTTGTCTTAGCACCAACTAGTGTTCAAGGGGAGCCAGTAGCACTGGCAGCGTCAGGTGTTCAAGGGGCGCCGAAAGCACCAGCAGCCCCGATAGCGTCAGGTGCGTAGGGGGTGGTCGCAACACCAAACAATACCGATTATTGGAGGTGCTATGTGCCACAGCGTCAAGCAGAGTAAGATAGATTGCGTGGCTAGTAGAGTATCGCGGTACGTAATATTTTCTTAAATACTTATATATGTAGGCATTATATATAATGTATTTTTGTTAAGGATTACGTTTGGGTAGGTTAGGTGTATGGGAGCCTAATTATAGTATTCTATGGGCAGGCGTACGTGTGCCTTATTTTATTTTGCGCGATTACGAATTGCTGAATTTCGAGAACGAAATTCCTTTGCTAGTGGAGAAGTATGTAACACCTCGAGTTTTTATTTATTTATGGAATTAATTGGAATATTTGAGAAAAAAAACTTTGAATTAAATGGCCTTTAATAATTCGAGTAGTAAATTTTCAACCGAAATCAAATCGGAGATATAATAAAATGTTGGAATGATTTTTGAAAATATTTTAACAAGTAGGTACATTTTATTGAGTTAACGAATATTTTCCTAAGTGTAAAAGGTGGATTTTAATCGAGTATAGGGATCGTTCAAATGACAACGTATGTCGTTCGAATGACGTAGCATCTCGTTCGAACGACAGCGTACGTCGTTCGAACGACAAGGGAGGTGAATGGATTAGAGAGTCCTAATCAGATTTTAACTCTTAAACCCTTTAAATACGAAAATGATACGGGGCTGGGACTTTCAAAACACTTTTCTCTCAAACCTTTCTCCAGTAAGATTCTCCAAACATATTTCCTCTCATCTTCAACCCCTAGCCCCAACTTTTAACAAGTCTTTGAAGATTCAATTGGTGTTTTCTTAAGAGGGGTTCAACCGTCTACTCATACTTTTATCCACGAATTTCAGGCATTAATGCTCTATTCCTTTCCTTTCGTATTTTGCATTTTAAGTATTGCCTAAACTCTTAATTGCATCTTTTTTCTTAAAAACAATTAGCAACCTAATTAGAGAAAGTGGAAATTCAACCTTCGGACTGTTTTTATACCTTTTAATATGAATAATATTCATAACCCTTGAGTACATAGTATAAATGAGTGTATTTTGAGTTTGTTTGGTGTAGTTTGCATGTAGAAAAACCCTAGTTTTGAATTAAATGAATATGGGGGCGTATAACTCATGCAATTTTTGTTGAGATAATGTAATTGGAAATTATGATGTATTAATGATGAAATCTCGGTGTATTTAATTTAAAATAATTAAATGGGATTAATTGGGTGTTTATGATGATGTGTTAATTACATTAAGATTTAATTAAATCGGACTATCATGCGTAGTTTTACATATTGGTCTATTTATGTGTGATTATGTAACTTGTTGGTAATATTAAATTGCCATTGTGACGAGGGGTTGTTGGGTATTTTATGCTCTCCCTATATTTTAAGAGGCGTTCTAGGTATGGGACTAGTGAGGGTTGATTATCATAACTTTATTATGTCAGGGGTGGGCTGATTTTTGTTACTTTATCGTCCTTACACTAGCCTCGACATGAGACTAGGTCGGGATTTATGTTAGAAATTCGTCCTAACACAGTATGGGACTAAGGGGTATTTTGAGGATATCACATTGATAAAAAGGCGGGGTAATATATAAATTATGAAATTGAGAAATTGAGAATTAATGCCTAAGATATAAATGGATATTAAAATTGGTGGCGACATAATGTGTTAGGGACCGATAGTTTAACCGGGTCATCTTGGGCGATTTATGTCGTGTCGTGTGTGGAACATTGTCATATTACAGGGAATCGACAATTTAAACGGATTCGGTTGGCTATTGACAAGGGGAAGTGTGACACTTTGGTGGAAATTACCACCCAGGGCGAGAGGACCGCCATAATAAAAATGAGAACATTAATTAATTGGGTTAAATTAACATTGCGGGGACTTGGGAATTAAAAATCACATTGGCGTGTTCTTTTGAAATGGGCATCCCTGCAGGTAGTTAGTGATTTATATTTACGCGTTTAATTATCTCGTTTAATTAAAATATTCTATTGTGATATTTATTGCGTATAATGCTACTGTCTAAATTCAAGGATCGTATTTGAGGGGATTAGTATGTATTCATGCTCGGGGATCTGACCTCGCGCATTGACTAACTTTTTCAAGATAAGTTTTGGAGAAGCTGCATAGGGTTATCGGAGTTTATCGTTTGAGGTGCAGCTAGAGTTCATTCATTTTATTGTTTTATTTAGTTAGACTTTCTTTTTTTAGTCGTATTTAATTACGAAATTTCATTTGAGTTTTATTGGGCCATTCGGTTCCAAAGTTATTTAGAGGACTTCAGTTGCATTATTCAGTCGGTTTATTATTCAGATTTTATGTAATCATTATTGGAGATTGAATTTAATTAGAATTTTAGCATGTGATGATTTTTTTTTTGCTCAGTTGTTTATGATCATTTGGGATTGATTCAATTATTTATCTTATGGACTGATTTATTTATGTCTCATATCTGTCTCATGCTTATAATGGTATTTATTTAGTTCACACCTAGCGTAGTCCGACGGCGGTGGATGGCCACCCCGTTTGTCGGATTGCGCAGGGTGTGACACGCTATTAATATTAATTAAATGATACATTATTTTTCAATTAAGTATAATTAAGTAAACAAAGTTAATGGGGAATTGGACACCTAACAATGCACAATAAGGGCAATTAATATATTGAACAACTTACCTAACGATTTAACGCGTCAAGTGATGTTTTTCTTCCGTTTTGGACCTAGAAAATATGAAAACTAGTGAACCCCAATGCCCCAAAATAAAAAACTAACATATCCCAAACCACAAATGACCCCCCAAAAATATAAGAGATGTTCCATTAAACTTAACATAAAATTTGGAATTATATATTGAGATATTATTTTTCATATATTCATAAAACATATATAATGTTTTGAAAAATATTTGTAATAGTAAAAAAGAACTACTCAATTCTTTAGTTACTAAAATATTTTAAAAACTATTGTATTTGAAGACTTTTACACGATTAGCCAAAAAGTATTTCATTGTAGTTCTTGAACAAAGTCATTGTTATTTATTTTTTTGTTCAAAACTTCTAAAATAAAAGGAAAATTGATAATGCACACGGTCTTAATGGAATATATTATTTAATTAAATGCCTCCAAACACAGAACTCCATTTTTTACCAAATTCTAATCTTTATTTAAATTAGGTTTGTATGTGATGATCGTCCCAAGCACATAAAATAAATTACGCATGCAATCGCAAATAGAAATGAGGAAAAATCCCTTTTAGGGCATAACCTTTATTTCTTCACTTTAAATAGTTTTACAATAGATCTTACATATAAAACTCTCTAAATAAAACCACTCAAATCAAGAGCATTACACAAGTGGAGATCCACCCTCGGTATCCACCTATCAGACTTCCTTCAACCTTCTTTTCAGTATTGATCCCTCGAATCACAAGTTCAGCAATAGAGAAATATCTCCACAAGTATAGATCATGTATGAAACTATTTAGGGTTTCAAAAGGATTCATAAGTATATTGTAGAGGTTGTTTTATGAATCAAAAGGGATTTTTTACCTAAAAGGATTGAGGACTTTCGCAAAAAATATGCAGTTTGCATTTTTTCAAAAGCCTCTATTAAATTATTCAAACAAGTATATATAGGTCATACATAAATTTCGAGGTGAAGAAATTCGTTCGAACGAAAATAGAAGTCCTTCAAATAATAATGTCATCCTGTTAGAATAAAAACAGAGTTCGTTCGAACGAGAATCAAATCCCATTAGATCAAGATTCTAACGAGATTCAAATGAATTCAAATAGAACACCCTCCTTAGATGTTTGTTCGATGAAATGATCAAACGAGCGAAAAAAATTTCCTTTTTGTTCGAACGAGATTATCATCTCATTTTAACGAGGTCAATAAAAATGAATTTTTAACTTTGAAATTTTTTTCCTCAATTTTATAATAAAATCTCCCAAATATAAATGTTAATAAATTTAAACTCCTAAAAGATTTATACCTTCATATTATGAAGAAATCTTGAACTTTGAAGATGTTGGAAATTCGGTTCATCGTGTCGCCACATGCCGGTTTGTAATGGGATAGGACAAATGTGCCATAGTGGCAAATAAAAAAAAATACTAAGCCTAAGATAATCTATTTGCCCTTACAAATCTCTCATTTTGGCTATTGTGGTAAAAAACTAACCAAAACCGAAATTACAAAAAATTCTCAAAAATTTTAATACCCTTCTTAAACACTTGAAATGGAATAGTTTAGATAAATAAACTTTGTCTTCGATCTCTAGTTATTATTCTTGAACTTCCCTTGGTCACTTTGTCTTCATGCGATGTAATATCATCTTGGATTGGATACCTACACATATGAAACAAATTAAATACCCGTGATGCATAGAGTTTGAAATATACAATAAGACATGTAAATCTCAAAAATCAAACTCCCCTTTAGTTTGTTCTCCCCTTTTTTGTCAGAAATAGACAAAGGAGTATAAACTAAACATGACGTTTAAAAAACATCACAGATAAGTAGTAGATATGATCATAAATATATAAATGTGATTAATATTCAATGATAATCTCAAATGCACCACAAACTATTTTTAAAAATTTTCAAAAAAATTTCAAGTATAAAAATTTATAAATATAACGCAACATGGAGAAACACAAAAATACCAGAATCTTGGAAAAAGAATATAGGGGTGTGAACATATTCCATAGGTTAATCAACAAAGATAAACGTATCACATGTGCACGAAGGATTGAGATACTACTAACGAATGATCTCAACATCTACCTTAGGTGTAAATTATTGTTAACTCATGTGAAATTGACTTAACCTGATCAACAAATCAGGACTGTTAAGTGATTTTCACACCAATGACGCCTAAAACGGTGTAATGTTTTTTTAGATATTTGTATAGTTTGTGAAAACCCGTTGGTCTTCGACTAAAATCCTTTAATATCTCACATATAACAATAATACTCTCAATTATTTTGAAGAAATTAGTGCTCATTTATATCGAAGCATCAATGTTCAAACGAAATGGACTGGAACTTCTGTTTTTATGTGACTCTAATCCTTTTAGGCTCTTTTCATTGCAAATGGTGGCCTTTAATGCAAAGAAATTTTCTTTCATAGCCCCCTTTCCATTGCTTAATATTTACTAATTTTATCGAAAAAATAATTCAAATGAGAGCAATGGTTCTTTCGTGCATAACATTTTTATCTATTTTTTCACATTTGGTTCGTTTTAAAGAAAAATTAAGATGAAATCACTATGATCGACATGTGACAGGTAAGGGAAATACTCCAATAATCTCATGCTCGTGTACAATAAAGGAGACATGGAGTCAAACATGTAGCAAGCTATCATCAATTCACATCTTAATGACTCCACTCATTATAAAGCACATATATGACATGATGCCACATCTCAAAACACTATAAAATAGTCACGTGGATATGGAATGAATGGGTGTCTCGGACATCTTTAATGTTCAACCATATAAGGTGTTAAAAAAATACAAAACTCTTTTTTGGATTTTTTGAAAATTTTATCAAAATAAAATCTTTTTGCCTTTTTCAAATTTTTCTTAAAAAACTGAAAATCTTTTTGTATTTTTCAAATTTTTTTAGAAAAACAAAACTCCTTTTTTTTAAAAATGTATATCAAAATGAAAAATATAAATGCAATGATAATACAATGGTAATACAATCTAGAAACAGGAATAAATGCAAATACTCATGAAAATCATCGTATACTAGAAAAAATATCCGAACTCTATCAATGGTGCAAATACCTAAAGATTTCCTAAGATTCTCAAGTCAAAGTGCATATAAAAGTTTCGTGAATATGTCGACTAACTGACGATCAGTGGTCACAAAGCTCAAGGAAAACCTTCTCCTCAACTAGGTCTCGAATAAAGTGCTCGTGTATCTTAATGTACTTTGTGTACGAATGTTGGATTATGTTACGAGAAATGTTTATATCACTCGTATTATCACAGGAAATAGTCATCATGCCCTGTGACATGCCGTAATCCTCTAACATTTGCTTCATCCATAAGAGTTATGTGAAACAACTCTCAGCGACTATATACTCAACCTCCACTGTGGACAAAGATATGGAGTTTTTCTTCTTGCTCATCCAAGAAACAAGAGCACTCCCAAAATAGAAACACCCACCCTAAGTGCTCTTAGAACCATCTACATCTCCATCCCAATTATCATCCTAATAGGCAGACAAAAGGTCATCAGTATAAAAGGAATACCAAATAATATTAAAAGAGTTCCACTAATGTATTTGACAATATGTTTAAGAGCGTATAAGTGTGACCCTTTTGGGGACGCCTGGTATCATGCATAGACTCCAACACTAAAGGAGATATCGGGATGACTAGTGGTTAGATAAAGAAGACTACCTATAATACTCTGATATAAGGTTTTCTTTACGTACTTTCCTAAATAATCTTAGCTAATCTTTGTCGATGTACTCATAGGGGTGCGTGAATGCTTAGTGGATTCTAGATCAAATTGTTTCAGAAGGTCTCTTGCATATTTGGATTGAGATACGAACCTGGAGAGCTAGGAAGAATGTAAGCTCACTTGTCATGCTCAACTTAAACTCTCTTTCATCTCCTCCTCAAAGGTGTGATCATGGCGGGAGCACGTGGATCCAAAGAATATGTCATCCACATAGACTTGGGCCACCAAAATGGCACAATTATATCTCCACACAAACAACTTCTTATCTACTCCTCCTCTCTTGAATCTACGAGCTAAGGGATAGGAAGTAAGCCTCTCGTACCAAGCACGGGGTGTTTGCTTCATACCATACAAGGATTTACTAAGATAGTAGACGTGTCCTGAGTTCTTAGGGTCATTAAACCCTTTTTGTTGTTCCATGTAAACCTCCTCTTATAGACTACCATTCAGAAGTTACTCTTGACATCCATCTGATATAACTTGAAGCACACATGACATCCTATGGCGAGTAGTAAGAAGATGGACTCAAGCCTAGCAACATGAGATAATGTCTCCTCAAAGTCTACACCCTCGATTTATATGTACCCTTGAGCGACCAACCTAGACTTATTGCGACCTATGGTACCATTTTTATCCACCTTATTCTTAAAAATCCACTTGGTGCCTATCATATTACTATCACTAGTTCGGGGATCAATTTCCATTCATCGTTCCTTTTAAACTGAAGAAACTCTTCTTGCATGGAAGAAATATAATGCTCATCCTCAAGTGTTTCTTTCACATTCTTGGGCTTGACTTGGTACGTGTAGCAGAGATAGATACTAACATTTTTTTATTTGAGAATGAGTCTTGACACCTAGTGTAGAGTCACCAAGTATAGCGAAAGGGTCATAACTCTTTCGAAGCCAAGATGGTGTCTACGTTGAAACAAGAATGGGGTCCACCGTGGTAGCATGAGGAAATATAGGATCATCACTAGGTGGTGCATCATCCTCACATTGTGGGATAAAATCAACAAATGCCGGTGGCTCTTCATATTTAATTTTGATGTTTATTGACTCTATAACCTTAGAGTTATCCTGATTATAGACCCGATAAGCCTTATTCATCGATGAATATGCTAAAAATATCCCCTCATTGCTCCGAGAGTCAAACTTTCCTAAGGGCTCTCCATCTCGCAAGATATAGCAAGTACTCCCAAAGACATGAAAATATGAAAGGTTGGGCTTCTTCCTTGTCCAGAACTCATAAGGCATGTGAATTGTGTGCGGATGAAGATATACCCCATTCACCGTATGGCATGCGGTTCTCACCACCTCTGCCCAAAAATGTCTAGGCACGTTTCTTCGAAGAAGCATGGATCTAGCCATTTCTTGTATCGTCTTGTTCTTCCTCTCAACAATCCCATTTTATTGAGGAGTGTGAATGTTTGAAAAATCATGTTTAATCCCCACTTCATCACAATAGTTATTCACTTTTGATTTTTTAAATTCAACGTCGTTGTCACTACACATCCAGTTAATAGTGACACCGTTTTGGTTTTGTAGGACACGACACTTGGTCGTAATAACTCAACTGCATCGAACTTTTCTCTAAGGAATACGATAATAGAATATCTATAAAATTCATCGACCATCACAAGATGTATCAATTACCACCTAAGATCTTCTAGCGATTAGGACCCATAAGATCCATGCGAATCAACTCCAAAACACGAGAGATGGTAATGGTATTCAACTTTGACGGGGACTTCGTATTTGTTTACCTCATTGGTAAGGTTCAAAAATTGAGGAAGTTGGTTTCCCAAGAGATGGTAAGCAACAAACTAGGTCATTTTTCACTAATCTCTCAAGATCTCTAAAGTTCACTTAACCTAGTCGTTGATGCCAAAGGTCCATAGTGGAGACCGTTGCACAGTTACACAAAAGGAGGACTTGGTCACAATTCTATAGTAATTATCTTTTGGCCTCACACCATGTAGTAAAAATTTACTGGATTGATCATAAACTTTGCATTTGAACCCGTGTCCATCCTCGATCACGATGTAAAGATTTGCGCGTCCCCTTCCTATCTCTCTTATTTTTCCTAAGAATGGGGGTCGGGGAAAAAAGGGGGGATGAAACCGCGCGCCCTTTTTCAATTTAGGAACGCTTTGGCCATCGTCGTCGTGGGATAAATGTAAAGAGATGGAGTCACCAACCTATTTTTTACAAACTAGAAAAAGAACATGTTGCCTCCCCGAGCGAGCATCATTAAAGAAAAACTGATGCTTACGAAACCAATAGTTCGAAGGGTCTGGTGGCTAAGTTACGAAATGGAAAGGTGTTAGGCACCCATCCTTTGCTTTAGGTCTCTCATGGGCTTGTGTTATTATTTTCCTTTATTTCTCCGTGAAATGTGCGTGCGTGTATATATAATGGAGATCGAAATCACCCAACTCATACCGTAGAAGAGATAAAGTGAGGTCATCCATAGGAAATGTTCCCAAAATAATATATCAAAAATACGATTCATGCGTTTATCATGATATTGATCGATATGATGAAACGATAATATGTGTTGGATAAAATGCTTTTACGGATCACAAACATAATATGTATTAAAATAATGCAAGAATATAACAAATGTGGAAATGGAGAATTTGGAAAAATTAGAAAATTGGAAAATGGAAATTTGGAAAGTTGGACTCGAGTCTAAAGTTTCAATCTGAGATGCCTACGTAGCCTATAAAGGCATCAAAGTCCATGTAGTTCGCATTCGGCATATGGGTGGGGTTTATCCTATAGATTCGTATTGGATTTTATTATATGTGTGTGTGTGTAGAAAATGTGTTTATGTTTTGAAAAGTGTGATGGATAATCCCATTCGAAATTTATGGGCGTAATCCTCTTTTTGTTTGTTTTGGATTTTTTTATAGAAAATAAAGTATGTGCAATATACTAATAAATATGTAAGATATTATGAGTATGAACTAAAGTAAAAACTAGATTATGAATCTAATGAATTTAATTCAAAAATAAGAAACTTAAAGAGAGAGGGAAGGATTTGGACCTTCTTCTTGGATGAACTCCTTTGAACGTGAGATGAATGTTGGATGAAAGAGAATGAGATTTTTCCAAATTAGGTATGAAAAGGATGGGAATGTAAGCTTGAATGGAATTTCATGTGGAGAAACTTCACTGAGCGAATGTTGTTGAGATCAATGATGCTAATGGATCTGAGGTGTGCCTTGGGAGTGATGTCATGCCCTCTATTTATAGGATCAGGGTTTGTACCAATCATCATGTTCCCATCCCTTCCGATAGATAGGTAACCCTTGGCACACTGCCAATAGGGGAAATGGACCTGCCAATCGATAATCTTGTGCAGATTTTCTCAAAAAAATGGTCGTAGAACACAAATCGTTGATCCAAATTGTACAGGGGTCATACCGTTAGAAAGGTAATCAATAGACATTTAAGAGTCCTTTGGGCCACTCCCGGGTCCACGAGTTAACTTTAGGTCAAACGTGGCTCAAAAGCACTAGCCTGTCCTTTGGACGGTTTATCTTCAGACGAAATTGAATCGTTCATCCGAGCATTAAGTTAGAATCATCCATGGGGAGGATAGTTGGAATAGGAAATGTACTTCAACATTCCAAAGAGCTTCGCTCGATTCAAAAAGTTGATTTTAGTAAACTAGAGCCCGAAAGTGCCTGGTGACCTCTAGTAGTAAAACGGATCGTTCATCCACACTGTAAGTCAGAATTGTGTAGAGGGTGGACCATTAGAAAGGGTATTCAATGCCCTTAGGATATTCATTCAGTCTCATTTAAGATAAAGAGTTGACCTCGGCCAAATGCAGCCCGGGAGAGCCTGGTGGCCTCTAGATCAATTTTCAGGGGAAAACTGATCGTTTGTCTGAATGATTATTCCATTTTATGCACGGGGTGGATCGTTGAAAAGGGGTTTCAGTGCCCTTTTAATATTCAAAGAGATTTCTCTCTAGCGATGAAGTTGTTGGGGTTAAATTAGGGCCCGAGAGCACCCGGTGGCTTCCATATCAATTTTTGATAGTAAAATGGTCCGTTTGTCTGAATTGTTATGCCAATTTTTGCACGGGGTGGACCGTTAGAAATGAGATTCAAAGGCCTTCGAAGATTAAATGAGCTTTTATTCTGATAATAGAGTTGATCAGAGTCAAACAGGGATCGAGAGTGCCCTATGGCCTCTAGATCGATACTCGGAGTATGACCTAGGGTTTGTAGTGAAATGGGGAGGTGCTACGGACCTAAGGTGTGACTTAAGGGGTCCTAGAATTTGGTTCCTATAGATTCCCTTGATGGTGAGCTTTGAACAAGCAAAATTATTCGAATAGACACCACATGATGTTTAGGAAAGTGGTCGATTCTGTGGGCCTAAGGGACGAGGACGATCGATTCAAAGGGTCGATGCCCATTCTGAGGACCTAAGGAAATGCTGGAGGATGGTTGATTCTATGGGCATAGGTCAATTCTGAGGGCCTAATGTAGGGAGAGACCAATTCTGCGGGTCAAAGCCAATTCTGAGGGCTTGAATTTAAAATGACCAATTCTACGGACCGAGGTCAATTCTGAGGACCTAAGTAGAGGTGACCAATTATGTGGGTCGAAGCCAATTCTGAGGGCTAAAGTAGAGATGACCAATTATGCGGGTTGAATCCAATTCTTTGAGCGTAAGTAGAGGTAACCAATTCTGCAAGCTTAAGTAAAGGTGACCAATTCGGAGGATTAAATCCAATTCTGAGGGCTAAACTAGAGATGTCCAATTATGCGAGTCAAATCCAATATTATGCGGGTCGAAGCCGATTCTGAGGGATTAAGTTGAGGTGACCTATTCTGAAGTTCAAAGCCAATTCCCAGGTCTTAATATAAAGATGATCAATTCTACGGGTCAAAGCCAATTATTTGGGAAATTTAGAGACTCCATTGGGGAAATTCTCTTATGGTTCCAATGGGCATCATTTTAATTTTGAGTTTTAGGTTCTGCTGGGGAAGAAGAAATAATCCTGGGCTTATATGTTTCCTAATTTTCCTAGGGGGGACATCCAATTCATTCCTATAGGGAGGTAAGCGTTTAGCTGGGGAAATGAGTGTGGTAAAAATGTTTTTTTGGTGAAAAAGGCTCTAAAATTCATTTGGTAATTTTAGCAATTTTCTGGGAATTTTTCTAAATTATTTTGGGAATTTTCAGAGAGGGTGCCAACCGGCATGGTGTGAGGGTGCCAAGCATAGTGGCACAGTCTTTTGGGGTACCTCAATAAGGTGAAGGGGCAATACCAATTGGTGGGTGGCAAGGGACTATCGATTGGCTGCCCCTTAGCCTCCTATAAAAAGTGGTTGGTTTTCCTCATTTTTCAAAACTTTCAGACTTGATTTCTTTTGCAATTACCTTATGCAAATCGTTTTAGCATTCCAAAACCAAGAAATGGATGATTTCTCAAGTAGCGTGACAACATGGCTGGCTAAATGTCAATGACTGAGCGAACATGGAATGAAGGGCTAGGGTGCCCCTTGCGCTGGGCAGTGGAAATCCGTCGACTCATTCAAGCCAGTTACCGATGAGCGGACCCTATTGCGTGAGCTGACGTGTCATCATTCCTCTAAGGTGGTGAACCCTGGTGGCGATGTGAGTGTTGATCATTTTTGGTATTCTTTTCTTTTTTTGGTGATATATCCTTTTTCTTGAATTTTTATTTTTTCATTTGTCTTTGACAGTCTCATGTCTCTATGTTGACTCTGCATACTCGAGGGATAATGGGGCTTAAGGATGTTTGGGAGAACCTTCTGCCCATGGTGCTTTGGATGGTATCAACAGTCAGCTTTGGTAAATTGGAGTCTACATTGGACCAGATGCCTTGTTCTACGACTATTTTTTGTGCTATGGAGGAGAGGTGGTGGGACACCACTCACACCATGCATTTTGGTTTCAAGGAGATGATAGTGACTCCCGTAGATGTACAGCAACTGCTGGGGTGAGATTGCGATAGGGTGCAGATAGAGGTGGACAGGATCCTGCGGGTGACACCAACTGCGGTGACGGTGGCATTGGGTGACGTGGAGAGGATAGTCTCTAGGGACTCTCTTCGTTTGTCTCTTTTAAGGGAGTTATTGTTGAGTCAGAGGATTGAAGAGGAGGATGGGTGCAAGGTGTGACAGATGGACCGTTTGTTTATTCTGCTTGTGTTGGGAGGTTTCTTAGTGGCGACAAGTGGCAACATTGTCTACTTGTCATTTTTTCCTTTTCTAAAGGCGTTTTTGAACGTCCCTCTTTATGAATGGGGGAGCCTGACCTTGGAGACCCTTTATTCTTATCTAGATGTATTCATCTGGTGCTACCGATAAACTTTTACTGTCGACACATATCTTCTTGAGGTATTCTTTATGTAATACCCCGTAATTTTAATGACTTTTAAAATGGGTTATATTTTAAATTAATGGATTAATTGGATCTTATTATAAATTAATTCATTTGGGTTTTATCCGAATTGTGGATATTAAAATGGATGATTCTGAATATTACTTAAAGATATTTAGGTAATATATGAATGTGATGTCATTGATATGACGGTATGATATAAATTCGGTAATTTGAATTTTTAGTCAGACGCGGTATGGGACGTGTCGGGACTAATTTAATAAATTAAAAAAGAAATTTATTTTCTATCGACCTTATAGTCATTTTGACTGCGTCGTTGCGTCCGGAAGGTTCGAAATAGTCAGAAAAGTCTATTTGGATGTTAATTTTGAGTCTCGGGTCATTTGGAAATGAAAAGACAACCCAAATGGGCATTCTGGTTATTTTTACAAGGGGGATGAATAGTGATTTTGGGTTTTGTCTTATTATAAGTATTTGGAGATTAGTGTATGTAGGTTCATTTCATCTCTTCTACACAAAATTTAAAAGTCATCTTCTTAGAGAGAGTGGAAGGTTGCTTGGAAAGAAAAAGAAGTTTGCTTGGGAAGGAGGAGAACCAAAGGTCAAAGGTCACCACCACCATCACCACCTGTGTTATTCAACTCCAAAGGATCAGATCTTCATTAGAGGCAAGTGTTTGATATTTGCAATTTAAGTTCGTTTATTGTCCATGTTAGGATAGTTATAAAAAGAGATGATTTTCATGCTTGGAAGATGAAAGGATATAGTTGTTAATGGATTTTTGGAATCTAAAAATATATAGGAATTAAACTCATGTTGTAGGTAGTTAGTAATCCAATAAATATTCATCAATCTGTGGAAGAAATTCTGAAAATAATTTAGTGTTCTTGAAGATAATATGTTGATAATTTTCTGGAAAAAGAGGCAAAAACGAGTGGAATGAGAAGAGCCAATTTGGAAGGTTTAGATCTTCTTTTTTAGCGCATTTGGATGAGATTTAAGAAAAACTCAAAACACATACCTCACTCAATTTTTCGTGTAAAATCCAAATCTGAAGTCGGATTGATGATTTGAATAATTTTTGGATCTGATTTCTCTGAGTATTTAAAATATGAGAATTCATGATGTTGTTTCTTTTTAATGTTGGTTCTTATCCCAAAACTGTTGTAGATCTTCGGTGATTATTAATTGGATATTATGGGACTTAGAGAAGATCAGTAAGCCCTAGTTAAGATTTGAATTAATTTGATTGGGATTTAATTGATTAGAATTATGATAATTAAAGTTAAAGAGATTTCGGTTGCTAGATTCATGTGTTGGATTCTAATCTGTTTGTATGAGGATTAAGGATAGTTCAAGTAGGGGAGAATTAATATAACACCTGGTAGCCTTAGGGTTACAATTTAAACATCAAGGACTGAGTTTAAGCTCATTATTGATTTCACAAGGACTGAGTGTAGTACAAGAGCGTAGTGGTATGGCTCCTGGATAGAGATGGGAGTTTAGAACACATTTGGTTGAAAGAGGGGATGAGGTTATTCCGATCGCATATTTGAAGTTGACGAACCTCCTCGATCGACAAAGTTAAGTAGTAGTGTATTGGAGGGGTTCCTTGTTTGGATTTCGCTTTGCGAGACGCTCCGCGCATGAACCTTAACGACGTCGGGAGTGGAGAGATGTTATAGGATGCGAGGATAATTAAATTATGAAGTAACGATATGACATTTTAATACGTGTGATTTAAAGAGATATAATGCTACGTAAGGGAATAATATAAGGTTAATGTGAGTACCTTGTTGTTAGTATACTATAGGTATGATAATACCTATTTGATTGATTAATGATTATGTGTATGACATACCTAGCTTACTTGCTATCGGTGGGAGGTTTGCGCGTGAGGGCAGTCATATCCTGATGAATTCATGGGATCTTTGATTTGTCGCTCGAGAACATAGGTCTATGAAAGACTTATCGGGGAGTTGATAAGTCCGCTGACTATGGGTACGTAGGTATGTGCGTGACCCATGGGTATGAGAACTATGTTCGCCTCCAATGATTGTGTTGTTGTTAATGGTTTGAGGTATCCTCATCGAACCTTTTGTCCCCTATTCGGCGACCAGCGATATTGGGACATGATAGCAGAGTAATGCATTGCACCGCAGCTGTGACTCGGGGTGCCGTATTATATATATATATATATATATATATATAATGGATTAAATGAATGAATGGATATTTATTATGGTTAAATCTATCTATGGTGATAATTGTAGATAACGGTTAATAGAGAAAGAAAATTGAATTAAGTTAATGAATGTTTATTGAAAAACTTAATTCATATTAATGAGAAATGATTCATGTTAATGAGAAACAATGAGAAATGTAAATGAACAATAATGTGACGTATGGTATGGGACATATGGGGATTATGATATTGGGATGGAATTATAATATGGAGACTGGAAAAGAGGAACCATTAACTAGGAGGTTAATAGGAAACGTTAAGTGTGCACTCTAGTTGAGAGGTGAGAATGGCAAGTGAGAGTTGGGTCTAACATGTACATAATAAAAGATTTATTGCACTTGTTAAATACTTGTTGTTTTAAAAATCATTTGTAATACCCCGTACTTTTGGCTATATTTATTTTTGGGATTAATTAATTAAATGCGTATTAATTGGAAATTAATCCGGGTTATAAATACTAACGAGATGCGAGTTGGTATTTGATTATGTGCATATATGATTATATATGAATTTAGAATTATGAAATTTGTCGTGAGATTGATAGACGGCATTTCAGAAATTTTGTTGAGACGCGTGTGACCGCCGCGTCACGGTATAATATTTTGATAATAAAAGTGAATTTAAAATCTATAAACCGTATGGTCATTTTGAGTGCGCCAATGAGTCCGAAAGGGTCGAGATAGTCAGAAAACACTAGCCGGGGGTGTAGTTTGGATTCCGGGGTATTTTTAGGCCATACCGGCATCATAAAGGGTATTTTAGTAATTTTACATTTTGAGGAATTAAAAGTGACGAAAATTGGGAGTTTTAATCTGATGTGGATTTAACCCACTAAGACCATTAACCAAACCATATTAACCTAGAAGGCTACGTAGGTTATTAGAAGAGTTTTCTAAGTTCCCCAAATCAAACCCTAGCCACCTTAAGCCACCATTGGAGAGGAAGCTTGGAGAGAAGAAATTCTGCAGAAAAGTTCTACCAAACCTACACCAAACTCAGAGACAATCAAGGCAAGTGACTTTATTCCATTTAATTTCAGAGAATGTCTCTTCCGTGTTAGAAATTGAAGAATTTTAATTGTTCTTGAAAGATTGAATGAAAACCCATGTAGTTGGAGTTTAGAACTTGAAAATTTTGAAGAGAATTGCATGTAGAATGATAGGTAGATGATTTCTCTCATGATAATTGTGATTAGAAGGAATTAAAACGGATTAAATTCTGGGATTTGATGATGATATAAATCTAGGGTTCATGTTCTTGATAAAATTGGGGAAAAGTATAAAATCTTGTGATTTAATGATGTTTAGGATGCATTAATGTATTAAAAGATGTTAGTATATGACCTTAGCATGTTGTAGTATGATTAGAGGACTTAAAACTCTATTAGAACGAACTTTGGAGAAGGATTGAGGTGTTAAAAATGGTGAGAAACGTAACTTAGAAAATCTGGGACGAATCTGGTAGCTCGTTAGAAGCCCCTACCCAGGTCGTTCGAACGAGCTTCTAACGAGTTGACCAGTCGCTGCTAACGAGTTAACCAGTCGCTGCTAACGAGAAGGGATTTCGTTCGATATCTCGTTCGAACGAGATATCGTTAGAAGGTACAGTTCGTTCGAACTAATTGGAATCTCGTTCGAACAGCCTCGTTCGAACGAGACTTCTAACGAGTTGACAGAGGAATCTCGTTCGAGCAGTCTCGTTCGAACGAGACTTCTAACGAGTTGACAGTTTGGTCCTTTTTGGACTGTTTTGATTTTTAGAGTCCCGTAAACTTGGTCGAGGATATAGATAACATTCCGAGGATGATATAATGATAGAATTGGGACTTTTGGGTATTTATGAGAAGGAAAATTATATACGAGAGTTATATTAAATGGACGGGTTGGGTTGATACGTGAGTGTCTACTACGACGTAAGAATGTATTATGGCGCGTATAATTACAAACCGGAGTAATATAAGTTGTAGATATTATAAGTTGGTACGAGAATGCGATATGTACTACGATTAAGCTACGATATTACTAAGACGTGTGTTTACTTAGTATTGGTATGTGAATTGTATGTATGACATACCTACCATACTTGCTATCACGGGAGGTTTGCGTTCGCTTAGGGCACTCTAATCCTTGTGTTACTCGGATTTAGACTGGTTACCTTGATGAACATAGGTCATAGAAAGACTTATTGGGATATTAATAAGTTCGCTGATCGTGGGAGCGTAGGTATGTGCGTGACCCATGTGATGTGACTGTGTTCGCCTCCATTGTTTGTGATGTTGTTATCTGTGAACTATTCCTGAGAGATTCGGAATATGTAATCCTTATGTACGTGATGTACCGGGATGGATAGCAGAGTATGTGTGCACCACATCTTAGTTCTCGGGGTGCTTGTATTGTATATTTATGATGTGAATAATATACACTTAATTAATGGGAACCTTCATGTTAATGTTGTGAATATAAAATACGGTATTGTTTCGAGAAATATAGAGAGTTAACTGATAGTTATATATATTGCATATTGAGCATCTGAGTTACGTTAAACCCCTACTTAATTATGAGCGTTATAATGTTAAGAGAACCGAGTAATAAGGGTAGAACCTATGATAGACTGGCTAGATATGTTGTCACTTAGCTAGTAGTTTGTATCACTCTAGATGGGTACTTACGTTAGGAGTGCATAGTTAGACGAGAGGTGAGAATATCGTGTGAGTGCACGTCCTAACATGTACTTTGCATTTAATGTTTTAAATGTATTTAAAGCACTTGCAGGTTTTTAAAATATAACTCCACATTCGGGCTTTGACCCGTTTGCTTTTCAAATCTACTTTTCTTTGTAAAACCATTTTAGGTGCCCAGCCACAAGGACACCAAGCATAGGATACTCATTCAGGTGACGAGCTGTAGCTGTTTGTGGAAGCTACAGGGATTTGCTTGTAGACGCCTCTATTCACTTGGATTCCAGCTTCATTATCTATCAGTTGTAGGGCATATTGCCAATTTCATTTAGAGTTACATTTACATTACAGTTTTCAGACTTTGGCATGTACTGTTTTAGTTTTCGGTTTATTTATTTTCAGTTGTGGGATTGTAGTGAGGGGTTTTCCTCCAGACTTTATTTACCGTATGTGATGGTTATTCTATTTATTTCAGTATGGTGAATGGTGTTATTATTCTTTATTACACTTGTTGCATGTTAATCAGACTTTAATTAAAATTTGGCACTTACTTTTTAAATACTAGGTGGTTAGTAATCATTAAAATGTTTTCGACAGTGATGCTATAAACTGGACCAACTTGACATTTTGAATTAAATTAATAAAGGAGTAGCTACCCGGTATTTAATTAGTTGGGGTGTCACAAGTGGTATCAGAGCATCAGGTTCTAGTGTCCTTTAGGATCTGAACGGCTTATTATGTTTTCCGCTGAGTTTTCTTTGATATAGAGCCCTGAATATTAGGAATTCTGTATTCATCTCTGTACTTTGGGAATTCGTACTTCCGCGGTTTGTTTATTTGAATGATGAACTCATCCAAGTTTACTTAAATTTTCAGATGGACCGTCAAGAAGAACTAGCTCGAACGGGTAAGGGAATAAACGGGCAAGATCGACTCACGCCATGGGTATCCCCGGTGAGAATATCAACCGCCGAGTTAGCGGGTATCGTGGCACAAGCAGTTACCACTGCAGTTTTACAATACCAAGAACACAGCATACAACTTAAAGGAGGCAAAAGACCTAGAGAGGTTAGCCAAGTGCATGTGAATAAGGCTGACAAATGTGTGAGGACCCCGAAAATTCGACAACAAACTACCCAAGACCGAGTCAGTTCTAATCAACAACGTGGTACAATGAAGCATTTTCGAAAGAGGAATAAAGTTCCAAGTCTGCAAGGACGACATCGTCTGCAGCAGAGTCAGAGGGGGAGTAACTTCAGAGGCCGATGTTTTGTGTGTGGCACGCATGGCCATAAACGCCAGGATTTCCCAGAGGGTGTTAGAGCTCCCCAGAAGAAGGGTGACCGTGATGATCCACAGGGACCACTTTTTACAATCGCTCTCACAGCACCAGCTCCGGTGCTAAACCTACCAACCTTTCCAGTAGCTCCAGTGCAGCAGGGACCGAATGGTCACCAACAATTTCAACAGGGCCAGCAATGACAGGGCAGAAATGATAACGGTCACCAGAGTCGTGGTCAGCATGGACAGCGAGGGGGAAACTTCCGAAGGAAGTGTTTCATTTGTGGTAAGATTGTCCACAAACGTCGGAATTGTCCTGATAGAGGCAGGGCCCCACAGTAGCAGCAGCAGGGTGCTCGCCAGGAGCCGCAGAGGCCTATGTTTCCTGCCGCTCTCCCCACACCGCCACAGATGGCAGCATTTCCACCCATTCCAGCAGTCCCAGCTCGGCAGGGGCAGCTACAGTATGGACGTGTCTATAACGTCCACCAGGCTGCAGTTCCACAAGCACCGCTCGCGATTGAGGGTACATTTCCTATCCATGGCACTATGGGTCGGGTATTATTCGATACGGGTGCTACACACTGTTTTATAGCTACACACTTCGCGAAAGCTTTAGGCTTGTTAGCTACGGCAGGGAGCACAGTGACGTGTGTCGACTCACCATTGGGGAGTGGGTCACTTATATTCTTTATTTGCCGGGGAGTGGGAGTAGGGATTGGTAGTCTGGTATTACCTGCAGATATGTTGGTATTAGATATGCATGTTCACGATGTGATCATCGGTATGGATTGGCTCGTAGCTTATAGGGCCATGATTGATTGCTTCAGCGGGAGCATTGTTTTTGCCATTCCGGGGCAAGAGATGTTCGTAGTGGCGATGCCTCGCCCAGAGGGAGGATCGACCGCTCATTTGTATTACCTAGAGGAGGATACCTCTAAGGAGGTTGTGATTCCTTTAGATTCTATCCCAGTTGTCAGGGAGTATTCGGATGTGTTTCAGGAGATACCAGGCTTACCACCCAGTCGAGAGATAGACTTTCTTATAGATTTACTACCGGGTATGAGACCTATAGCACGTGCACCGTACCGTATGGCTCCAGCTGAGATGCGAGAGTTACGGGATCAGATAGAGCAGCTGTTAGGTCAGGACTTTATTCGCAGGAGTACCTCACCTTGGGGCGCTCCAGTTTTGTTCGTGAAGAAAAGGGACGGTTCACTGAGATTGTGTGGACTACCAAGAGTTGAATAAGGTCACGATACGGAATAAGTATCCGTTGCCTCGAATCGATGACTTATTCGACCAGTTGAGAGGAGCTTCTTTCTTCTCAAAGATTGATTTGAGATCGGGATACCATCAGTTACGTATCCGGGAGGAGGATGTCTCGAAGACTGCGTTCTTATCGAGATATGGTTCTTACGAGTTTTGGGTTATGCCTTTTGGTTTGACCAACGCTCCAGCAGTGTTTATGGACTTGATGAACATAGTGTTCAGGGAGTTTCTAGATCAGTTTGTCATTGTCTTCATTGATGACATTCTGGTTTACTCCCAGACAGAGGAGGAGCACGCCGAGCATTTGAGGCAGGTTTTGCAGACACTTCATCAGAACGAGTTGTATGCAAAATATGAGAAGTGCGGGTTTTGGCTGAAGGAAGTCTAGTTTTTGGGACATATCATTTCCAACCAGGGAATATTTGTTGATCCGGGGAAAGTATCAGCGATGAGGGAGTGGGTACAGCCCACGACACCGACTGAGATTCGTAGTTTCTTGGGTCTAGCAGGATACTACATGAGGTTTATTCGGGGTTTCTCTGAGATAGCAGGTCCTGTGACACATCTGACTCGTAAGGGTGTGCCTTACATCTGGAGTGATGCCTGTCAGTTGGCATTCGACGAATTGAAGGATAAACTGACCTCAGCACCTGTGTTAGCATTGCCGAGACCGGGAGTTGAGTATTTGGTTTACACCGACGCGTCTTTGCAAGGACTTGGAGGTGTATTGCAGCAGGAGAGACAGGCCATAACTTATGCTTCCCGTAAGCTTAAGCCTCACGAGAAGAGTTACCCCACGCATGATTTGGAGTTGGCGGCAGTGGTATTTGCCCTACGGATTTGGAGGCACTATCTTTTAGGGGAGAAGTTCCAACTGTTCACAGACCACAAGTCCTTACAGTACCTGTTCACGCAGAAGGAGTTGAATATGCAGCAGCGTAGGTGGCTTGAGTTTGTGAAAGACTACCAGTTCGATATCCAGTATCACCCGGGTAAGGCTAACGTGGTAGCAGATGCGTTGAGCCGTAGGCCAGTGGATGAGGTGGCAGAGGTGTGGAAGGCAAAGTGTAAGGAATTGGGACACCAGGATGAAGTGGTCCGATCTTTCATGTCTGTAATGACTGTTACACCGCAGATTGTCACGAAGGTAGTACGAGCACAGGCTAATAACTCGTTCTGTCAGGAGCAGATAGTTCGATTACTAGCAGAGGGAGCCGAGTCCTATACCGTTAGCTCAGACGGGGGATTACGCTTCAATGGGAGATTGGTAGTTCCGAAAGGGGAAGAATTGCGACACGATGTGATGGCAGAGTCGCACGGCTCACGGTTCGCGGTACATCCCGGAGGGGACAAAATGTACCAAGACATGAGATGCCAGTATTGGTGGAGCGGAATGAAGAGAGATATCGCTGTGTTTGTTTCGAAATGCGCCACTTGTCAGCTAGTAAAAGTGGATCATCAGAGACCGACAGGACTTCTACAGCCGTTGGAGGTTCCGAGGTGGATGTGGGAGAGCATATCCATGAACTTTATCACGGGTTTTCCTACATCGCAGAGGGGTCATGACTCCGTTTGGGTAATTGTGGACATGTTGTCCAAAGTCGCTCACTTTTTACCCGTAAGGACTAACTACACTACGGGACAGTATGCCCAGCTCTTCATTTCAGAGATTGTGAGACTTCACGGTGTACTCCTAAATATCGTGTTTGACAGAGACAAGATATTTGTTTCGAGGTTTTGGGAGAGTTTCCAGGAGGCCATGGGCACGGAATTGCGGTTGAGTACGGCGTATCATCCGCAGACCGATGGGCAGACCGAGCGCACATATCAGATGTTGGAGGACATGCTACGCATGTGCATTATAGACTTTGGAGGTGGATGGGAGCAGTACCTTCCACTGGTGGAGTTTGCTTACAAAAACTCCTATCAGTTCACTATTGGCATGGCTCCGTTTGAGGCATTGTACGGTAGGCCTTGTCGTTCCCCAGCATGTTGGTTAGAGGTGGGGGACAACAAACTGCTTGGACCAGAAGTGATTCAGGATACTTCGGCAAGGATTGAGTTGATTCGGAGTCGCATTCGGGTAGCTCAAGACAGGCAGAAGAGTTATGCTGATGCGGAGAGATTTATTAGAAAATTCCAAGTGGGGGACCAGGTTTTGCTCAGGATATCTCCTATGAAGGGGATTATGCGTTTCGGGAAGAAGGGGAAGTTGGCACCGAGGTATGTGGGGCCGTTTCCTATTATTGAGCGGATCGGACCGGTTGCGTATAGACTTGGACTACCGGAGCATTTGCATCGGATTCATGATGTGTTCCATATTTCCTCGCTGAGGAAATACCTTAGAGATAATTTGGCTCATTCTCACATTGTTGTGGAGGACATCGATCTCCAGCCAGATAGCTCCTACGAGGAGGGGCCGATTGCTATTTTGGACCGAAGCGAGAGGAAACTGCGGTCAAAGATAGTTTCGTTAGTGCGAGTTCAGTGGCGACATCACAATGTCGAGGAGTCCACATGGGAGCGCGAGGATGAGATGCACGATCGTTATCCAGAGTTGTTTTTAGCAGATACTTTCTAGTTTCGAATTTCGGGACGAAATTCAGTTATTAGGGGGGAAGTATGTAATACCCCGTACTTTTGGCTATATTTATTTTTGGGATTAATTAATTAAATGCGTATTAATTGGAAATTAATCCGGGTTATAAATGCTAACGAGATGCGATTTGGTATTTGATTATGTGCATATATGATTATATATGAATTTGGAATTATGAAATTTATCGTGAGATTGATAGACGGCATTTTAGAAATTTTGTTGAGACGCATGTGACCGCCGCGTCACGGTATAATATTTTGATAATAAAAGTGAATTTAAAATCTATAAACCGTATGGTCGTTTTGAGTGCGCCAACGCGTCCGAAAGGGTCGAGATAGTCAGAAAACACTAGCCGGGGGTGTAGTTTGGATTCCGGGGTATTTTTAGGCCATACCGGCATCATAAAGGGTATTTTAGTAATTTTACATTTTGAGGAATTAAAAGTGACGAAAATTGGGAGTTTTAATCTGATGTGGATTTAACCCACTAAGCCCATTAACCAAACCATATTAACCTAGAAGGCTACGTAGGTTATTAGAAGAGTTTTCTAAGTTCCCCAAATCAAACCCTAGCCACCTTAAGCCACCATTGGAGAGGAAGCTTGGAGAGAAGAAATTCTGCAGAAAAGTTCTACCAAACCTACACCAAACTCAGAGACAATCAAGGCAAGTGACTTTATTCCATTTAATTTCAGAGAATGTCTCTTCCGTGTTAGAAATTGAAGAATTTTAATTTTTCTTGAAAGATTGAATGAAAACCCATGTAGTTGGAGTTTAGAACTTGAAAATTTTGAAGAGAATTGCATGTAGAATGACAGGTAGATGATTTCTCTCATGATAATTGTGATTAGAAGGAATTAAAACGGATTAAATTCTGGGATTTGATGATGATATAAATCTAGGGTTCATGTTCTTGATAAAATTGGGGAAAAGTATAAAATCTTGTGATTTAATGATGTTTAGGATGCATTAATGTATTAAAAGATGTTAGTATATGACCTTAGCATGTTGTAGTATGATTAGAGGACTTAAAACTCTGTTAGAACGAACTTTGGAGAAGGATTGAGGTGTTAAAAATGGTGAGAAACGTAACTTAGAAAATCTAGGACGAATCTGGTTGCTCGTTAGAAGCCCCTACCCAGGTCGTTCGAACGAACTCGTTCGAACGAGCTTCTAACGAGTTGACCAGTCGCTGCTAACGAGAAGGGATTTCGTTCGATATCTCGTTCGAACGAGATATCGTTAGAAGGTACAGTTCGTTCGAACGAACTGGAATCTCGTTCGAACCGCCTCGTTCGAACGAGACTTCTAACGAGTTGATAGAGGAATCTCGTTCGAACAGTCTCATTCGAACGAGACTTCTAACGAGTTGATAGTTTGGTCCTTTTTGGACTGTTTTGATTTTTGGAGTCCCATAAACTTGGTCGAGGATATAGATAGCATTCCGAGGATGATATAATGATAGAATTGGGACTTTTGGGTATTTATGAGAAGGAAAATTATATACGAGATTTATATTAAATGGATGGTTTGGGTTGAGACGTGAGTGTCTACTACGACGTGAGAATGTATTGTGGCGCGTATAATTACACACCGGAGTAATATAAGTTGTAGATATTATAAGTTGGTACGAGAATACGATATGTACTACGATTAAACTACGGTATTACTAAGATGTGTGTTTACTTATTATTGGTATGTGAATTGTATGTATGACATACCTACCATACTTGCTATCACGGGAGGTTTGCGTTCACTTAGGGCCCTCTAATCCTTGTGTTGCCCGGATTTAGACTGGTTACCTTGATGAACATAGGTCATAGAAAGACTTATTGGGATATTAATAAGTCCGCTGATCATGGGAGCGTAGGTATGTGCGTGGCCCATGTGATGTGACTGTGTTTGCCTCCATTGTTTGTGATGTTGTTATCTGTGAACTATTCCTGAGAGATTCGAAATATGTAATCCTTATGTACGTGATGTACCGGGATGGATGGCAGAGTATGTGTGCACCACAGCTTAGTTCTCGGGGTGCTTGTATTGTATATTTATGATGTGAATAATATACACTTAATTAATGGGAACCTTCATGTTAATGTTGTGAATATAATTACGGTATTGTTTCAAGAAATATAGCGAGTTAACTGATAGTTATATATATTGCATATTGAGCATCTGAGTTACGTTAAACCCCTACTTAATTACGAGCGTTATAATGTTAAGAGAACCGAGTAATAAGGGTAAAACCTATGATAGACTGGCTAGATATGTTGTCACTTAGCTAGTAGTTTGTATCACTCTATATGGGTACTTACGTTAGGAGTGCATAGTTAGACGAGAGGCGAGAATATCATGTGAGTGCACGTCCTAACATGTACTTTGCATTTAATGTTTTAAATGTTTTTAAAGCACTTGCAGGTTTTTAAAATATAACTCCACATTCGGGCTCTGACCCGTTTGCTTTTCAAATCTACTTTTCTTTGTAAAACCATTTTAGGTGCCCAGCCACAAGGACACCAAGCATAGGATACTCATTCAGGTGACGAGCTGTAGCTGTTTGTGGAAGCTACAGGGATTTGCTTGTAGACGCCTCTATTCACTTGGATTCCAGCTTCATTATCTATCAGTTGTAGGGCATGTTGCCCATTTCTTTTAGAGTTACATTTACATTACAGTTTTCAGACTTTGGCATGTACTGTTTTAGTTTTCGGTTTATTTATTTTCAGTTGTGGGATTGTAGTGAGGAGTTTTCCTCCAGACTTTATTTACCGTATGTGATGGTTATTCTATTTATTTCAGTATGGTGAATGGTGTTATTATTCTTTATTACACTTGTTGCATGTTAATCAGACTTTAATTAAAATTTGGCACTTACTTTTTAAATACTAGGTGGTTAGTAATCATTAAAATGTTTTCGACAGTGATGCTATAAACTGGACCAACTTGACATTTTGAATTAAATTAATAAAGGAGTAGCTACCCGGAATTTAATTAGTCGGGGTGTCACATCATTTTCACAATCGGGCTCTGACCCGTTTCCTTGCATATTTTCTTTTCTATTGTATCTTCTATATCAGGTGTCCAGCAACAGGGACGCCAACCTTAGCGGATTATGACAGGCTATGGATTTATGGAGTTTTGCTTAGACGCCTATCATCATTTGATTCACAGTATTCTCTTAGTAGGGCATGTCTCCCAAAGGATTCAGTTATCTTCTTCTATCGGGGTCAAATACTATGGTATTCGTGTCATTTTAATACATTTGATATTGTTGGGATTACTGTAATGGATTAATATTATTTGGGAATGCGTATTCCAATTGCATTCAAATTATTTGGTGTTATCTAATTGGTTATCAGTGTTGTAGAATAAAATGTGTTGTGTTATTCTTAAACTAGAAATGGATTTTATTAAATTAAAATTTGAAAAGTTTTTAACACCAGTTTAATTAAATACCGGGTGGCCAGTCCCATACCAAATTAAAACAGAATATATAGTTGGCTCATTCTTAGCATCACTGTCGAAAACATTTACAACTCACCCAATACTCAATTAAGCTGGTTATAGGTGAAGGTAGGTGAGTGAGTGAGAGAGAGAAAAAGAGAGAAAATGTTGGTTCGGGCTAAGTCCCATTGTATTTTTTTTATTTCTTCCTACAAAATTGATGTAACACATCAAATATTTATTCAAATGAAGTTTTTGTTAATTTTTGTTTTAGTGACTTAATGCACATGATCTTTTTACTTTGTTGCTGAGACTGTAAAAAGAATTAAGAATGATTTATTTTAAAACAAGATGAATAAAAGCATAAGGATATGGAAATTCAAAATTGATTTTAGAATATGAATTATTGTTATTGAGTTTTTTATTTTTATAAAAAAGGAAAAAGGGAATTTTCCAAAAATAAGGGGTTGCTGATCAGGATGACCCTTGTCCTGCCTATCGGCATCTCAGTCTAGGCCAATCAATCCAAGGCTTCAATTGCTTGGTACTTAGTGGGGTATGTTTTTCTCCAATTTCTGTAGGGTTTTTGTATTTGGTTGGTGTTTTGCATGTGTGGGTGGAGCATTTTCTTCACACCTCCACATTCCTTCTCTTTTGCATTCTTCTTGCTTATTTTGTGATATGGATCTACCTAATAGTGTGAAATTTGCGAGCTAACTCGAAACCTTAGAGGCGATGCGCTCGTAGAATGTTGACTACGATGTTTTCAATATTCGTCGAGTTTCTTTATGGCGTAACCAACCCATAGAGTGGAACATGCTGATGGCATCGGTAGAGTTCTGGTATCTTGAAGATCATGTCTTTCACTTCGAGATGGAAGAAATCTGTCCGACCTATACCGTGTTCTTTACCATTTGGGGGATAAATCCCAGTGTTGCGAAGGCTATGCCTGAAATTTCTCGGTCCCCTAGGGAGCTATTAGTGGGACTTCTCCATATCTCACCCTTAGTGGCTAGGTCACTGTTTGTGGGAGGAATGATTTCTCTTTTAGTTGTATTGCATTTTGTTCATTTGCAGGATGTTAGTGATGGTGGATTTGCTAGAGCCATCATTCTGGGCTTGATTTCAAAACTATTATTGGTGACTGGGGAACTACTGGTGGACCCACAACTCACAGTTATTTCTTCATGTATGTCGTACCATCACAATCCTATGACGGTGATATTGGTGAAGACATTAAATGGTCTGGATGCCTGACGGGAAAGTCGTTTCGAATTTTTTAGGGGTAGTCCCGTAATTCTTTTCATGTGGTTGTTTAAGAGATTTCATATGGCGGTCCCACGTGAGTATCCTTTGTCAGCTATGTCAAACTTCTTTTCACGCTACTTTATCAGTGTAGGCTTAGACATCGAGAGCTGGGAGAATTGGTTTGTTGATCATGGGTCTCAAGGCTTGCGTTGGTCAGTGATTTGGTGGGGGGAGCTACTACCCATTATGGAACTAGGGGGATACCAGTATGTTAGGTTGGTTGGACTCAAGAAAACCTCTTTTTACTTTCCCTGGTGGCTCTTGCACTAATTTGGATGGGAACAGATTGTGCCACCTCGAACGATGGACTTATTTTTTATGGAGGACTTGATAGAGCGTATGCGCATGTGGTTGGGCTCTCTGTGGGAGAATATTTGATCATCAACCCGTCCATCCCAGTTTTTTGGTAGAGTTTAACATATTTTTGAGGACTACATGAAATTATTATGAAGGAGATTAGTTTCCAAGATGTTGTTTGTGGAGACCGAACAAAGGTGGATTGCCATATTTGACACTATGGAGAGAGGTGCTGTGATTTTCACAAGGCTGGTTCGGGCTTATCATTCCATGGAGCATCTGTGACACTCTCTTCAGGGTCAGTGACAGTCACTTCTCGACGGGTATTATCATAAGCGCATATAATAGAAGAGGTTAGAGTAAAGTCTCTCATTTTTACTCCCAAATAATTAAGGTTCCTCAACGGGCAAACATTAAAAGCTTATCCATTATCGATAAGAGAGAGAGGTACAATCTTTCCCATGACTTCGACAGAGATATTCAGAGCATAAGTATGGTTTGGCCCAATCTTAGGGATTTCTTCTTCAAAGAAGGTGAGTATTCTAGTAGAGCTCAGGGATCCAACCAGATTTATTGCTTCTTCTGCCGTGGTGGAAGAAGGGACTGTGGTCCCTATAAGTAGCATGATCAAGGAATTTTGGTGTAGCTGGGAAGACATAAAGAGTCCCCACAAGATGATGTTACCTTGGGTCTTCTTCAACTAATCGATGATCTTTCTCTCCTCGATGGTCATTTTTGGCATATGGAGATTCTCAACACCTTTCCCTTTGTCGTTTGTTAATGGTGGAAGGTTTAGGAATTGGTAATGCCTCCCTGATCTTGTCATATGGTTCAAAGATGATGGGAAAATTGGAATCTTGTTTCCTCATCTATCTCGGATTGTTCATACACCTTATTGATTTCTCCTAGAAGTTCCTCAAATGATATCATTCCACATTTACTGATAATTGGGCTAGTAATTTTTGGGCTTTGTTCTTCATATGAATCATCAAATTCCTCTCCTCATCCGATGACAAAAACATCATATTTCCATGAAAAGTCAATATACTCCACAACCTCAGCAGCCTCCTCGTATATCTCCTCCCATTCGGCGGGGAGATGCAGAAGTGAGGGACCAAATGCTCTTATAGCTTTAAGGTATCCAGTAGCTCAGAAATACTGCTAATATCATCGGTCTGTCAGAATAAATCGTTTATGATCTGGATGACATTATCTAGATTGACTTCATCGGTAGGTAATGCCCAATTATTTGACTCTTGAACCCATTTTTGAGATTCCAAGAATAGTGCACTAAATCTTTGGCAGTCAATAGTTATTTGGGAGGGCAATTTCAACCCAAACTCTAGGAGTTGATTCAACACTTCTGATAATTCCCTATCTTTTCCTCCAGAACAGCTATGGGCAGCGATGCATGCTCTAATAAGGAGCAACAGGTCCTGCTCGACAAAGTTGGTAGGGTGTAGGAGAAAATGTGGGCAAGTTTGGAGAGGTTTAGGAGAGTATATGGGTATGATGGGGTGATTTATTTGGTAAGATCTGGGTAGATTGGTCCAATTCTAGGTCTTCTTCTAGGAATATGGCATTTGTATGATTTGGGAGTGGATTGTGGGTAGTGTTTGGTTTAGGATTGGTTAGTGGGGAGATGATACCCATGTCGATCAAACCTTGGATTATATTTCGGAGGTGGAAACATTGGTCGATAGTATGGCCGAAAGTTTGGTAAAATTCGCAATGGGCATCTAGTTTGAAATTTTTGGGAAGTGGGTTCGGTAATGGACGAGAGTCCAATGGCTTGATAAGATTTTGGGCAAAAAGGGCCTGATAAACTTTAGAGAGGGGAGCGTGAAGCTCGGTGTATTCCTTTCGGACTGGGTTAAGGAGACTTTCTGGTGCCCATGAAGTGGCAGGTTGAGAGATGTTATTGATGCTTAAAACTGTGGTGCTGACAAGATTTCACTACACCAAAAATAGGAATCTAACATCGTTTAAAACCGTGCCAGACCCAATCTAGAACGATTTAAAACCGTGCCAGAATCAGGGGTGCCAGATTTTTGGCATGGTTTAAAACCGTGCTAGATTACCCAATCTGGCACGCTTTTGAACCCTACCATATTTTATTCTGGCAAGTTTTTTACACACTTTAAAACCATGCCAGATTTTGAAACTGACATGCTTTTGGCACACTTTTAAATAGTGCCAGATTTTTTAATTAATAAAATAAATTACTATTTGAAAATAAATTTGAAAAATTAGAGAATTCCGAATTGGTAGGAAAAATATTTACTTTTTGCAAAACAAATCAAGAAAATTCACAAATTGTGAATCTCGCACGTTGTTAGTAAACTAATGAACATACAAACTTCAAAATATTCCAAAGACCAACAAAAAATTGGGCATAATTCCATCTACTTTCGGAACATTATAAAACCTACGTAAAGTAAAGCCCACACGGCCATTAAATATAAAAATAAAATTACAAAAGTCCGCACGACCATGAAAGTTAACATCAAAACTAAAAAAGTCGACACGACCATAACACATAAAAATTAGAATCCTGAATGTTAATGGCATTAAATAAATAATCCCCTTATTGTAAACCATTGACTTCTTCGTGTGTTCCACAAGGATAAAAACTAACGATAAAACATTATCCTATAAAAAAATAGTATACAAAAATGAGATGATATTAGTAACCAAGTAATTTTAAAAAAATCATATTCAACCTGAAAAATGGCATATACGTGTTATAATTATTATTATATTCTCAAACTGGAAATCTCGTGACTACGTGGTGTAACACCCCGTATTTTTGACGATTTAAATAATTATGTGATTAATTATTATTAAGGGAATAAATATGCGATTAATTATTGTTGTTTGATTAATTAAATTAAAATGTGAGAAATTAATTTGTTATTAATCCGGATTAAAATAATTATTAACTAGCGTGCCAAGGGTTAATAATTATTGTTGATAACTATTGAATATTACTATGTGATATGTAATATGGAATTATGATATTTGATAAATTGTCGGAAGTGAGAAATACGGCAGTTTGGTAATTTAAGTTTGTCACGCGTGTGAGTCGTGTCGGGACTAATTGAATGGAATAAAAAGAGAATTTATTTTTATTAACTCGTATGGTTATTTAGAGTGCGCCATTGAGTTCGGGAGGGTCGAGATAGTCAAAATAGTATACCCGGGTGTTTAGTTTGGGTCCCGGAGGAATTTTAGGCCTAACCGGCACCCTAAGAGGGCATTATGGTAAATTGTATTTTTGGGCTAAATTAATGGAATAAAATTGGGACTTATTATATCAGCCAAGGAAGTCCATTAGGGTTAAGAAGTGACAGGAAGTTATAACGGCCATGGAGGGTGTGAGGGAGAACCAGATTCCAAGAGAGAGGACTCATTTGGCATCACCTTGCACAACCGTGACCACCAACGCGTAGATCGAGAAGACAGGAACGCGTATGTACCAACATCACAAACAGATCAGACCGTCATATTCGAGGCACGTGTTTATTACTTGTTTTCTTTTAGCAATAATCATGATCATGTTAGTATAGGTGGAATTAATCATGATTTATATGTTAATTGGATGAAAATTGGAGACTTAAATTATGATTAAGGATGGATTTAATTAGTGGATGGAATTCCTTCATGTTTTTAGAGGATTAATCACGGAATTTGATTATATATTGATGAACGAATATGGGTTGATTGGGTTCTTGAATTGGAATTTTAAAAACTAGGGTTCATGTGAATTAATTTGGGGTTTTTATGTAATTATGATGATTAATGACGAATTAAGGATCCTAAGATGATAAAAATGATCTATAACCTGTTAGGGGTTGATGGGTATTGATAATGAGTTGTTGGGAATTGAATCTTAGAGGTTTCTACGTTAAAAAATGGTGAAAAACGCTGAAGTTTGGTGAAGAAGACGAACAGTGAAATCTCGCGCGATCTCGCGCGAAGTTGTTAAAATGAGATGGAGATCTCGCGCAAAGTCATTCGAGCGAGATGGCATCTCGCGTGAAGTCGCTCGAACGACACGTGGAAGTCATTCAAATGACAACCCTTCTGGTTCGAGCGACAGAGGGAATTTTTGGGGATTTTTCTCAAAGTCTAGTTTTGAGTTTGTCGGTTTATTGGAGTGAGAGAAACTGCCAAATAGTAAATTTAAATAAGATGGAATTTCGAGAAAGTATGTGAGAATAAATACTTTAATTATTTTGGTACAGAGAGAGAGTATACCTTGGAGATTACGAGAGAGATAGTAATCTAAATATTTATACTATACGTAGAGTTGAGATTAAAATACGTATGAAGAGTATATATGTAGGTTGGTGAAATACCTATAATTCATAATAGGATGTGTGTATGCCTATTATGTGGTATTATTGTAAGAGCACTAATGGGTTATAACCCGGGGGTGCAAGAACCTTATAGTTAAGAGCACTAATGAGTGATAACTCGGGGGTGCATAATCTCTATTATTAAGTGTACTAATGGGTGATAACCCGGGGGTATAAAGATGATTATTGTTTGGCACACTAATGGGTGATAACCCGGGGGTGCTGGATTAATATTGATAGGTGCATTAATGAGTGCTAACCCGGGGATGGAATATTCTATTGTTAGGCGCACTAATGGGTGACAACCCGGGGGTGCTGAATTATTATTGATAGGTGCATTAATGGGTGTTAACCCGAGGATGCATGATTTTCTGGAGATATGCACTAATGGGGCTTAGCCGGGGGTGCAGGATTAGTATATATATGGAATTGTGAATATTGCTACTGTGTGAAATTAGTAGACTGGGTAATAATAATAATTATTACATTGCACCAAGCGGTCTTAACCTAAGGGTGCAGGATTAGTGTATATATATAGGGATGATGAGACTATATATATGTATAAGTGTACTTGGGTAACTCTATACTTTGTGAGACTAGTAGATAAAATGAAAATCAGGAGTAAAATAATCTTAGTGAATAAAAGATTTAACCATTCAAACGGTGAATAATGAATATGTGATATAAACTATCTGAATAGCGTATTGTATGGGCGATACGGGAATACTACTAGTGATCATAGTTAGTATTAGTATGGTTTTTGACTAGTTAGACTCGGAGGTATAACTAGGGGGAGATTAGATGTACGTTAGGCGTGCACAATAGACGAGAGGTGAGAAACTCGTATGAGAGTTCGATAACTAACATGCATATAAGACTTGTTATAAGAACCAGTTTTAAATACTTGCTAAATCATTTTTTACATATCGGTCTCTGACCCGTTTCTTGTATCTCTTCTCTCTTTTGCTATATATATGTATTATATCAGGTGCTCAGCCACAGGAGTATCAGATTTAGAGATTTGGATTGCTTGACGTGCTGCAGCTGTTGTGGAAGCTGTAGGTCCTTGCAGTAGATGCATGTATCCTTTCCATTCAGTCTCATCTAGACTTCTTGTTTAGGGCATATGTCGCCCATTTCTAGTTCTTCCATCAGATATATTGTATTCAGTTTATTGTATGGTTTGGAGTTTTGAACTGGGAAGTTTTATCCAGTCTTATTTATTTCAGCACTTGATTCATGTTCAGTATTTATTTACATTACTATGTGTGGTGAATGGTTTATATTTTAAGACTAAATGAAAATGGATTTACTTGGTTTTATTAAATTGGAAATGTTTTGACACCTAGCTTAATTTTATAATAGGTGACTAATATGTTAAAAAGTTTTTCGACAGTGATGCTGAGAATGAACCAACTGAATATCCTGTTTTAAATTGGTAGAGGACTGATCACCCTATATTTAATTGGGCGGGGTGTCACATGTGGTTAATTCCTACGAGTTATATTAGTCCCATGCGAGGTGTTAGTGCCTCATACGAGGCCGCTTAGGGGTTAACTTAGGTTTTCACCATTCCACGGTTTGTTTTTCAGCTTAGTCTATATATTTTCAAATTATCGCCATATTCTCAAATCAAAAGACCCGTGACTACACGGTCAATTCCTATGAGTTATATTGATCCCGTGCAAGGTGTTAGTGCCTCTTACGGGACTGTTTGAGGGCTGATTTATGTTTTCACACTCTAATGGCATGTTTTTAAGACACCAAGATTTAAGCAAATTATCGTCATACTCTCAAATCAGAAGTCTCGTGACTATGTGGTCAGTTCGTACGCGTTGCATTAGTCTCTTGCGAGGTGTTCATGCCTCTTAAGGGGCCGTTTGGGAGCTAGTTTGAGTTTTCACCCTTTAATGGCTTGTTTTTAAGCATAATCTATTAATGATGTTAAAAGCGAGACAATTTTAACAATGGGGAACTATAATGTATTTTAAGCATCAGATAAAGAGGAAACTAAAATATATATTAAGAGGCATGGGTGTAACTCATAGAAACTAATATAAACGTGCAGTTTCTATAGATAATGAAGATTAAGGAAAATTTTCAATAAGGAAATGGTGAGTGAATGAATATTTTTCTGACTGTCTTGTATGAAAAATAAATTTACTAATAAACAAGAGAAGTGTAAAAAAAGTTCACGATGTGCAAGATACCATTTAGACGAAAAATATAAACATTTGACATATTAAGGAACTGGTGAGATTTCCATATTTTCAGGTTCATTCACCTTCCCTAATAACTTTAAGGGGTGGACTATTCCATGATTTTTTAAGTATAAATTACTCCCATAATCAAAGGTCATAAATTAAGAATTGCATAATTTTCTTAGGACATCTCATATAAATGTACAAAAGCCCTCGATTAGATAAATAGGTTTTGATCTTGACCATTGATTATATTAAAACTGGTGGTTTCTTAAAAAATTCGACTTTCAAATAACTATCTCTTGAAAAGAGTAATGAGAAAAGATATTTTAAAACACAAACCATAAATGTTGTCTACAACGGGAAAAACTAAATGAAGGCATGACTTACCCAATCAAGAAGATATGCAAACTCCTCTTTTGGCATGTAGTTTGTGTTACTTTTTCCACTAACAATCTAAAATGCAACAACTCCATAGATATAAACATCAACTTTGTCAGTCAAGTAACCTCTCATTGCATATTCTGGTTCCATATATCCTCTGGAAAAGTAAAATTGCACAAAGTAAGTATATTTTCGTAAGCAAATAGAAAATAACATCATTGCATCATATAGTCTATATGGAATATGATCAAACAAAAAAAATAGAATATGATAACCAGATGATTAGTGATCTTCTTATGAGCAGTTGCAGTAGCATAAATTAATTCAATTGTTTTCATCACTAGCCACCAACATTCAGTACTTACTTAACACAAAGTCCCAAACATACAGGATTGGTGAAATGAGGAGAACTCACATTGTTCTAGCAATTTATGTGATTATATGCATGTTCTCTTCTTCATCAAGCTTAGCTAAACTAGAGTTCGATATCTTATCCTTGATATCCCTAGGCATATCTTCTTCCTTATTGTCCAATATAGGTTTATACTCTGCTCCTCACGTCCTAATAACGAAACATAAAGACATAAATCATAAGTCTATTTTTCTAGGTATAGAATAGCACGAGAAATGATAGGGAAGTATTTACCGAAAAGTGAGCGAGCAAGACTATTATTTTCCAAGTATTCGTATACTATCAAAAACTGGTTTCCCTCGATACAACATCCAAAAATCGTAACAAGTTTTGGGTGTTGTGTTGAAGATATCATGCATATGTCATTGACGAATTCCCGATTTCCATGCTTTGATTTGGCAGAGACTGTTTCACAAAAATTTATGAACCGTCTGATAAAGTTCCCTGTGAGCAGAATGAATTTTATAATGATTATTTCAAGTATAATACAACATAATGTGACATAAGTGGGTGAATATATTTGTTTTCTTTATTATCATTTTTTTTCACATATGTGCATGTTGTCAAATGTCCCAATTGTTACAAATTTGACAATCGGTTAGAAATAACATATTGCATCGGTATGTAACTACCTTGTACACTGGCTCAAATCCTCCTTCACCAATGTTATTTGATGAGTCAAAATTATTGGTAGAAGATTTGATCTTTATTAGAGTAAAATAACCTATTTGTTATTCTTGCACTCCTTGAAGTTCTGTTACGAACATAGAAATAAGAAATTGTTCAAAGTTCAAGAAAAACAAAAAAAAGTTTGTAGAATATATAAACAATAATGATTCTCTTTTCTCAAATATTTAAGACTCGTTAGAGGGCCCTAAGCTCAAAGGTGTCCATTTTCATATGAAATACTAAAAATATATAGGTCCACTTCCTAAGTAATGGCCACATTTAGAAATACACATATCGGTCTCAAATTAAAAGTCACAATATCATTTTAGGATGTCTCTAATTAAAAGCATGTTTAGAAATCAATATACCAAATTCCACAACAGTTTACGACCATTGATTACATTATACTAGTATTTTGTTAAAAAGTCCGAATATTAAATCCAAATAATGGATCCTAATTTAAGAGGAATGTAATAATATGAGATAATTTCCTATTAGTGTCGCATGTTACATATTTGACCTTTATCTTCATTAGTATTTCCTCCTAGATAAACTTTCTTCCAAAGTACAAATAAAATCAGCAAGAGAATCACACATAAACCAACCACGATACCAACAATAGCTCTAAGAAATAGCCCCTCTCTCATGTCAACCTCAAAATATGTAAGAATAAAATTACATATTCTCATGAAAAGTTTGAAGAAAAGAAGAAAACTCCATAAATGAGTGGCACTAACTTCGTGTTACTGTAATTCCTCACCGGCCACACTTGGTACGTATGGGGCAATAGTACTTAATTGAATCGAGTGTCGAGCTCCTAGAATGTTCGTACTGATTTAAGCACCCTATGCATAATCAGTGGTTGGATTTTAAAATTTCCTCAGGAACCTTCAAAGAAAAATTTATAAAGACATAACATAAAACAAACTGAAAAATGAATAATGCAAGAAACATAGTTGTACCCTTTCCCTTCTCTCCTCCCTCTCAACGTCAAAGAAATTTCAATTTACAAGACTTAATGGAAATAGTTTCTTTTAATCTTCTATGAAACCAGAAAACAAGGAGAATTAGAAGTTCCAACTTTCCCAATTATCCCTTCCATCTTTAATGATGAATGAACAATGCAGGAAACCCTAATAACCTTCACGTTTTCCATTACAATTGCAAGCTGTAAGGACATTATTTTTGTCCATCCTAATTAAATATGTCGTATACCGCTACAAGTCGCCGAATAATTGAGGAAGTTTACATCTACAAATGACGAATCCAAAGTTCAAGTGTTCTTCAAAATCCAAGCACAACGAGATGATTTTGGTAAAAGTATGCTTAAGTTCCATTTGCATTTCATATTAAAAGTGTTGGGATATTTTTTATAGTGGTTGAAATATTTTCTAAATTTGATGGCAAACCTTGGGATTGACACTTTGATCGTTCAAGAGAGATCACTGTGTCATTTGAATTACACGTGTCTCGTTCAAGCGAGATCAGGCTATCGTTCGAGCGACAACTATTTTGTTCAAGAGACGCTACTTTTTAAGCTGACATGCCACCACCACAATGAATACTATATAATGGGCGTTCATTTTTGTTTTGAAGATAGAGAAGTCTTTTGATTTTATCATAACACTTTTTAGAGAAAAGCCTTTAGCATTGTTAGTTATTCGCTTTAAGCTGTATGTGTTCTTCTCCCATTTAAGGGTTCAAAGTTTGTTTTTTCAATTCACAATCCCAATTACTTTTATGTGAATTGTTTTGTGGAACCCAAAGCATATTTTTTTGGAATTTTATGCTGCTGATTTAGGTGCCTTTTATAGTATTGGGCTGTTGACTGCGCGTCATTGAGGATTACTTGAGGGTGTTCCTTTGCTTAAAAATGGACTGCGATTCGTGTGGGTTTGCTACATAGATCCATTGCTGAATCTAGGTTGTGAGTCTATGTAGGTTTGCTCAGGTAAACTTATTGCAGATTTTATTGTAATCCGTGTAAATTGTGATTCACAAATTATAGTGAAATAAAAAGTTTTACCCTTCGGGATTTTTTCCTAAAATCGGCGAGCTAACATATATGTCTTTGTAATGGTTTGACACACGCACACACATAGTTGTAAGTTCAGGGGTTGAATTAATTTGATTTAAAAATTGACTCTAATTAAATGAGTTTGTAATTAGAATTTGCGCATTTATTTGAATCTTTATCACACATAGTTATTTACAAATTGGTATCAGAGTAGGTTACTCAAATTTACCGAGTATTCCTATTTTCTGTAAAATTGTGTGATATTAATTTTTCTTGAAAAATTATATGTTTAAAAAATTGTCTCAATGTTTCCAAGTGTAAACTTATATGATCGGTTGCCAATTTTTGACGGGTCATATTATGCTTACTGGAAAGCCCGCATGAGATCACATATAAAAGAAATCGATTAGAGATTTTGGTTAATTTGTGAAAGAGTTTGGACTCCTCCCACTATCATCGCAAATAATGTCACGAATTTAAAACCCGTGTCAGTCTGGGGATGAGTTTAGGTGGAGCACTTCTAATTCACGATGGCTTAGTGCAATTTTCGAACACGTCACACTTGACGAGTTCTAACGTATTCTGATGTGAACCTCTAAAGAAGAGTGGGATGTTTTTGAACTCACCCACGAAGGCACTAAAGTGGTTAAAGAGTCTAAAATTTAAAATTTAACTGCTCAATTTGAAATGGTTACCATGATTGAGACTGAGTGTTTTGATAATTTTTATGCACGTTTGTCTGACAATTTCAACACTAGTTTTAATCTTGGTGAGCCTATACCCGATGCACGAGTGCTTAAAAATATTTAAGATCGCTGCCAAAACATTTTATCCCTAAAGTGACTGTTTTAAATACCTTAGGTAATTTAGTCAATTTAAAATTAGAAGAGCTGGTAGGAGACCTCCAGACATATGAGACTGACATGTTTCCTAATAATATCAAGCCTAAGGAAAGAGGGATAGCACTTAAAGGCCAGTTTAAAAGGAAAAAGGAAGCGAGTTTTTATGAGTCCGAGTCTGAGGACGATTATGATTTTGATATGGCCATGCTTGCAAAGAATTAAAAAAAGTTTCTCAAGTTTTCAAAATAAAATTCTTCCACTAAAAAGTCTTTTGAGAAAAAAGAAAGACAAGACCCAAGAAAGTGGTGAGAAAGAGAAAGAGGGCGAGGGATATTTAGAAAAAGTAACATATTTTGAGTGTGAGGGCAAAGGGCATAGGTCGTTTGAGTGTCCCACTAGACTTAAGAGAGAGGGAAAGAAAGTTTCTATGTCAGTCACCCTTAGTGATAGTGAGGATGATGTGAAAGATTACGGGGATGAGTCTTCGCAAGGAAAGTTTGTTTCATTTTTATCTAGTCACGTGAGCACACCTAGTTTGTCCCACGACGATGAGGGTACTTGTGCACGTGAGACGCCCGAAGATGTTTTGAGTATTTCTAGCAAGTTTGGGAGTGAGTACGCTAGTGAGGGTGATAGTGAACTCTAGATCGCTTTTAGAGATTTGTACGCCGAGACCTTAAAGACTAAAAAATTGAATAAGGAGTTGAGTCTTAGGATAAGAGATTTGGAGAGAGAGTTAGTGGTCTTAAGGGAGTTTGAGGCGAAATCGAGGCAACTTGAGAAGGTTAAGGTTTCTTTGAGTGAATAGTTAATAACTTTAGTCCGCGAAAAGAGTGATTTGACCAACATGATTTCTAGTCTGACGACATGTGTATCCTAACTTGAGAGTGATCTCGAACGTGCCCGGGAGGTCAAAGTCACTTTTGAGAACACATCAAAGAAGAAAGGAAAGATGGTTCCCAATCCCATTTTGGATAGTGGTGAGAGTTTAGAAATAATTCATGAAGGTGCATCCACTTCACATGTTGCACCCGTGCCAGTTCCCACTTTAGTGTTTGATTCACATGGCACTCAGCCCAACCCAGCTAGGCATCCCGTACCTGATAGGAGAGTGCGTAGGAGATGTTTTGAGAGAGGTGTTCCTAGGCATGTTTATGTTTGCACACACTGCAAGAAGATAGTACACCTTAGAGAGTTTTGTTTTAAGTTAGGTCATGTGTCACATTTTGCTACTACACATGTTCACACACACGCATCCACACTAGATGCTCCAGATGACTACACGGGAGAGTTTACACATATTAGGGAGCAAGTAAAAGTTTTAGTCAAGACTTAACATGATTTGATGGAGGTTTTTCATAGGATGTCATAACCTTTGGAAAACTCCATCACACCTAACGGTTAAGGTCTAGGCTTGTTTTCTATCATAGGTTGATTTTCATGATGATATTTTTACCTATTAGTAGTGTGTATTATTTTTTTGTTTGTGAAAAGTTTTGAAAAATACAAAAAGATTTTATTTTGATAAATTTTTTGAAAAAGAAAAAACGAGTTTTGTATTTTGTTTTTACACTGTATATGAATGGATATTTAGGATGACCGAGTCACAATTTCATTCCATATCCACTTGATGATTTAATAATGTTTTGATATGTGTCATCATTTCATTTTTGTGCTTTACAATGTTTGGAGTCATTGGGATGTGATTGGTTGTTACTACCTATATGTTTAACTCATAAGTTCCTTTAATGCACACTCGCATGGATTTGTTTGATTATTATACTTGTTTATCACATATTGGTCGGAGTGTTGTCATCTCAATTCTGTCTTTAAAACAAACCATATGCGATAAAACGTGATAATGTAAGTAGTGTATGTAAAAACTGTTTACCGTGAGGAATTTAATTACAACAAAATATGATGAGTGAATTAAGAGAAAGGGTTGCGAGAGTTCAAAATTAACTCGTCGTGAAAGCCACCGTTTGAAAAGAGCCCGAAAAAATTAAATGGCAATAAAAATATACATATGCCAAAAAGGAGCCACCTCAAAAGAAAAATAAACGCATTATTATTTATGAGGGAGTTTGGATGGAAAGAAATGAAAAACAAGTTTGCACCACCTGACAGCGTCTTGAAAAAGCATGCATAGTTTTAGACGTTATTGGTAGGAATCACTTTTGACTTTGATGTGTTGATGGATTGAGTCGATGTCATTTAAATTGAACACTTTTAATACCTAAGGACGATTTTGAGATTCATTGGATAGGAGTACACGTATACATCGTGCACATATATTATGTTTGATTGCGTTGATTTGCCTATTGAATATGTTCACACACATTCATTCCATATCCATGATTTGGTTGTCTTAGTGTAAATTCATGGTGTTTGATTTTTGTAAAATTATTTTTTCATTTTTGTTTGAAAAATTTTAAAAATAAAAAATAGTGGGTGGAAGCTTTTGAGTTATCCTTTGCATGAGCGTAGTTTGATTCATATTTGCTATGCATTTTTATCGTTACAACTCCATGTTTTTTTTTGTTTATTCGTTTCCTTGTCTATTTTAGACAAATAAAAAGGGGGAAAATGAATTATGGGGGAGATTTGATTATATTGATTAATGTCTTTTTAAATCATTTCAAACTCGATGCATCACGAGGTATTTGCTTTGTCTCATATGTATAGGTACAAAATTGAAAATCATTATGTTTCATACCCTGATGAGAAAATCTTTAGGATCTGATTGTTGAAGCAAAGTTCGAAGACTTAGCACTTTACCTTTCCACTTTTGAGTTCTTGGGAGGGTAGATTTGTATAGATCACTTTTTTTATAATTCAGATGTTGTTATTTTGTACCGTCATAGATATAGGGGAGATTTGTAAGGACATTATTTTTGTCCGTCACAATTAAGTATGTCGTATACCACTACAAGTCATTGAATAATTGAGGAAGTTTACATCTACAAATGACGAATCCGAATTTGAAGTGTTCTTCAACATCCAAGCCCAACGAGATGATTTTGGTAAAAATATGTTTTAAGTTCCATTTGCATTTGATTTTAAAAGTTTTGGGATATTCTTTTATAGAGGTTGAAATATTTTCTATGTTCGATGGCGAATCTCGGGATTGATGCTCTGATCGTTCAAGTGAGACACTGATCATTCAAGTGAGATCACTATGTCGATCGAACGACACATGTCTCGTTCAAGTGAGCTCATGCTATCGTTCGAGCAACATCTATTTCGTTCGAGTGACGCTGCTTTTTAAGTTGACATGCCACCGCCTCAATGATTATTATATAATGGGCGTTTATTTTATTTTGAAGATAGAGAAGTCGTTATTTTTTATTAGTACACTTTTTAGAGAAACATCTTTATCTTTTTCGATATTTTCTTTATGCTGTGTGTTTTCTTCTCCCATTCAAGGGTTCAAAGTTTGTTTTTTCGATTCACAATCCCAATTACTTTCATGTGAATTGTTTTGTGGAACCCAAAGCATATTTTTCTGGAATCTTATGTTGCTGATTTAGGTGCCTTTTATAGTACTGGATGTTGACTGCGCATCATTGAGGATTACTTGAGGGTGTTCCTTTGTTGAAGATTAGACCGCGGTTCATGTGGGTTTTCTATGTGGATCCATTACTGACTCTAGGTTGTGTGTCTATGTATGTTTGCTCATGTAAACTTATTGCATATTTCATTGTAATCCGTGTAAATTGTGATTTAAAAATTATAGTGAAATAAAAGGATTTTCCCTTCAGGGATTTTTCTTGAAATCTGCGAGTTAGCATATTTGTGTTTGTAACGGTTTGACACACACACACATGTAGTTGTATGTTTAGGGGTTGAATTAATTTGATTTAAAAATTGACTCTAATTAAATAAGTTTGTAATTGGAATTTGCGCATTTGTTCAAATCTTTATCACACATAGCTATTTACACAAGGTAAAAGAAAACATGGTTTAAATACCATAAAAACTGGAACAAATAGCGCATGAAAGGTAAAACATAACAAAACATCAATCAGAACATAACATTAAAAATAAGGAAGAGATAAAGTGATATACCTCTGTTCAGGATTGTCGACGCCCAAGCTAGAAGAATCAGAGAAATCGACGGGAACAACGGAGTAGTCTGGCTATAGAGATCTTTGCTTGTAACATTTAGGGTTGGGTTGCTTATGCACTTGGCTCATAAATGAAACTCGACAGAGCAGAGCTCGCACTGGACAACCACACTGGTGTGGTTGGGATGATAGTAGGTCACCGTTGAGAGAGAGGGTGGGGTGGCAACAAGTCATCGAGAGGGAGGGGAGGTGGGATGCGGGTCTTGTAGAGATAAGGGAAAGAGAAAAAAATGTTGATAGGGTTTGTGAATTGGGAATGAAATTTGAGTTGGCTTGACTTATTGAAGCATGATATGATTTGACACTGTTTAAAATTGTGCCTGATTTTGGCACAATTTTAAAGTGTGCTATACGAGCAATAAATCATGCGAGAATTTGGCACGGTTTAAAACTGTGTCAGATTCTCCTTGTGTAAGCGTGCCAGATTGTTATTTTTGGTGTAGTGTTTTAATAGTTTTTGGGAGTGAACTTTCCAGATACTTTCTTTGGTTCAACTTCTGTTTTGGAAAGACCTTCTTCTATTTCTACTATTGCTTCTTGAAGAGCTCAAAAATTAGGTTAATACTATTCTCCCATCATTGGTCAGACATGGGTAAGAAGTTCTTCTGCACAATGATGACTTGATCCTCTTTGGAAGGTCCATTGGTCATGGTGGATGCTTTCTCTCTCCACCTTGCTATAAAGTTACTGACTGATTCCCCAGGGTTCTATTTGAGCAACTCTAAATCACGGTGGGTTACTTACAACTCTTTGTTTTACTTGTACTGTGACATGAATTCTCAAACAACAAATTCCCAACTGTGGATTCTGGACTCCCCGAGAGATAAGGACTAGCGAAGAGCATTGTCCTTTAAAGTCTGTTGGAACATTTAGGCCATTATTTCCTCGGATGCACCTAGGAGAGTCATGCTCAGTGATAGCTTAAAAAATGAATAATTGGGGGTCCACTACCTCCGAACTTCTCGATGTTAGGTATTTTGATGTTAGGCCATTTTGATTTATAAAGGCATCAAAGTCCATGTAGTTCGCAAGCATCATAGGGGTGGGATTTATCCCGTTGAATCGGACGGGATTTTATTATATGTTCATGTGCATAAAATGTGTTTTAATTTTGAATACGTGTGATTGACAATCTTATTCAGAACTTATGGGTCCTCTTTTTGTTTGTTTTAGATTTTTTTATAGATAATAAAGTATGTGAAGTATACTAATAAAGATGTAAGATATTAATGTGTATGAACTAAAGTAAGAACTAGATTATAAATGTAATGAATTTAATGGAAAAATAAGAAATTTAAAGAGAGAGGGAAGGATTTGGACCTTCTTCGAAGCTTGATCTTTGATCTTGGGTGAATTCCTTTGAATGTGAGATGAATGTTGGATGAAAGAGAATGAGATTTTTCCAAATTGGGTATGAAAAGGATGGGAATGTAAGCTTAAATGGAATTTCAAGTGGATAAACTTTAATAATTTCGAGAGAATGTTGTTAAGATCACTGATGCTGATGGATCTAAGGTGTGACTTGGGATTAAGTCCATGCCCTCTATTTATAGGGTTAGGGGGTGCCTATCGACATGGTCCCAGCCTTCCAATCGATAGGTAAACCATGGCACACTACCGATAGGTAGGGAAACGGACCTGGCAATTGACAGTTTTGTGCATATTTTCTTAAAAAAATGGTCATTAAACACAATAAGTTAATCCAAATTGCGCATGGGTCATACTATTAAAAAGGTAATTTAGATAAATTTAAGAGTCCTTTGGTCCTCTCCCGGGTTCGAGAGTTGACTTTGGGTCAAACGTGGATCGAAAGCGCTCGTCGGTCCTTTGGATGGGAGATCGTCGAACGGAAACGGATCATTCGTCCGAATAATAAGTAAAAATTTTGCATGGGGAGGATCATTAGAAAGTTTAGGCAATGTAATTTGACATTATAAATAGCTTCACTCGGTTAGAAAAGTTGACCTTGGTCAACTGGGACCCGAAAGTGCTCGATGACCTCTCAGAGTAAAACGGATCATTCGTCCGCATCGTAAGTCAAAATCACGCATAGGACAGATAATTGGAATGGGTATTCAGTGACCTTTGGAGATTCATTTAGTATGGTTCGAGCTGAAGAATTGGCCTCAGTCAAACAGAGCCCGAGAGTGCCTGGTGGCCTCCGGATTAATTTTCGAAGGAAAACTGATCATTCGTCTGAACAGTTATGCTATTTTGTGCATGGAGTAGACCGTTGAAAAGGGGTTTCAGTTCCCTTCAAATATTCAATGATCTTTCACTATGGATATGAAGTTGATTGGGATCAAATCGGGGGTCGAGAGCTCCCGGTGGCCTCCATATTGATTTTTGGTAGTAAAATAGTCCATTCATCTGAATTTTTATGTTGATTCACGCACGAGGCAGACCGTTGAAAAGTGTATTCAAAGCCCTTCAAATATTCGATGAGATTTCATTTTGATGATAGAGTTGATCGGAGTCAAACGAGGCCCGAGAGCTCCCAATGGCCTTTACACCAGTACTCGGAGTATGATTTAGGGTTTGTAGTGAAATGGGGAGGTGCTAGGGTCCTAAGGAGTGACTTAGGGGGTCCTAGAATGTGGTGTCTACAGGATCGATCAAACGTTTTGCATAGTTGGCTTTTGCTTATTAATTTTTCTTTCAACCCTTTCACGTACAATACGTCATCTAGCTTAGGAAATTCGAGTATCTCAATACTACCTCTTCCTAAAATTCTATATCTAATCCCATCTCCAAAGGTGGATTTACCTTCCTAGTGATCCTCAAGGTGGGTAAAAAATGAGACCTAATCCGTCATATGCCTAGAACACCCACTATCAAAATACCATTGGGAAGTATTTTGAGCCTTGAGAGCAACATGAACAACAAGGGTTGTGTCGTCTTGCTTAGTTACCCAAGTGGAAGTAACCTTTTATTTTCCCTTATAGTTGTTTACTCTAGTCGTAATGTTGGAAGAATTATCAAATGGCAAAGAAATCCGTTGAAATTATTCCATCAAACTATACGAAGTCGTGACTAGAAATTTATAGTTCTCTCTAAGACTAGAAAAGCTGCTAAAGTGGTGTACATGAGTATGTGTACGCCTAATTCTACCTAATTTATAGTAAAACTCTCTAAGGTAACCTCTTATTTTGTAAAAATTTCAAACATAGATAGTCTTAGGTCTACCTCGGTTTGCTTTTCTAGGTTAAACTCTCTTTTGTGGTTTAGGTTGATGTCCATAAGGGAAGTGGATGCACTGTCACAACTTATTCCACGCCTCTGACCAAAACCTAAAGTGGGGCCTAGGAGAATCTTACCAACCTTCTTCGATGGATCCTCAATAGTAACCTTGACCTCCTAAGCACGTTCGGGATCTTTCTCGAGTTGGGACACAAGGGCTTCAAGTTTCTCAAGAGTCTCCATGGATTCTTGGATATCTCTCATAAAACTAGCCATCTCGTTGGTCAAGTCCTCGTTCTCTCTCTCGACTAAAAAATATCTCTCTCCCAAAGTTTCTCTCACTAAGGACTCACTCTCTCGTGCCTGTATCAACTCTTTCTCTAGAACTAAAACTCTCATAGCTAACCCTTTATTTTGTTTTAAAATTTTAAAGGACTCCACAAAAAGATCGGTATAGGCTCACTGAAGGCCTTTCTCTCCCCCACTCTCCTCAGAACGACTAGACTCACTATTGAGGTCTTCATATTTAGTAACTTCCTCATTTTCATGAGGTGCACTAGATGCACTACCATGACAATCCATAAATGCGATGAAGTTATAATCATGTGGTGATTCATTCCCCAAACTCATAGAATCTACCTCGATATCTCTAAGCATGACATTTAAGGCAACTTTACCTTTACCTTGACGTTTCATCCTAGTCGGACACTCATGAGCTTTCCCCTTTCCTTTACACTCATAACATCTTTCCTCGTCTTTCTTTTCTTTTTCAAAACTTTTGTGTACCGATTTATATTTTTTATCTTTCTCAAAACTTTTCTTATCTTTGCAAGTATTTTTCTTTTTAAGTTCGAGAAATTTCCTGAAATTTTTAGCAAGAGGGATCAAATCATCTAAATCAAATTCGTACTCAGAATAGGAATCGGGGGACGTTTCCTGTGAATCAAAAGGGCATTTTGACCTAAAAGGATTAAGGACTTTTGCAACAGATATGCAGTTTGCATTTCTTCAAAAGTCTATATTAAAATCTTTTTGAAATTGGTATTTATAGGTTGTACATAAATTTTGAGGTGCCAAAATTCGTTCAAACGAAAATATAAGTCATTCGCATGAGAATGCCATCTCGTTAGAATGAAAACAGAGTTCGTTCGAACGAGACTCCAATCTCATTAGAACAAGGTTTTAATGAGCTTCAAATGAATTCAAACAAAACACCCTCATTAGATGTTCATTCGATGAAATGAGCGATCAAATGAAATTTCCTTTTCATTCGAATGAGATTGTCATCTCCTTTGAACAAGGTCAACAAAAATGAATTTTTAACTTTTGAAAAAAATTTCCTCGATTTTTATAAAAACTTTTATAAAAAATCTCCCAAATATAGATGTAAATAAATTTAAACTCCTAAAAGATTTATACCTTCATATTGTGAAGAAGTCTTGAACTTTGGAGGTGTTGGAGATTCGTTCATTGAGTCGACAAATGTCGGTTTGTAACAGGATAAGCCAAATAAGCCATAGTGGCAAATAAAACAAATACTAAGCCTAAGTGAAACTATTTGTCCTTACAAAAATATAACATAATTTTGTTTATTCAACATTCTTATCTTTTTATTTGACCATACTACTCTACTTCTCGATTGTTTTAGGTCTTTTTCATGCTTCTTATATTTTTTAATCTTAATATCATCATTTGAATCAATCAAATATTCTCCCTCCATATTAAATTGAGAATCTCAATTTCCTTTGTAGGGCGTTTCAAATTAAGAGTGGCTTTCAAAAATTACTATATCAAATCTAACTATAGATAAATTACTTTTATTTGACCCATTAATTACGAAAGAAATTTTTTAAAAACAATTATCAAATAGTGACTAAATTTGAACAGATGAAATAAATTATTTTATTCAATAAAAGTTTGTACTCCTAATTTTACATTTGAATAAAATAATGTGAGAGTGGATGTAAGTGGACTTGTGACAAACTTTGGGTACCTAACAAAAATTATTATTGTGATAGGGGTAAAGTTTAATTTTAATATATTTTGCGTGCATACAACCTTGACCTATGTATATGTTATAAATAGTTTACCAATGAGATGCTAACAAATTTATTTTCTTAGATTAATGTAAGGAATTTAAAAACATAAAAGATAAACGAATCACCCCAAAAAAAGTTATACGTGGAAACACGCAAACGAGAAAACCTCAAGTTGAATGAATGACAAATAAACTATGGTTATAGAGTAAAACTACGTATTACACTCACTATTTGCAAAAGTCCTATAAATAAATATTTTTCACAATATCTATCAAGGTAAGGGACCAACAACTCTTGAGTGCTTCACACAGAATTATTTTTTGGTTAGCAATCAATGTCTTATTAATCAACCGAAATCAAAGCATTCAGTTGTGTTAATAAAACAAAAAATTCTTCAATTAAAATTGGAATTAAGAGAGGCAACTAAATGTTCTAATACAAATTCTATAGAATGTGAGATATCCTAAATGTTTGTTAAATTGTAAAAGCGTCTGACTTACTAAAAAACTCAAAAAGTGTGACTTTAGATATCATTTATCAAGAACAAAGTAGGAAGTTAATTCTTCTAGTATGAGATGAAATAATGGACTTTAAAGAATTTTGTAGTCCAAAAATGAAAATATATTAACTAAAAGAGCACACAAGGTTTGAAGGAAAAAATCTCTTGAATACAAAATTGCAACAAACTTATTTTTTTAGTAAATTCAAACTCTATAAAATATATTTCCATCTTATGTTAGTGAGCAACGATATAAAACCATAAACCTATTAAAATTTGTAAGACTAACTCTGAAGGTACACTAGGAAAATCTAGACCTGCTAAAATAAAATTTGTCACTCATTCAAAAAAAAAATTCTAAAAGAAGTGGTTTCCATGGATTCTAATGCACACAAGTTATAATATCTCAAAAATATGTTGTAGTTCATGTGTACTGAATACAACCTTCATTGTGGTGAATATTTTTTCCGATGTAGCAAAGAAAATGACAGGGTCACAAATATTAGGTAAGAATTTTGCTGCATTTTACCAAGAAGTTTACTAAGAAGGGATGCAAAACTTCACTAGAAGTGAGTACCATAGATAAACTAGTGATGATGATCTTTTTAGTGAATCTCTTCACGAGAATCGAAGCTCTCTTATGTTATGGTAAAAGATTTAATTTCATAAGAAAAAACTTCAAATTAGAATCAAGTATTCCCAAATACACAATATGCAAATTCTTACAAAATAAAAAAATCAAAGTAAATCGTTTATATACCACCTCTATTTGATAACTAGGAATACAAAAATTCATTAATAGGGATAGATTCTAGTTAACGTTACAATTAACATGATCGTGCATTTTTCAAGAAGTTTAGTTTGTTAAGCAAATCAATAGAAATGTTCCAAGTGGTAGTTCTTTTGGAAAAAATATTATATTATATACGAAGTCTTTTCTTCCATACACTTACTATAAATATTATTTTATAAATTTCAAATTTGATATCTAAATTAATTTTAATGAAACAAGGTGGAATTCAACGTTACATGAAGAAAACACATCATTTGTATGAAAGTAATAAATTCGAACATCCTTTAGAAAGATCATTGACCATCTTAAACTGCTTTGATAAAGATGATACAACGGCACCAATATTTTATAGCCCGACATCATGTTACTAATGTCTAGAACATATAAAATTCTTTTAGGAACTACATATGAGAACCACCATAAAATCAAATCAAATGACCCTAAATGGGTTATTACTCTAAAGAGTCATTGGTATTTCTCATTAACCTTTCCATAACTACCCATTCTCATCGAGCCTCTCTCTCTCTCTCTCTCTCTCTCTCTCTCTCTCTCTCTCTCTCTCCCTATCTATCTCTCTATCTATCTATCTATCTATCTATCTATCTATCTATCTATCTATCTATACACACAAAAACCTTATTTTAATAAAATATATATCATTCAAATATGCAACCCAATGTATAAAATTAATGAACTAGAAATAACATAAAATAATTAAATTTTTTTTGTCTCATGCATTCGACAATACAATGACAAAATTTCGTCAGGAAAAGTGGCAAACCCCTTATTCGAATATAGTGTAATAATTCATCAACTATGAGTCGAGGGAACAAATAACTGAAATTATATTTCCTTGATTATTTTCTGCCATACATGATATAGGAACATTAGAAGTTCTATGTGAAATGCCTTCAAAGCCATTTAGTGAAACAATATAGTTTCCTTGAGACCATTCATAGGGAAACATTATGAGTAGAGAAATAATATAAAAGAGAAGTAAAATGGACTTGAATTATATATATATATATATATATATATATATATATATGGATTGCCTATGTAGCCTCAAAAAGTGATATCAAAACGCACATAATTGATAATCGGTTCCTATTGGGGCCAATCTACATTAAACTTGAAATTTTGGGGTGATTGAGGTTTATTTTATGGAAAATGAATTGCAAACCCTTATTTTGAAGAAATAAAGTATATAATACCAGTCATCATATTGCCAAATGTAGTATACACCCTATTTTTTTATATTTGTATGTTTGTGAAATTATATTTATGAATATACATCTGAAATAAAATAGTGATTAATTAGAACTAACAAGTTTAATGACAAAAATGGTACTAAATATACAAACGAGTATGATAAATTAGAGTATAAATGAAGAGAGAAGAAAAACACGAAATTGTTTTAAACCTTTAATAGATCTTCAAGGCAATATCCTGTGAAAAAAAACCTTAAATTGCTTATTACTACTTTGATGATGCAGGGGTGGGTTTAAAATAATTTTTAGGTTGTTGGATTTTGTAAGATAATGTAGGAGTAAATTAAGGAATTTAAAAATAGGTTAGAATTAAATGAATTTCGAGGTTGTGTAAAATGTGTCCACACCTTTCCTTTTATACAAAAAACCTGAAGGGTGAAAGGACTAGGTTGCCCTCAAGGTGTTTTCGATTGCAATGGAGAGACCTTCCGATCAGCATAAGGGAAGACATACCCGCTAAGAAACAGGGCTATGTCAATCCGTACAGGAAAAAACATGTTGATAGGCATATGATTGATCTTTTCTTACAATTTCATATATATATATATATATATATATATGCTAAAATATCCTAATCGATCATGGATATAACCGCTAGAAAGGGTATTCAAAAGTCAACACTATTCATTTTGAATGAATTATTGTACTTGAATGTTATTGAAGTGAACACAAGTAAGAAAATCAGATGCTTGCCCGTGACTATAGGTGTTTGAGAAAATAAAAGTGTTGGAGAGAGAGCCCTTCGAAAGAGACCCTATAGAGTAAGAAGGGTATGAAAATGGGGTACCTAAAGATCCCCTTAATCAATGAGATTAGTTATGAGTGAAGAACCATTGAAGACTAAAACCACACTTTATGTAATAATTTTAGTTATGGATTTATTATTATAATAAAATTATTTATTCATATTTTAATGAGAATCATGTATGGACATAATTGTTGAGGTAAAAAATTAGATTATATCTAATTATTTAATCACTGATAAAATAAAATGAGACAAAGAAATTTTAAAGTGGTTCAGCCTTATAAGAATGGCCTACGTCCACTGTTTCTATTATTGCTGACTGTTTGGGAATTCTTGATTACCAGTTTAGTCAAGAAGTTCCCGGTCCCCTTATAATGAGGATGATACAATGTATTTATAGCCCTCAGATTGTACATGTGAAAGGTTAATACATAGCTGTACATTAGGGGTATACATCTGTATGATAATAATAAGAATTTAATGCGCAGTCAATCTGTTGGTTATCCTGCTATTAATTCTCTGTTCGAGATGCAACTCAGACCGCCTAAGTAGATTGGTACTCATAAGTTGCTCGGTGTATTAAAGTTCCTCGGAGAACTCTTGTCGGTCAGAGTGTCTGAGTTGATCGGGGAAGCAGAGTTCCTCGTTGCAGTATGGTTCCTCGGAGAACATCTATTGCTCGGAGTATCTGAGTGGATCGGGGAAGTTGAGTTCCTCGAAGTCAAGGTTTTGTTCGGAAGTATTTGTTATTGCCACGCAGATTGCCACGTGTCTTCACTCAATTGAGCCATGTCAGCAGACTAAATTTGGTATCAACAGAAGCCCCCAATGTTTCAAAGTTCAAAATTTGAGGAGTGTGGAACACTCTTTCTCGAAATATGGCGGTTTTAAATGGTCATCCTGAAATTTAGGAGTATTTTCTTTTGTATTTATTTCTCCTTCCAAATTCGTAGAATCGGACTTTTTGAATTTTTATAACCGCTTCGATTCTCGTGCCCTTTTTGTCTTTTTAGCCGCTGGAAACGTAACCGTCTCTTTTTGTAATCATTATCTTTACTCATTCCCAAGATAGGGTATCTAAGCATTGCAGAAAATCCCCTCGTCTTCTACTTTTTCAAATTTTTCTCTTTGAGTTTTCCATTGTCTCTCTCTCCTGTGCATTCATCCCTTTCATCATTCGTTGTCAACAGACTCATCCTTTTTTTGTAAGATCTTCTTCTTTCTCTTTGATTTCCTTTACTCATCATGGTTTACCCTGTAGAGTCGCTTGATAAGTTTCGTTTTGATTTCTCTATTCCTTCATGGGTTATTTTGGAGGAACTTTCTGAGCCTTCAGATTATTTTCGTTTGGCTGAGGGACATTGGTTTTCCAGTCTCTTTGTCGCTGAATGTGGCTTTTCTTTTCCCCTAAACCCTTTATGTATGGAATTCTGTCAATATTTTGACATGGTTCCTGCAAGAATAGCCCCCAATACGTGGAGAATAGTTAACGGAGTTCATAGATTAAATCAAATTCATGGAACTCGTATAGGAATTCCAGAAATTATGTTCTGTTATAGATGGGTTGTTGGTGACAATACTTTTTATTTAAAAACTAGGTTTTTAAATAGGTCTTTAGTGGTCAATCTCCCAGATGCCAATAGGGACTACTTCGAGCACGGGGTTGTTATGAAAAATTGGCAACACCCTCCACTGACTGGAAATGATGTGTACCAGGGTCCTAGATGTCCTCCCTATGGCAATGGGATAGGTTGTTTTTATTTTATTTTATTTTTGAAATTATGCTTCCTTTGTGTTTGATAAAATGTGTCACTAATATTTTAATTTTCATCTATTTGCAGTTGACAGCAAAAGAAGGTCTCCAAAAGAGACAAAAGTTAATTTAAAACATCTAAAACTTATCTGGGGTTTGCATCAGATTGTTGTCGACGAGCATATCAGGTCAGCTTCATATTTGTTGCAGTATAAGAGTTACACCTCATCTTTTACTGCTCGTCCGGTGATAAGTGAGGTAGAACCAGTACCTGCTTCTGCAAGTTCTTCACCTGAGTCTCACATCCCTCTGAGTGAAAGAATGAAGAAAAGAAGAGCTCCTGCCATCTTCGAGAAATTTGCCTCTGTTGCTGGAGGGGAAAAGAGAAGTAAACATAATGTTCCAGAAGAGGGGACAAAGAAGATTTATGCACCCCCTACGGTTACTACTGTGAAGGTTGCCGAGAAGCCCACAGTGGCTCCGAGCAAGGCCGCTGTTCCAAGCGAGGTGATTGTTATCTCTCTGACTAAGACTACATCGTTAGTCGAGACCATTCATGTTCCCCCGAGCTCCTCGGTCAATTTGGTTGAATCCATCTCTCAGCCCCCGATTACTGGAAGTGGTGTTCCCACTTTTGTTGCCCCGAGCTCTGCCATGAGCTCGGTGAAGTCTTGGATCATTCCCGAGATCCAAGGTATGGAAGAAAATATTTCTCGGGACATGGTTACTTTATTAACTGCTCGCCATATAGCTTCTGTAAGTATCATGGTCCTCAACTTTCATTTTTCCCTTGTTACATCTGTGTACTGACTTGATATCATTTTCTTTTCCCAGTTGGTGACCTGTTTTAACACCATTTTAAAGAAAGATGAAGCTATTAAAGCTTTAAGCTCCTCGTCTGGTGTAGAGGAAGCTTTGGTGTGCCTGACGCTGTCTTTGAAAGATTCTCATCAGAAGTATGATGATGATAAGGCTGCTTGGGAGGAGAAACTTGATTCCACCGCGCAGGAGAGAAACCAAGCTGTTGAAGTCTCCAAAGGTTTGGAGAAGAAAATAAAAAACTTGGAAGAGAAGAATAAAGAGCTCGATGAGAAGCTCAAAAACGCTAGGGAGCTTGAAAGTAAGCTAAAAATTTTTGAAGAAGAGTTGGGCCGACTTCATGAAGTAGGTCGTCAAAAGGAAGAAATAGAAAATAAGCTGAAGGCTACCGAGGATCTTCTTTTCGAGAAGCTTTCCTTGGAGAAAGCGAAAAGGAAGTTGGCTATACAAAAGTCTTTCATCACTGGCTGGGATAAGGGGTGGAATAAAGGTATGGCTGCCATGATGTCGCAGGTGGAATATGGTAGCCACAAATACTTTAGGGATGGTTGGGTCGCTGCTCTACAAGAGATGAAGGTCGATGAAAATTCTGACTTGTTTTAGCGACACATCCCGGGCCCCCTCCAACTCCTGAAGAAGAAGAAGAGGACGAATCCGCCTCTGAGGAATACTCCATGGTGATGGGAGATCAAATTCCTCATTCCCCAACTATCCAGTCCACTAGCGAGCAACTTCAACCATCCATTGTTTCAAACGAGCAACTTCCAGCACTCCCCGAGCAACCATCTGTACCATCCAAGCAACCTACCTCCTCGTCCCAGCCTCCCGAGAAAGTTTTGGGAGACAAGGAAAAGGTGTAGAGTTGTTCGGATTTTTCTCTGTTTATTTTTCTTTATCAAATGTAACTCTGAATTTTGTACTTCTCCTTTATGATGTAATAAAATTTGAAGTTTCGCCTATTCATACTGTTGTTTGTCTTCTTCATGCTCTGTTTGAACTCTTATGGATTCTTGCTTGCTCTTCCTTTACTAGTTTATGGCCAGGATGGAGTTATTGACTTCTAATGATACAAAATTATTGAGGCAATGAAATGAGTACTTCAAAGCTAGACATATAGATATGAGTGCAGCACAAATCATTGACATCCTCGGTCAAGGTGCTTCAGAGCAAGCAATCTTAGCCTACCAGTATTTGAAGTGCCTGCTTGATCGTGCAGTGGCTAACAATTTAGCATATTATGAAATGATTGAAGATCTCCAAGGAACTCTTGAAGATATTCAACAACAATATAAGGAATCTACAACCCTTTTGCACGAAGGATACGAGAAGAAGTATCAGCAAATCAGTGATGATAAGGGATACGATAAACTGTTTGCTGCTTACGATGTGAGGGAGAGAACTTCGAAGGCTGAGGTCGAAGAGCACAGACAGATAGCTGATTTGTTAGAGCAGGAAAATAATAACCTGCAAAGAAAGGTGTCTCAGTTGAAGTCTGCAGCTTCCACCTCAAACGCTTTGGTCCCTGTTAACGACGAGGGATTCTCTTTCTTGGAGGTCGAAAACGCCAACCTGAGGGATGAATTATAAACCTTGAAGAGAGCTGGCCCTTCTACATCTACTCGGGGACGAGCAAGAGCTCCTCGAATTACTATTGAGGAACAGATAACTCGATGTGCTCTAGAGAACCAAGCCCTCCAACTGATGGCAAAGAATCAGGCATTGGCTGAGATGTCTAAGAAGATTAGGAATCTGGACGAGCAGCTTTCTGCACAGAAGTCTACCATGGAGAATAAAGAACTCTTTATAAAAAGTTTTCATGAGCAGTTGGAAAGGTTGACTTATCAGTTCCATAAGCAGCCCAGATAATTTTGGATGGTTGGCTACAATGAGGCTCTTTACCATTTGGATGATCGGATCCAAAATGTGAATAATGAAGGTTACAAACAAGGGTGGTTGAATTCCCTGGGTGTAATGCAACTGGAATAAGGTCACTACTAGTGGGATTATCATAAACTTGGGTTGCTCGACTTGCCAGCGCCACCCTTCAAACTCGACATGAGCTGAATCCCTGCCCGGGCAATCCCTTAGTGTTTGATTTCCAAATACCTTGGCGATTATAGGCTCCATTCCAATGTTGAAATATCTCGCCCCGAGCACCTACTCGATCGACCATCTGTGATGAACATCAGGATGCTTAAAGATCTTAATTTCATAAACTCCCCTTATGCTTTAGACAATCCTCCTGCTGGCGAGGAACCTGTTTCAAAAGCAGAGGGGAAGAAACCTATAGAATTGGAATCTTGATGTAATAATTAATTTGTATTTCATTCTCAATGTATTCTATTTTTGGATTTAATGAAAGACTTTATTTTTTTTCGCAATCTTGATTGCCTTTGCCTTGTGGTTGTAAAACAGTTTATATATGTATATCTGTTAAAAAGATAACAACATTGTGTTATTTGTCGATCAACTTATTGTCGATTAGTTTGAATTTTTGCTAATCATTTGACAACTAACCAAACTTAATGATGCTTTGTTTCTCGACCAACTTGGTAGTAATTTAAAAAGTTACGAGTATCAAAAATTTTGCTCGATCACTTTCTCGTACTCATAAAATGTTTCCGACCAACCAAGGTCGGTAAATTTTCCTTTTCGACCAATTACAGTTAGTGGGTTTTTATTCCCGATCAACCATAGTTAGTGGATTTTTTCTTACCGACCAACTTTGGCACTTTTTGGAATAGTTTTTCTTCCTAACCAACCTTAGTTGGCATTTTTAGGAATAGTTTTTCTTCCTAACCAACCTTAGTTGGCACTTTTAGGAATAATTTTTATTCCTAACCAACCTTAGTTGGCATTTTTAGGAATAGTCTTTCTTCCTAACCAACCTTAGTTGGCATTTTTAGGAATAGTTTTTCTTCCTAACCAACCTTAGTTGGCACTTTTAGGAATAGTTTTTCTTCCTAACCAACCTTAGTTGGCATTTTTAGGAATAGTTTTTCTTCCTAACCAACCTTAGTTGGCACTTTTAGGAATAGTTTTTCTTCCTAACCAACCTTAGTTGGCATTTTTAGAAATAGTTTTACTTCCTAACCAACCTTAGTTGGAACTTTTAAGAATAGTTTTTCTTCCTAACCAGCCTTAGTTGGAATTTTTAGGAATAGTTTTACTTCCTAACCAAACTTAGTTGGTACTTTTAGGAATAGTTTTTCTTCCTAACCAACCTTAGTTGGCTTTTTTAGGAATAGTTTTACTTTCTAACCAACCTTAGTTGGCATTTTTAGGAATAGTTTTGAGTAGTCTTAGTTTTGCTGAGTAGTGTGTAGCACTAGTATTCCGCAAAAAATTTCCAACAAAAGGAGAGAACTGGGCAGAACATTGTCACTTTATTCATACTAACGAAAATGTATTACATAAGAGTTTACATCACTGATAATACTTGCGCAAGTGTTCTGCATTCTATGCATTCTTAAACTCCTGTCCTTCTAAAGGTACTATTTTGTAGGTTCCTAGTCGAACAACTTTTGTAACTCGGTAAGGTCCATGCCAGTTTGCTTCCAATTTTTTGTGCTTTTGAATCACTTTCTTTAGCACATAGTCTCCTTGTTTCAGGTCGCACTTCTTTACTCTCTTGTTGTAGAACAAAGTTGTTCGTTGTTGGTAAGCAGCATTCCTGATGGCTGCTTCTTCTCTAACTTCCTCAAGCATCTCTAAATCCAATCTTCTCATTAAGTCGCTGACAGGGGAATTGAAATTCAGTACTCTGTGTATCGGGAGACCCAACTCGGCAGGTATAACGGCTTCACTTCCAAATGCCAGCATATATGGAGATTCCCTTGTTGCTGTTCAGGGAGTAGCTCGATAAGCCCATAGTACTGATTGTAGCTCGTTGATCCAATTTGCTTTCGCGTTATTCAGTCTTTTCTTCAAGCCATTCAGTAGCGTTCTGTTTGTTACTTCAGTTTGTCCATTGCTTTTGGGATGGCCTGGCGTCGAGTGGATATTCAAGACATTTGACTGATGATAATAGGCAGCGAACTCCTCGTTGTCAAATTGTGTTCCATGGTCGGTAATGAATGCATGGGGAAGACCATATCTACAGATGATATTTTTCCAAATAAATTGATACACCTTCTCGTACGTCATGTCGACAAGAGGCTCAGCTTCTACCCACTCAGTAAAATAATCCACTGCGACGACGAGATATTTAAATCTTCCTCTGGTCATTGGAAGTGGTCCGACCAAGTCAATTCCCCACATATCAAATGGCCAAGGGGAAGTAATGGGTGTCAATAATGCTTGGGGATTTCTTCGGATGGAGGAGAAGCGTTGACACTTGTCACATTTCTTAGTATAGGCTATACAATCAACCCTCATCGTTGGCCAGTAGTATCCTTGCATCATAACCCTTTGCAAAAGCGTCCGACCTGCTACATGGGCTCCATATGACCCTTCATGGATTTCTTCAATCAAGTCTTTCACCTCGGTGGGATGCACACATCTTTGCAAACCTGCTATAATCCCTCGTCTGTACAGAATACCATTATTCAGTACATAATGAGCAGCTTTAAACTTCAATTTTTTGGCTACAAGTTTGTCAGTTGGTAATTCCCCCTCCTCAATATTTTCCCTGATGGAATCCATCCAAGATGGTCCTAAATTAAGGGTAATAAAATTCATCGTCAAATATTCATCTATACTTCGACCATCTTAAACTTCCATTGGGATTATTCTTCGTAGCTCGGTACGAGTAGCTGATGCTAATCGAGCTAAGGCATCTGCCCTCGCATTCTCCATTCTTGGTATTCTGACCATCTAAATAGCAGCAAATTATGATACCATTTCCCTTGCCTTTGCATGATACATGATCATTAATTCTCCTTTGGCTGCATATACTCCCATCATTTGATTTATGATCAGTTGCGAGTCACTGAAGATAATAACCTGCTCTGCCCCCATGGTTTTTTCCAAACTAAGACCTGCAATCATGGCTTCATATTCAGCCTCATTATTTGAAGCTTTAAATTGGAAGCATAGGGCATATTCCATGTCGACCTCGTCTGGACAATTAAGAACAATCCCTGCCCCACAGCCTATTGTCCAAGATGAGCCATCCACATATAAACTCCATATAGGTAACTCGTCTTCAAATTTCTGATCTTACAGAGTTCCTCGGTGGAAAATTTATTGCTTCCTTTCAATTTCTCCTAATATTTCTTGTTGTTCGTTGATCATCACTTCTTGCCCTTTTACCAACCTAAGTTGTTCTGGGCTTGAGTTTGATGATTTTGTAACATCTACTTGCCCTTTTAGCAACCTAAGTTGGTTTGGGCTTGGGTTTGATGATTCTGTAACATCCATAGGTTGATCGGTGAGCAGCTTTTGCTCCTCGGGGGTATCAGGATAGGTGAACTCTGCTATAAAATCTGCTACTGCTTGTCCTTTAAGCGATGATCAGGGTTCATAAATTATGTCATATTCACCGAGCTCTATTGCCCAATACATCAATCTTCCTGATTTTTCTGGTTTATGAAGAGCTTGCCTCAATGGCATATCGGTATATACGACTATAGTATGAGCCTAGAAGTATGGCTTCATTCTTCTACTTGCCTCGATCAATGCTAGTGCCAATTTTTCCAGCTTTGGATATCTGATCTCTGCTCCTCGGAAGGCTTTGCTAGTGTAATAAATTGGTTTTTTCACTCCATTCTCCCCTCTTATTAATGCCGAGGTAACTGCATTCTCTGACACTGCCAGATACAAGTATAATTTTTCTCCCATTACTGGCCTGGACAATAGTGGAGGTGCTCCCAGATATTTCTTCAAGTCTTGAAAAGCCTTCTCACATTCATCATTCCACTCAAAAGTCTTTCGGAGCATTTTGAAGAATGGAAGACATCTATCAGTTGCTCGCGATACAAATCTGTTGAGTGCTGCTACTCGTCCTATAAGACTTTGCACTTATTTCTTCGTCGTTGGGGATCGCAGCTCTAACAGAGCTTTGATCTTTTTAAGGTTTGCTTCAATGCCTCATTGATTGACAATGTACCCGAGAAACATGCCTTCTCGTACTCCAAATATGCACTTCGTCGGGTTCAACTTCATTTGATATTTATCTAGTTGATCAAAGGTTTGACCTAAGTCAACTAGATGATCAGCAGCTTTCTTGCTCTTTTTCAGCATATCATCAACATAGACTTCCATATTGCAACTGATTTGTTCAGCAAACACCTTGTTCATCAGCCGCTGATATGTTGCACCTGCATTTTTCAAACCAAAAGGCATAACATTATAACAGTAAGTTCCCCTAGGGGTAATGAAAGAAGTACTCTCCCTGTCTTCAGGTTTCATCTTAATCTGGTTGTATCCAGAATAAGCGTCCATGAATCTCAACAGCTCGTGTCCCGAGGTAGCATCTACTAATTGATCAATTCGGGGCAAGGGAAAGTGGTCCTTTGGGCATGCTTTGTTGAGGTCGATGAAATCTACACACATCCTCCATTTGTTGTTCTTTTTCTTTACCATCACCACATTTGCTAACCAGTCTTGATATTTAACATCTTCAATAAAGCAAGCTTTCTGGATCTTCTCGACCTCTTCCTGTATAGCTTGATTCTTCTCGGGACTGAATACTCATCTTCTCTGCTTTACTGGCTTGATCTCCTTATTCACGTTGAGTTCGTGACATAAGAAATTTGGGTTTATTTCGGGCATATCCTCATGACTCCATGCAAAATTTTGCTTTCTGCTTCTTAGGAAAGTTATCAATTTCTGTTTTAGTGAGGCCTCAAACGACGAACCTATTTGAGTTGTTCGTTCAGGATGCTCGTCGTCCAGAATGATGTTTTCAGTAGCTTCCACCACCTGGCCTTTCACGAGTTGGAACTCATCTCTAGGATCCAATGTTTCAATTTCTACACCTTCCTCCACTTGACAGGTAGTAGTCTTTTTCCTTGATTCCTCCAGTTCCTCTTGCTCGGTAGATGAATAATAGCATTCCCGAGCTACTTTTTGATCACCCTTCACAACTCCTACTCCAAAATTTGTTAAAAATTTTAGGCATTGATGTACCGTAGATGGCATTGCCTCAAACTTCTTCAATCCTACCCTTCCCATGATGATATTGTAGGCTGATTGAACATTTTTATCCATTACGAAGAAGCGTATTCTTTCTGTTCGATAAGCAGGCCATGTACCAATGAATATATCCAATTTGATCGTCCCAAGTGAAAAAACTTTCTCGCCAGCAAAACCGAGGAGGGGTTTATGATAAGGCTCCAGTTGAGATAGCTTTAGATTTAAACTGTCGAAGCACGAGTAGAACATGATGTCTGCTGAGCTACCATTGTCTACCAGTACTCTTGAAATCATTACTTCCTTCATCCTCATTGTGATCACCAATGGGTCATCATGAGGATATAGAACACCTGCGAGGTCGTTCTTTGAGAAACCAATGACCAATTTCTCTTTGTTTACCTTTCTCGGGTGATCCTCCTCAGCTAGATTTATTCGTTGAATGTATGGGCAAGCTTGAGCCTCACAGAGGTAAGCTTTTCTCTCTGCAGTAAGGTCTCCTCCTCCTGCATCTCACCCTGTAATAACATTACAATCAAATGAACCAAAGCTTATTGAAAATACCTCACGTTCTGGCTGCCTTGGTCTCTTGGGAAGATCGAGGTCGTCTTCTGGATCAACTTCATGGTCTATTTTCTTGTTCTCCTCTGCTCGACGAGGAGATCTAGACCTCTCTCTTGTTCAATCGTTGTTTCTTCTTTCATTTATATGATCAACATACTTTGCCAATTTTTCTCGTCTAATAAGTGTTTCAATCTCATTCTGAAGAGCTATGCAATTTTTGGTCATATGGACATGATCTTTGTGAAAATCGCAATATTTTTCCTTATTCCTCCTGTCAGGGTTTGTCTTCATTTTCTCTGGCCAGTTTAATTCCTCGTTGTTCTTGATTTCTTCTAGAACATGGTTTATGTCTATCTTCAAAGGAGTGTAATTATCAAATTTCTTCAATACCTCCCACGACGACCTTGTTTTTTATTGTTTGTCACCACCATTGTTCTTATGCTCTTTCTTCTTAACTTTATCACCTTCCTCCTTGGTTTCTTTGGCATCCATATTCTTCTTCGCAGCCATAGCCTCCTCGGCATTCATGATCTTGGCCGCTTTTGCCATCAGTTCTGACATGGTTCTGGGTGGATCTTTGGCCAAAGTGTAGTACAACTTGTTGGGCAGCAACCCAGTCATTAAGGCGGTAATCGCTGTCTTTTCTTCATAATCAATGACTTCGAGTTTCTCGTTATTAAAACGAGTTATATAATCTCTGGTACTCTCACCAGCTTTCTGTCTAACACTTAACAAATGCACTACTCGTTTAACTGGCTTTGGCCCAAAATAGATATTTCCAATGAATAACTCGGCCAGTTGAACGAAAGTTGAGATCTTATCTTGAGGAAGATTATTATACCATATTTGAGCAGATCCGGTAAGAGTTCCTGAGAATTCTCTGCATCTCATCTCATCTGGAATAACATAGATATCGGCTGCAGCTTGGTATTGTTCTACATGAAGAACAGGGTCGGTCTTTCCATCATATTTGGGAGTCACAACAGGTGCTTTGAACTTTGACGGTGTGGGAAAATCCACAATGGCTTTGACAAAGGGTATCCCTTGAACAAAAGTTTGTTGTAGGGGGTTTTTGGCCTTAGCTATTTCCCCTAGTCTGTTTTCCAGCCTCTGAATAGAGCCTTTCCACGCATCATTTCCTTCCTCGGGCCTGTTGGTTCGAGCAACTGATCGCGTTGAGGTGGCTTCATGTGATTTATCTTGACGAACAGTTGGTCGCGACTGGGAAGATCCTTCCCTTAAGTCTGATGATCGTCTAAAGCTCCTCGACGCAGCCTTAGGAGGACTTTTGTTCCTCCTAGGACCTAATCAATCAAAAGGAGATACCCTGCTTAACCTTTCTAGCGCACTAGTCCTTTCTGGAGAGAGAGTGATACGTTGTTCAGTAGCTGTGGCTCGTACTGACGAAGTTCGTCCAGGTTGATAAGAAAAATCTTCAGACTCCTCAGTACGATATGAATTGGTACTCCTAGTACGCGAAGAAAGTAAACGGGTATTTCTTTGAACACTTCGATGTCCTGAATGGGTTGATACTCCGCCATGAAGGGTTTGTATGAGTTATCGCATAGTTTCTTACATGGATGTCTGGCCCTGTGCCAGATTTGTCATTATTCAAGCCAGCTCTGGAACGTTTGGTGGAGCAGATGGATTTGGAGGGCTTCCCGCATTTCGATTGCTGGGTTCTGGATTATCATCCATTTGTAATGAATTATTTTTGACGAAAAACGATATTACCAGTCGTTTTCCACAGACGGCGCCAATCTGTTGATGTAAAAAATTAGATTATATCTAATTATTTAATCACTGATAAAATAAAATGAGACAAAGAATTTTAAAGTGGTTCAACCTTATAAGAATGGCCTACGTCCACTGTTTCTATTATTGCTGACTGTTTGGGAATTCTTGATTACCAGTTTAGTCAAGAAGTTCCCGGTCCCCTTACAATGAGGATGATACAATGTATTTATAGCCCTCAGGCTGTACATGTGAAAGGTTAATACATAGCTGCCCATTAGGTGTATACATCAGTATGATAATAATAAGCATTTAATGCGCAGTCAATCTGTTGGTTATCCTACTATTAATGCTCTGTTCGAGGTGCAACTCAGACCGCCTAAGCTGCTCGGACTGCCTAAGTATCTTGGTACTCATAAGTTGCTCGGTGTATTAAAGTTCCTCGGAGAACTCTTGTTGGTCGGAGTGTCTGAGTTGATCGGGGAAGCAGAGTTCCTCGTTGCAGTATGGTTCCTCGGAGAGCATCTATTGCTCGGAGTATTTGAGTGGATCGGGGAAGTTGAGTTTCTCGAAGTCAAGGTGTTGTTCGGAAGTGTTTGTTATTGCCACGCATATTGACACGTGTCTTCACTCAATTGAGCCATGTCAGCAGACTAAATTTGGTATCAACAATAATGTTTTCAGTATTTTATATATTATTAATATCTTTTATTCTGCCCAGTCGGTGTTATGGTGTGTAGGGTACGACTTACACACAAAGGATCAGATCACCAGCTCTTATGGAATATAAGTTTTATAGTTCACAGTCTTAAATGGAACTGGACATATCATCAGTAGGACATTAGCATAATATTTTAGTAGGTCTATCTTGATTATAGGAAACTGTATAGTTTTAACTTATTGTCTTAGTGCACTGTGTATGTATTGAACGAGACCAATTTGAGGTCATTTTTTTATACTGATTTTATAAGGCAATGTACATATTGTGATTATTAGTTTTACTTAAGGCTCTTAATCTGGATATGATTGATGGACACAATCACTAGTTATTTATTACTTTGTCTTATCAGGTGAGATTAATTATTGGATTAATAATCTTGATAAATTGGATAGTGGTGACTAATTCATGGTGAATGTCTTTTATGGATGGAATCCACATCTCGGTATAGAGACTGGTGACACCCCCTTGAGATACTTATAAGTTTAGTATTTGTCAAACCTTGCAGGTGGATTATATTAATCCGACACTACAAATAAGTTAAGTTGGACCGCTTAAGAACTTAAAGAAGTTAATCAAATAAATTATCAGTAATTTGTTTTATTAATGAGTATCTATAACCTTAACGTGGGGTGGCTTAAGTAATTAATAATGAGGAGCTCGAAATATACTTTTGAGTTAAGGAGTGGAGTTGCAGTTATAATTATTTAGTGGTATTAATTATAAGTAAGGGATTGAGATTAGGATCTGGGAAGGATTAGGTTTTCTCAAGCCCATTAGGAGCCACCTCCTTATCTCTCCTTAGGGTCCCTACTATAGGCCATATATATGCACCTAAGTCTCATTCTTTCTTAACCTAGACATCACTCTTGATTACTCAAAAGACTCGAATTCATACTTATGAGAAGAGATATAACGAAGAAGAAATAGGAGACAAGAAGGTGGTCATGAAATAGGAGCCCACCCTCTACTCGTGGTTGCTCATATCGGGAATACAATAGAATATCGTGAGGTGAATCGAGCCATCACATATTATGTTCATACTAAAACGAGATCAAATCAAAGAGATCTCGTAGGTAAATCCTAAATCTACCTTATAGGATTTCACATATGTATAGTTTTTTTTTGTAGTTCGATCCATACCCGTTTTTAATAGACCCTCAGACTTCCACTCCAACAAACACTTCGAGAATTGGTAGATTCATTCCAATAATGCCATCAGATGAAGGAAGAGGATAACTATATATTAGGTATAGGCTCATAAATGAGGTTTCTTCTAATGAGGCATGGGTGAGATTGATTCTAACGAGGCATGGATGCAGTTTTCTTATGGCATAAAATTATTTATTGGAAGAGGAAAAGGAGGGAGATTGTCTAACAAGAACAAAAATAATTATATTCACTTATCTATCAAGAACAAAAAAATAATCATAAGCATTTATTTGTCAAGAAGAAATATATAGTCTTACTTTATTAATCACTTTCTCAATTGAGAAGGGAGGAACACAACTTTACTCAATTGATCATTTAGGAATGCCTTAGTATTAATCGGTTCTATTTCTCGATTGGGGTAGGGAAGGGTTATAACTCAGCGATAAAGTGTCACCTTCACGTGGTGGAAGTTATCTATTCGAGCCTGATTATCCTTAAACCCAATGTGAGTTTTTATATTTCCCCCACCATGATTGAATGAAAATGGATAAGAGGCACGCTAAATTGACATAAGGGGGCATGGATGTCTATATTTATGGAAGAGAACTCTGAGCGAATATGAAGCGCATGAATGCAACTTTATTCTATCAATTAATTCTCCATCGATAAGGAAAAGATGCAACGTTACTTTATTGATAAATTTTCTATCAAGAATGAAATGATACTTACCCAGTCGATCACTTATATACTAAGAAGTAAAGTTAATGATTTCTTCATACTTAATGATTGCTTCATACTTACTCTGTCGAGAAGAAAGATACACAACTTTAGTCTATCGAGAAGGAAATGATGCAACTTTACTCTATCTCTTTATTGGGAAGGGAAGGATAAAACATTATTTTTTCAATAACTTTTTTATTGAACCACACATATTAATTTCAAACACCATTTGTTATGTGAACATGTACCAAAAATGTTATGTGATTCCACTTTCACACATGCTAACTACCTAGGATGTTTACGAAATACACTTTCAAAATCCCTCCTCACCAGAAACTAAAAATCTCCACTATCTAAACCTCACATATACTTATAATTTAGAAATAATACAACTGTAAAATCAAGATTATACTCTTATATGATTGTTATGAAATCACTACATAATATATTTTATTATGATATGATTGTCTCATGATTAAAATTTATTTTCCATAAATACACCCTGTGACAAATATGATGCATTATTTACATTTTTTACTAAGATCTGTGATAGTGAAAGACATTTCCTCCTAATATTTCCATACTAACTCTCTTTCGCAGTATATGTCTAGAAAGCCTTTAGAAAAGTACCCCCACCCTTTTGATAATTCCAAAGGGGGAGAAATATGATATGAGAAAAATATGGTACAATAAAGGGGGCGAAAAATAGTTTTCTAAAACCAAGTCTCAAATCAAGGGGAGACTTTCAACAATTTTCCCAAAATATAACAATTATATTGTCATTATAAAAAAGGGGATTTCAACCAAAAGGATGTTGTATGATGACAAAATAATTGATATAAGATCATACTTTACTACCTTGTCTCTAATGTACCTGGGATTAAATCAAGTACTCAATACATTATGAGATATGTCAGAAGGAACATAACATAAATGAAACCATGCAAACATTCCATAGAAACACTATGAATATCACAAGAAATATAATGAAGATTCAAAACATCATAACATCATAAACAAGTTTATCCATTGAGATTCAAATGAAGTTGATCAACCAGTTATATAAACATTCAAACATGAGAAGTTCAAACCTCAACCATACAAACAACCAAGCAAGTTCATGATCATCCCAAAACCTAGCAAGATCAAACTCAAATAAGCATGATCTCAACATCACACAAAGCTACACTTCATGACTTAAAAAATCTAGAATAATGTTCAAATGACAAGGAATCCATTGATCAGTTTCTTATTGTATATTCAAAAATTTTGTACAAAATTAATGTGACATGTTTATCCTTGTATATGCTTAAAACATACTCACCTAAATCCACCCTAAAGCTTGAAAAACTTTCCCAAATGAATGACTCAAAACTCAACATCATATAGGCTAAAACCTTGAGGTTTAGTCGACTAAACTTTAGCTTAACTCGACTAAACTTTAGTTCTAGTTGACTAAAATAGTCCACTAAATAATTTAGTCAACTAAACATTTTGGGACAAAACACAAAATTATTTAGTCAACTAAACATTTTGGCAATCCACTCAAACAAGACAACCTATAAACTATAAGAGTTTTATTCTACTAAAATTGACTTTTAGTCGAATAAAAGTGCTAGATTTTCTAGATTGATTTTGGTAAACTTTCCAATATCTTATCCTAATACCCTAATCGTCACCAATGTTTTATCAACATTTGGTTGCCTCCTAACACTATAAATAGAGCTTTCCACTTCATATCAAATAACACAATATTACAACAACCATATCTTGAGTAAAGTTCCATCTTCTGGCTCCTGTCAATTTTCAAAGATATATCAAGGAAACCTATTTGAGAGTTTTAAATCCAAAAATTCAATTAAAGCTAAAGCTTCAAGAAGACCACTTCAACTAAAAGCTCTAACCTCAATCCCACTTCAGCAAAGCTATATTTCTAATACTGAACTATGATAGTGTTCTATTCGAAAACCCTTTTGAGAATCATACTTACGATTTTATTTGTTTAATTTTCCAAATAGAAAAAGTAAAACGATTTCACCATTTGTTTTAGTAAATGCGGTGACAATAAATCTCAACACAAAGTATAAGCAAATACGATCACCAGAAAAAGTAAAGAACACAAAATAACTGCAATCACACAGGACACAAAATATACGTGGTTTGACAAAAATGGCCTACGTCCACGGTGGTGCTCTCTGTTTTATATTTCTCTTTTCTTTAGGGGAGTGTTTACAATTGCATGCCCTTTGCCCCGGTCTGGGGGGTTCAATATATATCTGTAATTCTCGGAGAGTGGGGGTGTTAGGTACCTCCACGTTGGCCCATAAGCCCTAGAATATCTCTTGAGATATTTTAGGGATTGAATAAGTCATTGGTGAATTAGTTATTTATGAGGCCTTATATTTTGGGCAGGACTCTCCCTATCTTTTGATAGGGCCAAGTCAGGCTACTTCTCTGGGCCAAGACAATTTAAACGAGGTACCCACAATTGCCCCTAAAATTTATGGGTCACAATTTTGGCTCAATAATTTTAAATAACAGCTCTGATGACATTTTTATGAATTACAAGAAGCTTTGGGGAGTGAAACATTGTTCCTAAGTAGATTTAGGCGGCAGGTTCACTTCATTCTCTGTGCGTAATCATTGAAACTGTTTAAATTTTTTTCGAGAAGCCATTTTCTGACGTCGCTCCAAATTTCTTTACATTCTCAAGATTTCTCCAGCTTTGTACTACGCTTTTTCACTTCCAGGTTTCTTCTTTCTTCTATGAGGTCTTCCTTATCTTCCTATCTTCCTTACTTGTGGCTTTGTGTCATCTCAAACTGATTTCACTTCGTAAGTTCTCCAAACTTCTCTTTCTTTCTTTTCTATTGAAATTTCTTCATTATCGCTACTAGGGTTATTATTTTCTGATAGCAAGAATAGGTAATAGGTCGATAGTTGAGTTTAGGGAGTTTTACAATATTTCAAGCTAGGTGGACATTGAATGTTCCCATGTTCCTCATAATATTTGAGATATTGAGGATGGGCATTGGATTCATGTTCTTTTGTTATCCGAGGGGGGTCTGACTTTTCCCCCAAATCACTTATTTTTGTATTTCTTCAGTTATTTCTATATATTCCCTACATAGTGTTCTCCGAATGTTTGGAAGATTGTCAATGGTGTACATAGAATCAATCAGCTATATGGTACCAATCTAGGTCTTGCTGAAATTTATTATTATTATTCCATCTCTCGATAAGATATGGTCTCCTCTATCTGAAATCTAGGAGTCCTGACAGGTTATTGGTAGTCAATATACCTAATTCCCATAAGGACTATTGGCAAGAGGGGTTTATCGCCAGGAACTGGCAGTTCCCTCCCCAAGCTGAAGAGGAGACGTACAAGGGACCTATGATTCCCTTTTATGGGGAGGAGTACATAGGTAGGCATATATCTTATTCTGTTTATTGATTTTCTGTTAGTGTACTATTTTCCTTATATTTTCCTTTTTTCCTCTTTCAGCGAAGACAAAGAACTCAGAACATACTTTTTGCAAAATTCGAGCTGCTGAGCTGGTCAAGGCTTGGAAGATTAGGGATACTTGGTTGATGATGACCATCCGTGATCAACTGCATTCCTTTTGGAGTATAAGAACATTGGGTCTAGCTTTATCACCCAACCTATGGATAGTATTCCTCAGCTAGATATCACAGAAGAGGTTGTTGCCAAACCAATTCAATTAGACGAGGAGGGAAGCAACTCTGGTGAAGAGAGTGGGGGAGATGATAGAGGTGGATATGAGGGTGATTATAATTAGGAGAGTTGAAGTGGTGAAGAATATTCTAGTTTGAAGGAGGGTTTAAAGGTTCCAGAGGATTCGGATAGCTCCAGTGACGAAACTATGGCTCCTCATAGGATAAACTTGATCTAGGATGATGATAAGAATAATGTGGAACTTGCTCGTAGGATAAAGAAGTAGAAGTCTGGGAGTGGGGATACTACCACTGGCTCCCAAATTATGGTTCATGAGCAAGAGAGGAAGAGGAAAGAGGAGGCATTGGTGAGGAAAAAGGAAGAGGACAAAGAAAAAGAAGGAGAGAGAAGAAAAAAGGAGGAGAGAAGAAGTAAGGACCAAGGAAGGGCAGTTTCTGGTGCTTATGTCTGCCTTAGCAGAGGGGGCTTCTATTGATCTTTCCCCTCAGTTGGATCCAGCGGTGCTCAAGAGAGCAGTCTTGTCAGCTGATTGCAAGAGGTCGTCAAGCATAGGGATCGACCAGTTAGCCCTGAAGGTAAGTCAGGGGCTAGCTTGGGTAAGTCTCTTCTTACTTCTCTACTTTTAAAGTTCTTCTTTTAATGTCTCCTTCTTTATTGTTCTTTTTCTTTCTGTAGTTTGTATCTGACTTCATTGTCCTCTATCGCAGCCACGATGAGCTGGCGAGGAAGAACGCTGAGTTGGAGGCGAGTTTGAAGGCTTCTAGTGTTGCTCAGAAGTCTTCCGACCTTGACTTGGCCAAAGCTAACAAGGAAAAAGAGGCAACATCTAAGGAGCTCGAGGAGCTGAGGCAGTCTTATAACTTGGTATGTACGAAGAAACTGACGGTGGTTAAGGAGAATAAGGTGCTTTCTGAGAAGACGAAGACAGTGGAATCTAAGGCTACCACCCTCAAGGAGAGCTCGTACAATGATGGATGGGTCGCAACGTATGAGAATGTTGAGGATCAGATTAGATATATTAGTCGTCTCAACTTCAAGAAGGGCTGGGATAAGGCCTTGCTTGCTGTTGAGGTGGATGTTGATTCCCCCCTCTTTAATGAGCACGACCCTGGCCCCAAGCCCGTTGTGGATGAGGTGACACCTCTTGCTACCAATGAAGGTGTCCCAGCTGTCCCAACCACTATTGATGACGCTCCCCTTGATCAGGGGATAGTGACTGCTCCATTTGAGGGAGGTGTATCTGGGGCTGCCGTGGATAAGGGGAAGTAACCAGCGTCCTCAGAGCAGACTGAGGTCGCCAGCTAGTCTTCTTAAGGACCTTTATATTTTTGTATTTCTGTTGTTCTCTCTTTCTTTTGCTGACGTACTTGAACTTCCTTTTAATGAAATGAAATTATGTTCCCTTCTGTGTACTAATTTATTTGTTCTCTAATGCTTTATATGTTTTATAGCTCATCGATGTTGAGGAATATATTCCTACTACCTCTCAACTAGGAAAAATTATTGGTCCTGATTCGAGCAATCGAGTTCGCCATGCGTTTGTAAGAATATGCAAGTCACTTAGGTCGAAGAATCAAGAATATAAGGACCAGTCAAATCTCATCGCCAAGATAGAAGATAGGCTTCAGGAGATTGAGGAGGTCGGCGCTTCTGTTCAAGAAGAAGTGGTTGCTCTGAAGGCTAAGCTTCTGGATGCCTACGGGGTTAATCAAGTTAAAGAGGTACTTCAGCAAGAGAATGATGATCTAAGGAGAGAAGTCTCGTGACTTAGGTAGAATGCACTGAGCATTGCCCCTCGAGTTCTGCGTGGTTCCTCTTCATCGACTGGTCCGCGAGCTGGTACTGATGATAGTGTCTCAGCTAGGGAGATTTTTGAGCTTCGAGGTGATATTCGCAGGGCATACATGATAGCTATCGGTCTCTAAAGAGATGTTACCTCACTAAGGCATTTGTTCAAGAAAGGTCCTCGGCACATGTGGGATAATGGTTATGACCAGGGCTAGACTGATGCTCCAATGAAATCGACGGAGGTTAAAGAGTTATCTTTCATAAGAGGGTGGTTGAGTGAACTTAGGGAGTTGCAGGTCCCTAGGAACTCTATCCTATGGTACCGACATGAGATCTTCCCCTCAACTTTGATGCCGACTCCATTCAGAAGGGACGATTGATGGGTTCCCATAGATGCAATCCCAAGGCAGCTCATGGAGCCAAATTCAGACAAAGTCGAGGAGAAATTAGCTCCTCACCCAGATGATGGCCGAAAAGCGCGAGTGGCTGACTATCTTGCTCGGCGACCTAGTTCTCATTAGGATTTAATTTACTCAGCATATGTAACTCTTTTGTATATGTAATGATGTAATAAAATAGTTATGTTTTGGGCAATTTGCCGACTACACATGTGCTGTATATTTTTTACTTCATTGATTTCTTGTTTAACTATCTTGGGCTCTTCCTATCGACTAGACTTGATATAGGCAGAGTTAGTTTGTGGAGTGAGTATTCTCTCAATCCAGTATGCTTTTAGTGTACCATTCTACCTTACTTTACCTTTTAGGTCGTGTTGTCATACTTCCTTTGGCCTAAGTGAGGCAATGGAGAGGATACACCTGGTATTGGATGTTCTACCCGAGCAGGATTTTTGAGTCAAATAATGTTGGCGACCAACCTGGGTTGGCCATGTTGCCTAAAGGTCCCCTATAGGGATTCATATATTATCAGGGGCAAGCTAGGAGATTATTGTTGTTTGCTGACAAATGCTGAGGAGGGTCATTGCATACTAACCCTACTTTAATACGTATCCCGTGGTCTTAGTTTTGTATGTTAAGAGGGGAGCTTGTAACTTGGAAAAGATGCGTGAATTATAATGTAGTTGAGAAAAATCAACACTTTATAGAATGCCACTGCCAAACAAATCTTTATTAATCATAAACGAATTGAAAATTTCAACATTAAGATTAAAAAGTCAAAAGAAAAACTAGAAGTAGAATTTCTTCAAATTGGTTGCATTCCAAGATCTAGGTATCTCCATGCCCTCCAGCGTTTCTAAGTGATAGGATCCGTTTAGGTCATATCTTATCACCTTGAATGGCCCCTCCCAATTTGGTCCCAACTTGATATCCGATGGTTTTAAAGCGCTGCCAAGAACTCCTCAGGATGTAGTCCCCAACCTAGAATGCTTTTGGATTGACCTTCTTGTTGTGGTGACTTACTAGATGTTGCTGATAAGCTGCTACTTTCACTAGAGCCAACTCTCTTCGTTCTTCAATTAGGTTAAATTCGACGAGTAATGCTACATCGTTCTAGCCTTAGTCGACCAAGGTAGACCTCATGGTAGGGAGGTCAACTTCCAAGGGGATAATTGCCTCCATCCCATATGTTAGTGAGAATGGTGTTTCTCCAGTTTCTCTTCGTGGGGTTGTGCGGTAAGCCCATAAGATGCGGGGTAGTTCATTTATAGATTCCCCCGTGGCTCGATCCAAGATCTTATTTAATCCATCAATCGTTATTTTGTTGAAAGCTTCAGCATGTACGTTACTCTGGGGATATGCCACGGAGCTAAAGTAGTACCTGATACTGTGGTCGCTGGAGAAACCCTGGAAGAGGCCACTTTCAAACTGGGTTCCGTTGTCAGTGATGATAGTCTTGGGGATCCCAAAGCGAGTGATAATGTTCCTCCATATGAATCTTATCATGTCTGCTTCTCTAATGTTTTCCAGTGGCTCTACCTCTATCCATTTGGTGAAGTAGTATATGGAGACCTACAAATATTTATGATTATCGGCTGCAGTAGGTAGAGGGCCCACGATGTCCATACCCCATTAGGCGAAAGGCCATGGGATAGTAAGTGAATTCAGGTCGCTTGCTGGCTGGTGAACCATAGGTGCGTGAAGTTGGCACTTTTTTCATTTGCGAGCATATATTCCAGCGTCTTTCTACATGTACGGCCACCAGTAGCCTTATTTTATTTCTCTAAAAGCTAGCAACCTGCCCCCAATGTAACTCCCACAGCTTACCTCATGGAGTTAATGCAGAACTTGCTCGATGCCTTTTGTATGAACGCATTGGAGGTAAGGACCAGTGAAAAATTTCTTGTGCAGTTTGCCCTCAGAAGATAAGTGAAAGGGAGAAGCTTTGAGTCTTATCTGATGAGCGGTTTTCTTATTGTTTGGTAGCGTTCCATTCTTCAAATAATCCCTTAATGGGTCCATCCAACTGGTGGTTATCTCGATCTGGAGAGCATTCCCCATCTTTGGTAGCTCATCGATCTGATTGATACTTAGTTGGGCGAGGAAATCAATCAGAATTATTCTTTTCAAGTCAGAATTGATCGTTGAGCTTAAGGCTACTAGGGCGTCAGTATGGCTATTTTGTCCTCAAGGAAACTGTTGGACGTTGACTTTTTCAAAGTTGGCCATTAATTTCTTCACCGTGGCGAGGTAGGCTGCCATCCTCTCGTCTCTAGCATTGAAATCTTCACTTATCTGGTTGGAGACCAACTGTGAGTCTTCGAACACTTGGAGTTGCTTTTATCTAAGCGCTCATGCTTTTTGTAGGCCTGCAATCATTGCTTCATATTATGCTTCGTTATTGGAGGCTTTAAATCCAAGCCTGATTCCTTCTCGAGGATTCCATCTTCAGGGGTAATCAACACGATGCCTACTCCTGCCCCTTTGGAATTAGAGGCAACGTCAATGAACAGTCGCCAGATGCCTGATGTCGAGGGGACTTCCTTCTGATGAATAGTCTGGGGTTGTTCGTAAGGATTTTCTCCTATAAACTCTGTGATGAAGTCAGTGAAGACCTTCCTTTTGATGGCGGTCCTTGACTGGAATTGAATATCAAATCGCCCAAGCTCGACTGACCACTTTGATAGTTTACCTTACAGGTATGCTTTTCTCAGGACTACTTTAAGAGGGTGGGATGTAAGTACGATGATGGAGTGGGCTTAGAAGTAGTGTTTAAATTTCCTTGAGGCTACCACTAGTGCATATGTGAGCCTTTCTAGTGGTAGGTATCGTTGTTCGGTGTCTAAGAGAGTCTTGCTCTCATAATAGACTGGGTGTCGGATCCCTATTTTTTTGCATACCAGTGTAGAACTTACAGTATGACTAGATACTGCGAGGTATAGGTATAGAGAATCATTCTCTTGAAGGATTATAAGTAAGAGTGGTGTGCTGAGGTAGGCTTTGAGCACATCTAACGCCCTCAAGTAATCCTCGTTCCCCTCCACATCTTTGCTTTTCTTTAACAATTGGAAGAACGATTGACACCTTTCAGATGAATTTGAGATGAACCAATTTAGGTCAGCGAGCATCCCGATGAGCTTCTGCACATTTCTTATCGTACGAGGGGGATGAACCCTATTGATGGCGTCAATTTGGTCTGGGTTGGCTTCAATACCTCTCTTACTGACCAAGTACCCAAGGAATTTTACTGACTGGACACCGAAGGAGCACTTACTTGCGTTGAGCTTAGTTCGGTACTACCTGAGGATTTCGAAGGTTTTTGATAGGTAAGATAGGTGGTCTTCCTTGATCTTGATCTTAATGAGTATGTCATCGATGTAGACTTCCATAGTGCTTCCCATTTGGTCTCTGAACATCTTGGTGACCAATCACTGGTAGGTTGCTCCTATGTTTTTTAGCCCAAAAGGCATAACCTTGTAGCAATATAACCCAACTGTGGTTATAAATGTTGTTTTGTCTTGATCCGACTCATACAGAGGGATTTGGTAATACTCGGAGTATGCGTCTAAGAAGTTCATCCTTTCGTGTGCTGCAGTGGCATCCACCAACTGATCAATCTTTGGGAGGGGGAAGCTGTCTTTAGGGCATGCCTTGTTGAGGTAAGTGAAATCGATGCAAACTCTCCACTTTCCTTCGCTCTTAGGGAAAATCACTGGGTTGGATAGCCATTTGGGGAACTGGACTTCCCGTATGGATCCTGCGTCTAGCAGTTTTTCAACTTCCTTCTCCACTGCCTTGGATTTTTTCAGAGAAGTACGATGAGCTTTCTGTGTAATTGGCTTGAATGCTGGATTGGCATGGAGTTGATGATAGGTGATGCTAAGATTAATGCCAGGTATCTCGTAAGGCTCCTATGCAAAGACATCTAGGTTACCTCGGATTAGGGTGACCAATTACCTCTTTTCGTGGTCGGTGAGTGAGGTTTCAATTAAGAACTTTCTTTCACTTGAACTACTACTGGTTGTGACTTACTCCAGGTCCTCGATGACTCTTTCATAGGGGAGGAGCCTGGTCTCCTCGACTCTTGGTATTCCATATCTTAGTTGCTTTTTGGAGGGCATTAGCCTTTCCTTCTCTTCATCCTTGCTTATAACTTTCTCGACCTTCTTCTCTAGCTTGGGATGGATGGCTGCTATAAAGCACTTATTTGCCATCACCTGGTCTTTATTGATCTCTACCACTCCTCGCTTAGTAATACATTTGAGCTTATGATGGTAGGTAGAGGGGACGACCTTCATCGCGTGAAGCCATCCTCTGCAGAGGATCATTTGGTAGGGGCAATCAATATCGACCATGAGAAATTCAATCATTTTCGAGAAGTTTCCTTCCCTTATTGGCAAGACAATCTTCCCCACGGGTATGGTTACTTTTCCAGCGAAACCAACTAGAGGAACGGTGGCTTCCTTTAGGTCGACGATACTTAATTTTAACTTCCTGAATAGGTCGAGGTACATTACTTCAGATGATCTACCTTGGTCTATGAGCAACCTATCGACATCATAGTTAGATATCCTGAGTGTAATGATCGATGCATTATGATGTGGGGTCTTACTCCCACCCAGTCCTCATCTGTGAACACAATGTGCTTTCTGTAGTCGACGTCCTCTACTCACTGACGCCTTCCTGCTTGCATTTTGGCTGGATCGATTTGAAAAGCTTGCATCATGGTTGTAAGCTTTTTGATTTCAATCTGAGCTGTGTTTCCTTGGATCTGTTTAATATTGAAAGACCCATAAATTACTGCGAACTCATGGTCGACGTCATCCTCGAGCACGTTATCGATCCTTTGATCTCCATTGGCAGCTTCCTTCTCTGCCTCCTTTTCCACAAATTCGCTCAAGTGTTCAGTTTGAGCTAACTCTTTAACGTGAGACTTGAGGGCTTTGCAATGCTCAGTTTTGTGCTCGCCCTCTCTGTGGAAAGCGCATCTCAGTTCGTTATTCCTCTTTGAAGGGTCTCCACCCATCGTCCTGGGCCACTTAATGAATGGTTCATCCTTAATCTTTGACAGAATCTTGTAGATCAGTTCTTTAAAATTGTGTTTACTGCTTAAAATTCTTTCAAAGCATCACTCTTGTTCCCATTCTTAGGTCCGCTATTTCCCCCATTCTTATTTCCTTTCTTTTGATTCTCAGTTTTATCGCTTCCCTTACCGGCGAGCTTGGCGCAACCATTTTCCCTTACACTGAGATGGGTCACATCTTTAACTTTAGCATATTTTTCAATACGATCCATTAAGTCGTTAATGGTCATATCCTCCTTCTTAGTGAGGGATTGGTGTAAGAGGAAAGACCTGGGTAAGCCGATCTTAAAGGATACTAAGATGACTTGTTCTGAGTAGGCCTTGACCTCATTGAACAGTTCCCAATACCTCTTCACGTAGTCTCTAATGCTCCCCTAAGTCTTTTTCTTCATATTCAACAAATCATCCATCCTCTTCGGGTGGGAGCTTCTGGTAATGAAGCGAGACGTGCAGAGCTTTGCCAGGGATTCAAAGTTTCTGATGGATCTATGAGGGAGTTTCTTGAACCACTTTTGAGACACATCATGCAAGCTCGACAAAAATATTCGACACATCAATGCGTCCTTGTGGTTCCATAGGGTCATGGCATGCCTTTACTGCTCGACATGGTCGATAGGATCAGTCTTTCCATCGTAGATCTTGAACCTGGGCATCGTGAACTTCTTGAGGGATTCTTCTTCCTCTATCTCCCTTGAGAAATAGGATTTCATCCGGGTCCTGAGAGCTCTCCTGGATAGCTCTCTGGTCGACCTGGCACCCCGATGTGCTATGTGTTGGTCCATTTCTCTCCGAACCAAATTTCATATGTCGTTGTTTCCTCGGCTTGGGCTCTTATAATGGCGAGATGATTGTTGTTTCTCGGGTAACTCATCACCAGACCTGTGTTCCTCAATTCTTTGAGATCCACCTTGTAATACCCCGTATTTTCGTGATATTTATTTATGGGATTAATTGGATTAAATGCGTAATTAATTGGAAATTAATCCGGATTAAAATACTAGCGAGATGCGAGTTGGTATTTGATTATAATGTGCATATATGATTATATATGAATATTGAATTATGAAATTTGTCGTGAGATTGAAATACGGCAATTTGAGAATTTTGTTGAGACGCATGTGACAGTCGCGTTAAGTATATAATTATGATAATTAAAAAGTGAATTTTAGTTCTATTAACCGTATGGTCGTTTTGAGTGCGCCAACACGTCCGGAAGGGTTGAAATAGTCAGAAAACACTAGCCGGGGGTTTAGTTTGGGTCCCGGGGCATTTTTAGACCATACCGGCAACGTATAAGGGTAGTTTGGTAATTTTGGATTTTTGAGAATTAAAACCTACGAAAATTGGGAATTAATATCTGATGTGGCAATAACCCACTAATCCCACTAATAACCAAATAGACTACGGAGGTTATTGAAATTGGTTCAAAAGAGTTTCTAAAGCACAAACCCTAGCCACCATTGTCTTTGGAGAAGAAAAGCTTGTTGAGAGAGATAGAGGAATTCTGCAGAGAGAGAAAGAGAATACTCCATCAATCCGTCATCAAAATTAGAGATTCAAATAAGGCAAGTGGTTTAATTTCATTTTTATAGAGAATGCTTCTTCCATGCGTAGGAAATTGAAATAAATTGTATTGTTCTTTGGAGTTAATGAAAAACCCATTTTAATTGGAAGTAGAGATTGTATTTTTGATGAGGAATCGCATGTAGATTTGTATTTAGATGATGTTGCTGATGATATTATCATTTGGATGAAACGAAAACAAATTTAATTAGGCTCTTGATTGATTTATAAATTCTAGGGTTCATGTTCTTAAAAATTGGGGGAAAATATGAAGAGATTTGATAATTGAATGAAGTTAGAATGAATTAGCCCCACAAATCATGTTAGTATATGACCTAAATACGTTTAGGAATGATTAGAGACCTTAAACAATCGTTGGTTTAATGTTTGGATGAGATTTGAGGTGTAGAGAAATTAGAAAAATGAGATAGGAATTTCTGGGCTCGAATCTGGCCACTCGTTAAAAGACCTGCCCAGGTCGTTCGAACGAGCTTCTAACGAGTTGACAGTTTGGGTTCTAACGAGAGGGATGTTCGTTCGAAGATTTTCGTTCGAACGAGATCTCGTTAGAAGGCCCAGTTCGTTCGAACGAACTCTCGTTCGAACAGCCTCGTTCGAACGAGACTTCGAACGAGTTGACAGTTTAGGCTTTTTAGCCTGTTTTGATCCCGAGTGTCCCGTAACCTTGTGTATATGTAGAGATAACCTTCCCTTGATGATTAATTGTTATATTTGGGATGTTTGGGATATAATGAGGAGTCAAACCTAGAAATGTAGTTGAACCTAAGGGAAAAATGTGAAGTAGGACGTGAGTGTTGATTACGATGCGAGAACTATTGACGACCTAATTATTTATATTAACCGAGAACATATAAAGTGTGTAGTATTATATGTCGGTACGAGAATGAGAAGTGTACCTCCAATATATTATGGTAATTACTAAGAGGTGTGCATACTTAGTATATGTATTGATTTTATGTGTATGACATACCTACCATACTTGCTATCACGGGAGGTTTACGTTCGCTTAGGGCCCTCTAATCCTTGTGTTTCCCGGATTTAGACTAGTTACCTCGATGAACATAGGTCAGAGAAGGACTTATTGGGATGTTAATAAGTCTGCTGATCGTGGGAGCGCAGGTATGTGCGTGACCCATGTGATGTGACTGTGTTCGCCTCCATTATTTGTGATGTTGTTATCTGAGAACTATTCCTGAGAGATTCAGAATATGTGATCCTTATGTACATGATGTACCGGGATGGATAGCAGAGTATGTGTGCACCGCAGCTAGTCTCGGGGTGCTTGTATTGTATATTTATGGCGTGAATAATATACACTTAATTAATGGGAACTTTCATGTGTTATTGTGAACATACTTAAGGTAATGTAATGGGAGAACATAACAGGTTAACCGATAGTGAATTATATTACTTATTGAGAATCTGAGTTTAAGTGAAGCCCTCTATTTATTTGTCAACACTAGAATGAAATATGGGGATCGAGTAGTAAGGGGTAGAACTTATTACGGTTTGGTTAGATGTGTATGTCATGTAGATGGGTACGGTACGTTAGGAGTGCACATGTAGTCGAGAGGTGAGAATTTCATGTGAGTGCACGTCCTAACATGTATTTTGCATTTAATGTTTTAATGCTATTAAAACACTTGCTATTTTTAAAATGATTTCCACTTTCGTGCTCTGACCCATTTGCTTTCAAATCTATTTTTTTTGTAAAAACCATTTTTAGGTGCCCAGCCACAAGGACACCATACTTAGGATTCTCATTCAGGTGACGAGTTGTAGCTATTTGTGGAAGTTACAGGACTTTGCTTGTAGACGCTTCATCTATCTTGACTCGATATTCTTCAGTTATCAGTTGTAGGGCATGTCGCCCATTTCTTTTAGAGTCATTTCATTTATTTCAGTATTCCGACTTTTGGCATGTAATTATTCAGGATTCAGACTTGTCGTATTATTTCCAGTTGTGGGATTGTTGTGAGGAGTTTTCCTCCGGATTTATATTTACTTCATTGGTTATTCATTACTTCATTATGGTGAATGGTTGTTATTCTTTCATTATTCTTTTACTGCATGTTAATCAGACTTAACTTAAAATTTGGCACTTACTTTTTAAATACTAGGTGGTTAGTAATTATTAAAATGTTTTCGATAGTGATGCTATTAACTGAACCAACTTGGCATTTTGAATTAATTTAATAAAGGAGTAGCTACCCGGTATTTAATTAGACGGGGTGTCACAGGTGGTATCAGAGCCAGGTTCTAGTGTCCTTTAGGATCTGTACGGCTTATTATGTTTTCCGCTGAGCTTTCTTTGATGTAGATCCCTATATTTTAGGACTGTTGTATTCTCTTGTATATGCTATGTTCTTCAGCTATTTTAAGTTTATAACTGTGAACTTATAAACTTAATTCTTGTTTCAGATGCCTCCATGACGTGTGCAAAGGATTCCCAGGGATGCAACGCCAGAACCACATCCCACACCAGTTCAGGTCACGATGAATGCCGCCGAGGTTGCAGCCATTATGGCTCAGGCGGTAAATGCCGCGCTAGCTGTAGTTCATCAGGCACCACTTCAGGCGCCGATAGCCACGCCAGTTCAGGCTCATGCATTCCCGTCTTCTTGGGAACGTGTACGTGATGCTTTTCAGAAAGCACACCCTCCGGAGTTCGCAGGTAGCTCCGATGTGGTAGTTTCGAGTCAGTGGAGGAAGGATATACAGCGGCACTTGAGGATGTATGAGTGCACAGATGTCCAGAAGCAGATACTAGCTACCTTTAAGCTAGTAGGGTCTGCACTGCAGTGGTGGGAGTCTATTACCACCGTGGAGGAGAGAGACACTCTCACTATTCAGGAGTTCTGGGTGCGGTTCGACTGCAAGTACTTTTCGTCAGCTGTTCATACGGAAATGAGGAGGAAGTTGATGAGCCTTCGACAGGAAGGTAAGACTGTGGCCGAGTATGAGGCTGAATTTACTGATCTTCTGAACATTGTTCCGGATGAAATACCGACAGAGGAGAAGAAGATACAAAAATTTACGGACGGGTTGATATGGAGGATTCGTCAACACTTGTTAGGAAACCTCTCGTTAGCCACTTATTCTGATGTGGTTAACGCTGCATTGCTCCATTACCAGGATCATCACTTTCACATGACTGAAGGCAAGAGGTCAGGAGAGTCCAGCCATCAGGGCAAGACTGGGGGAAATGGTGCCAGTGGGGCATAATCTGTTCAGGGGCAGAGACAGGGTGATCAGGGTACCCAGCAAGGGGATCACAAGAGGTTCAGGACGGGGAACTTCAGGCACGGACATGGAGGTTTCCGGTAGGGCCATCAGGATCTGAACGGCCATCAGAACCAGCAGGGTCAAAATGGTCAACAGCAGTTTCAACAGGGCCAGCAGGGACAGTGGAGGAACGATAACGGCCACCAGGGCCGGGGGCAGCAGGGACAGAGAGGGGGAAACTTCCCAGGGAAGTGTTTCGTTTGTGGCAAGACTGGCCATAAACGGCAGGACTGTCCTGATAGGGGCAGGGCCCCGCAGCAGCAGCAGGGTGCTCGATATGAGCCACAGAGGCCACTTTTTCCACCAGCCCTTCCAGCTCCAGACCAGGTGCCAGCTCTTCCATCTATTCCAGCAGTTCCTGTGCAGCAGGGACAGTTACAGTATGGACGTGTCTATAACGTCCACCAGGCAGCAGCTCCACAGGCACCACCCGCGATTGAGGGTATGTTTCCTATCCATGGTACTATGGGTCGGGTTTTATTTGATACGGGGGAAACGCATTGTTTTATAGCTATGCATTTTGCAAAAGCCTTAGGGTTGTTAGCTACGGCAGAGAGCACAGTGACGTGTGTAGACTCACCATTGGGGAGTGGGTCACTCATTTTCTTTATATGCCGGGGAGTAGGGGTAGAGATTGGTGGTCTGGTATTACCTGCAGATATGTTGGTATTAGATATGCATGTGCACGATGTGATTATCGGTATGGATTGGCTCGCGGATTATAGATCCATGATTGATTGCTTCGGTGGGAGCATTGTTTTTGCCATTCCGAGGCAAGAGATGTTTGTAGTGGCGATGCCTCGCCTAGAGGGAGGCTCGACCGCTCATTTGTATTACCTAGAGGAGGATACCTCTAAGGAGGTTGTGATTCCTTTAGATTCGATCCCAGTTGTCAGGGAGTATTCCGATGTGTTCCAGGAGATACCAGGCCTACCCCCCAGTCGAGAGATAGACTTTATTATAGACTTATTACCAGATACGAGACCTATAGCACGCACACCGTACCGTATGGCTCCAGCTGAGATGAGGGAGTTACGGGATCAGATTGAGCAGTTGTTGGGTCAGGGGTTTATTCGGAGGAGTACTTCACCGTGGGGTGCCCCTGTGTTGTTCGTGAAGAAGAGAGACGGTTCACTGAGATTGTGTGTGGACTACCGAGACTTGAATAAGGTCACGATACGGAATAAGTATCTGTTGCCTCGAATCGATGATCTATTCGACCAGTTGAGAGGAGCTCCTTTCTTCTCGAAGATTGATTTGAGATCGGGATACCATCAGTTGCGTATCAGGGAGGAGGATGTCTCGAAGACTGCGTTCTTATCGAGATATGGTTCTTACGAGTTTCGGGTTATGCCTTTCGGTTTGACCAATGCTCCAGCCGTGTTTATGGACTTGATGAATAGGGTATTCAGGGATTTCCTGGATCAGTTTGTCATTGTCTTCATTGATGATATTCTGGTTTACTCCCAGACCGAGGAGGAGCACGCTGAGCATTTGAGGCAAGTTTTGCAAACTCTACGTCAGACCGAGTTGTATGCAAAGTATGAGAAGTGCGGGTTTTGGCTGAAGGAGGTCCAATTTTTGGGACACATTATTTCCGACCGGGGAATATCTGTTGATTCGGGGAAGGTATCCGTGGTGAGTGAGTGGGGACAGCCCACGACACCGATGGAGATCCGTAGTTTCTTGGGCCTAGCAGGATACTACAGGAGGTTCATTCGGGGATTTTCGAAGATAGCAGGTCCTTTGACACATCTGACTCGTAAGGGTGTGCCATTCATCTGGAGTGATGTCTGTCAGTTGGCATTCGATGAGTTGAAGGATAAGTTGACCTCAGCACCTGTGTTAGCATTGCCGAGATCGGGAGTTGAGTATTTAGTTTACACTGATGCGTCCTTACAAGGACTTGGAGGTGTATTGCAGCAGGAGAGTCAGGCCATAGCTTATGCTTCCCGTAAGCTAAAGCCTCATGAGAAGAATTACCCCACTCATGACTTGGAGTTGGCAGCAGTTGTTTTTGCCCTTCGGATATGGAGACATTATCTTTTGGGGGAGAAGTTCCGATTGTTCACAGACCATAAGTCCCTGCAGTACCTATTTAAGCAGAAGGAGTTGAATATGCGACAGCGTAGGTGGCTTGATTTTGTGAAGGACTATCAATTTGATATCCAGTATCACCCGGGGAAGGCTAACGTGGTAGCAGACACGTTGAGCCGTAGGCCAGCAGATGAAGTGGCAGAGGTGTGGAAGGCCAAGTGGAAGGAATTGGGACACCAGGATGCAGTGGCCCGATCGTTCATATCTGTGATGACCGTTACACCACAGATTGTCACGAAGGTAGTAAGGGCACAGGCAAATGACTCGTTCTGTCAGGACCAGATAGTTCGATTACTAGCAGAGGGAGCCGAGTCCTATACTGTTAGCTCAGACGGGGGATTATGCTTCAATGGGAGATTGGTAGTCCCGGAAGGGGAGGAATTGCTGCACGAGGTGATGGCAGAGTTGCACGGCTCACGGTTCACGGTACATCCCGGTGGGGACAAAATGTACCAAGACATGAGACGACAGTATTGGTGGAGCGGAATGAAGAGAGATATTGCCGAGTTTGATTCTAAATGCGCCACTTGTCAGCTAGTAAAAGTGGATCATCAGAGACCGGCAGGACTGCTACAACCGTTAGAGGTCCCGATGTGGATGTGGGAGAGAATATCCATGGAATTTATCACGGGGCTGCCTACGTCACTGAGAACTCACGACTCCATTTGGGTAATTGTGGACAGGTTGACCAAAGTCGCTCATTTTCTACCCGTAAGGATAGACTACACTGCGGGACAGTATGCCCAACTCTTTATTTCAGAGATAGTGAGACTTCACGGTGTGCCCCAAAATATTGTGTCTGACCGAGACAAGATATTTGTTTCACGATTTTGGGAGAGTTTTCAGGAAGCCATGGGCACGGAATTACGGTTGAGTACGGCGTATCACCCGCAGACGGATGGACAAACGGAGCGTACAAACCAGATGTTGGAGGACATGCTATGTATGAGTATCATTGATTTTGGGGGTGGATGGGAGCAGTATCTTCCACTGGTGGAGTTTGCTTACAACAACTCCTACCAGTTCACCATTGGCATGGCTCCATTTGAGGCGTTGTACGGTAGACCTTATCGTTCCCCAGCATGTTGGTTGGAGGTGGGGGACAACAAACTACTTGGGCCAGAAGTGATTCAGGATACTTCGGCGAGGATAGAATTGATTCAGAGTCGCATTCGGGTAGCTCAGGATCGTCAAAAGAGCTATGCCGACGCGAAGAGGTTTTTCAGGGAGTTTCAAGTGGGGGAGCAAGTTTTGCTCAGAGTATCTCCTATGAAGGGGATTATGCGTTTCGGGAAGAAAGTAAAGTTGGCACCGAGATATGTGGGACCATTTCCTATTATTGAGCGAATTGGACCGGTTACTTATAGGCTTGGATTACCGGAGCATTTACATCGGATTCATGATGTATTTCATATTTCCTCGCTAAGGAAATATCTTAGAGAAAATTTGGCTCATTCTCATATTGCTTTTGAGGACATAGATCTCCAGCCGGATAGCTCCTACGAGGAGGGGCCGATTGCTATTTTGGACCGAAGTGAGCGGAAACTGCGGTCAAAGATAGTTCCGTTAGTGCTTGTTCAGCGGCGACATCAAGTCCACCTGGGAGCGCGAGGATGAGATGCGCGAATGTTATCCAGAGTTGTTCTTACCAGGTACTTTCTAGTTCCGAATTTCGGGACGAAATTCAGTTATTAGGGGGGAAGTATGTAATACCCCGTATTTTCGTGATATTTATTTATGGGATTAATTGGATTAAATGCGTAATTAATTGGAAATTAATCCGGATTAAAATACTAGCGAGATGCGAGTTGGTATTTGATTATAATGTGCATATATGATTATATATGAATATTGAATTATGAAATTTGTCGTGAGATTGAAATACGGCAATTTGAGAATTTTGTTGAGACGCATGTGACAGTCGCGTTAAGTATATAATTATGATAATTAAAAAGTGAATTTTAGTTCTATTAATCGTATGGTCATTTTGAGTGCGCCAACGCGTCCGGAAGGGTTGAAATAGTCAGAAAAAACTAGCCGGGGGTTTAGTTTGGGTCCCGGGGCATTTTTAGGCCATACCGGCAACGTATAAGGGTAGTTTGGTAATTTTGGATTTTTGAGAATTAAAACCTACGAAAATTGGGAATTAATATCTGATGTGGCAATAACCCACTAATCCCACTAATAACCAAATAGACTACGGAGGTTATTGAAATTGGTTCAAAAGAGTTTCTAAAGCACAAACCCTAGCCACCATTGTCTTTGGAGAAGAAAAGCTAGTTGAGAGAGGTAGAGGAATTCTGCAGAGAGAGAAAGAGAATACTCCATCAATCCGTCATCAAAATTAGAGATTCAAATAAGGCAAGTGGTTTAATTTCATTTTTATAGAGAATGCTTCTTCCATGCGTAGGAAATTGAAATAAATTGTATTGTTCTTTGGAGTTAATGAAAAACCCATTTTAATTGGATGTAGAGATTGTATTTTTGATGAGGAATCGCATGTAGATTTGTATTTAGATGATGTTGCTGATGATATTATCATTTGGATGAAATGAAAACAAATTTAATTAGGCTCTTGGTTGATTTATAAATTCTAGGGTTCATGTTCTTAAAAATTGGGGGAAAATATGAAGAGATTTGATAATTGAATGAAGTTAGAATGAATTAGCCCCACAAATCATGTTAGTATATGACCTAAATACGTTTAGGAATGATTAGAGACCTTAAACAATCGTTGGTTTAATGTTTGGATGAGATTTGAGGTGTAGAGAAATTAGAAAAACGAGATAGGAATTTCTGGGCTCGAATCTGGCCACTCGTTAGAAGACCTGCCCAGGTCGTTCGAACGAGCTTCTAACGAGTTGACAGTTTGGGTTCTAACGAGAGGGATGTTCGTTCGAAGATTTTCGTTCGAACGAGATCTCGTTAGAAGGCCCAGTTCGTTCGAACGAACTCTCGTTCGAATAGCCTCGTTCGAACGAGACTTCGAACGAGTTGACAGTTTAGGCTTTTTAGCCTGTTTTGATCCCGAGTGTCCCGTAACCTTGTGTATATGTAGAGATAACCTTCCCTTGATGATTAATTGTTATATTTGGGATGTTTGGGATATAATGAGGAGTCAAACCTAGAAATGTAGTTGAACCTAAGGGAAAAATGTGAAGTAGGACGTGAGTGTTGATTACGATGCGAGAACTATTGACGACCTAATTATTTATATTAACCGAGAACATATAAAGTGTGTAGTATTATATGTCGGTACGAGAATGAGAAGTGTACCTCCAATATATTATGGTAATTACTAAGAGGTGTGCATACTTAGTATATGTATTGATTTTATGTATATGACATACCTACCATACTTGCTATCACGGGAGGTTTACGTTCGCTTAGGGCCCTCTAATCCTTGTGTTGCCCGGATTTAGACTAGTTACCTCGATGAACATAGGTCAGAGAAGGACTTATTGGGATGTTAATAAGTCTGCTGATCGTGGGAGCGCAGGTATGTGCATGACCCATGTGATGTGACTGTGTTCGCCTCCATTATTTGTGATGTTGTTATCTGAGAACTATTCCTGAGAGATTCAGAATATGTGATCCTTATGTACATGATGTACCGGGATGGATAGCAGAGTATGTGTGCACTGCATCTAGTCTCGGGGTGCTTGTATTGTATATTTATGGCGTGAATAATATACACTTAATTAATGGGAACTTTCATGTGTTATTGTGAACATACTTAAGGTAATGTAATGGGAGAACATAACAGGTTAACCGATAGTGAATTATATTACTTATAACACTAGAATGAAATATGGGGATCGAGTAGTAAGGGGTAGAACTTATTACGGTTTGGTTAGATGTGTATGTCATGTAGATGGGTACGGTACGTTAGGAGTGCACATGTAGTCGAGAGGTGAGAATTTCATGTGAGTGCACGTCCTAACATGTATTTTGCATTTAATGTTTGAATGCTATTAAAACACTTGCTATTTTTAAAATGATTTCCACTTTCGGGCTCTGACCCATTTGCTTTCAAATCTATTTTTTTTGTAAAAACCATTTTTAGGTGCCCAGCCACAAGGACACCATACTTAGGATTCTCATTCAGGTGACGAGCTGTAGCTGTTTGTGGAAGTTACAGGACTTTGCTTGTAGACGCTTCATCTATCTTGACTCGATATTCTTCAGTTATCAATTGTAGGGCATGTCGCCCATTTCTTTTAGAGACATTTCATTTATTTCAGTATTCAGACTTTTGGCATGTAATTATTCAGGATTCAGACTTGTCGTATTATTTCCAGTTGTGGGATTGTTGTGAGGAGTTTTCCTCCGGATTTATATTTACTTCGTTGGTTATTCATTACTTTATTATGGTGAATGGTTGTTATTCTTTCATTATTCTTTTACTGCATGTTAATCAGACTTAACTTAAAATTTGGCACTTACTTTTTAAATACTAGGTGGTTAGTAATTATTAAAATGTTTTCGACAATGATGCTATTAACTGAACCAACTTGGCTTTTTGAATTAATTTAATAACGGAGTAGCTACCTGGTATTTAATTAGACGAGGTATCACACACCTCTTGGGATCCTTCCTCGACTGTGAGATATGCTCGCCTGAGGGATATGAGTGCGATAATGATGTTTCCTTATGTTGCGATGGAGTTCTCTATCAATTTTCTCCAGTATTCTCTTGAGGTGAGCGTTCTCGACTTCCTGCTTACGAGTGGCTTCCTCCTGCTATTGGAGACTGGCCTCGTAGGCATCGATCATCCTGGAGACTTGCGTGGACCTAGCTAGTCCCTGGCTTTCTTCTGAGGCCTGTCGTTTTGGGCGAGGCCTTGGGTTTGAGCGTTGAACTTCAGATATAACCCTATGAGGAATGGGTTTTTCTTAAATATCCCCTGCTTGAGGGGCATTGCTGCTGTGACTAGACATTTTAGGTTCTTGTTGGTGAAGGCTTTCTTAAAGGAAGAACAATCGCTTCCCACAGATGGCGCCAATTGTGGTGACAATAAATCTCAACACAAATTATTAGCAAATGCGATCACCAGAAAAAGTAAACAACACAAAATAACTACAATCACACATGACACAAAATATACGTAGTTCGGCAAAAATGGCTTACGTCCACGGTGGTGCTCTCTGTTTTATATTTCTCTTTTCTCTAGGGGAGTATTTACAATTACATGCCCTTTGCACCGAGCTGGAGGGGTTCAATATATATCTGTAATTCTCGAAGAGTGGGGGGTGTTGGGCACCTCCACGTTGACCCATAATCCTAAGAATATCTCTTGAGAGATTTTAGGGCTTGAATGGGTCATTGCTGAATTAGTTATTTATGAGGCCTTAGATTTTGGGCCGGACTCTCCCTATCTTTTTATAGGGCTAAGTCGGGATACTTCTTTGGGCCAAGACAATTTAAATGAGGTATGCACAATAAATTTACTTTGATTTATTCTCTAGTTATAGATCTCATTATTTTTTTATTACTGTTAACTTCATTATATCGTCTCAATTTGTAGTAACATTTTAGTGGGTAGTCAAGGAGTTTAAAGACCTTGCGCTATTGGGTGGGTGCCTCTTAGGAAATATGGGTTTTGATTCTTGTTGGTTGTGATTTTCAAGGTGGTGTTGCTTGTATGATTTTGGTTCCGCCATTAGTGAGTCGGAGATAGTGAGGTTCTCGAGCATCGTCTTTAGAGTCGATGTAGGCAGTGGCCGAACCATGTTAAAATCTAAGTTTGTAAAAATTCATTTATATCTCTCACTTAACTACTTATAATTATTATTGATTAATTGGTTACTATTAAATTGATTTACTTGATTGCAATTAATATTTCCAACAAAATTAAGAAAGTTTTAAAATTATCGTTAAACCCATGTACCCAATTCAGTTTTCGTATATGTATATTTTCAGTCCAATAATTAGTATCAGGGCCTAACTCATGGATACTTGTTTTGAAAAGTATATTTTGGGATACCTTTTTAAAACATGGAAAACCAAAACCTATTTTCGTATCCAATCCACTGATTACTATATTTTGAAAATAGTAAATGACAAAAAAATCACCTATACTAGACAGACTAACCCTGAAAAAAAAGCTTGAATTAAATAATGAAACTATGGTCATTCTTCGGTCTTCTTTAAATAATGTTGTTGCAGGAAAAGTAGCACATTTCATGAAAGTCAACAATATTTGGGATACCCTTTCAAAAGAATTCTTGAATGAAGTTAACCAAAATAAGTGAGGTTGAATCCATCAAGTAAACAAAACATACAAATAATAAAAGAAGAATAAATAGTAAAGGAATCATCAAGTTCATCATTCAAAGAGGAAATGGAAATTCCATCATGATTACAAAAACAATCAAGAACTTATGAGGTAAAAGATTAATGTACTAAATCCTTAAATCTAAAAAATTTCTTTAGAAAGGATATTATGCGTACTTTGATAAAAAAAAAATCAAGATTTTTATGTTCAACCCATGTGTGGATATAAAAAGTTAGTTAATTAACACATTGTCTTAGAAAAGAAAATTAGAAATATTTACCTTTTAAATGAGAATTCAACTATAGATAATGAGAAACTCGTTATTGAAATTAAAAAGATTAAAAGAAGAAAATGAGAGGCTAACATCAAATGAGTAGGAGACACGACTTGAAATTGGAAATATTTCATAACAAAACAACAGGTTGAAATTAGAAAATAATGAACTCAAAAGGAGTTTGTTACTTTGAAGAAATATAAAAGTAATTACCTTTCATATCTTCAAACAGAAAATAATCAACTAAGAAAAGAAGTCGATTTATTCAGAGAAAATTTAGTAAAAAGTGATTAAAGTAGAAAAAACTTTAAATCACTTTATGAAAAATAAAAGTAATAAATGCCAACTCAAAATCAATGAAAAATTTTATGATAGAAAAAGAAGAATTGATTTTTTAAAATAAAGTAGAGAACCCCAAAATAAATGTAACAAAAACCAAAAACATCAAGCATGATGTCCATTTCACTTTTTTCAAAACGAAAAATCATACTTCTAAAAAATATTATGTCAGATTAAAGTTGGAAAATAATCATTCATTTTTGTATTATTTGCAAAAAGAAATATCACACATACAGTAATTGTGCATCTCGTTCAAACAATGCTCATTGCACACATTGTGATAAAAATAATCATACTTTTGATGTTTGCAACATAAGGAAAATAAAAATTCAAAAGTATAGAAAAAGGAGATCATCATACTCCTTCACTAGCAAACAAGAACCCAAAATGCAAAGGGTACCAGAAAGGAATGTTTGTCCTTCCTATTTTGTAGTACTAAAAAAATGCTAAAATTCTTGTTTGAAAGACACGCAAGCAAGGGCAAAAAATAGTTAAGAATGGAAAAAGATAGAATGTATGGAGAAGAGACACATACATTTAAAGATAAAGAAAATAAATAATGGTGAGACATCCAAAGCTTGGCAATGTATTAAGGATCTATTTGTTTTTCAAAGTATCCACAATTTTCAAATAGTTATTTGTTCTCCCTTGCAACTAAAACAAATGATCCACGCAAACTCTAGAAACCACTACATCTCAAGTACAATATAACAAATAGAATAACATATTTAGGATATAAATATGTTTATTGATCTTGAAAACTCTATCACATCTCAACTTATAAACATATGATTTAAAATTACAACAATGTGAAAAGCAGTTAATGTGCAACAATCTAAAAGTTACATTACATATATTTAAACATCTATAAAAAGTGATATCTGTGATGAGAATACATTTCAAGAAAATATTTGAAAAATATTTGACAAAAATAATTGGTTAGTGAATATTGATAAAGATTCATGTCTTTGAAAATAAGTTGATTTTGAAAACTCCGTGGAAAAATGGAGCAAGTTGTAAAAGAAATTCCTAAAAGTCAGTCTAGAAAAATGTTTTAAACTTCCATTATCACAAAGGGTTATGGTGGATACCCAAAGAAAAATATTTATAATATTCCTTTTGTGTATCAAAAGTAAAGATTAAATGAGTTACAACCCAGAATAAAACATGAAAATCTATGAACCTTGAAAATGGAACATGTACTTAAATAACAAGATACTCTTACACTTATGCCCTTGCATGCAATAAACATACCCACATTAGAACTTACATAAATAGGTATTGCCTTGGTTTCATGAAAACTCTAAATACTTTCACAAGTTATGACGATTCTTATTAGAAATATATGATTTCATAAGACTACTCAAAGATATACTACATGTATAATAAAAGTAAAATATAACACGCTTGATCTGTGCACAACAAAAGAGTTTATGATAATATTTTCAAACTATCAAAACACATTGGAAACACAATACCAAATAAATCCCACATATATTCCACAAACTAAGTCCCTCTGAAGTTCTCACAGTGAGATTAGTCAATAGAGCATGTAAGCTATAGAATTAGAATCCTACCAGGCTTAGTCTCTCACGAGTACCATTTGATCTCACACTCAATACTAAAGTAGTTAGAGAATTAGAATCAATATATTTAATAGATACAATTTGACTAACTAATAAAGGAAGATAAAGAGGAGATCTCTCGACCAGTTTTCTCGCTAGGCTAAATCGTTAAGCTGCTTCACTGAGCTGTCTCGCTGAGCTACCTTGCTATCTAAACACTACTTCCTTATCTTGAGTCTCTTTTAATAATTGGTGAAATTTTTTCTAATTCAGAGATTACTTTCAAGCCCACTACATTTTCCCCTTCGTGTAGAGATTTGTTGTGGTAACAAGAAGTGTTTGTACGAAAAACTTCTCAAATTGATGAATCGTCTTCTGTTGTGAGCAAAAATTCTTCCATATTTATCTTCGTCAAAACTACTGCCAATATATTTATTAGAAAATAAAGTTAAATTCTCCCCGATGTACCTAAACCAAGGCTCTGCAACATCTGGGCCTATGCTGAGGGGAGATCGTAACGTTTTTTTTTCGTTAAGTCCCAGCCATTCCATTTTCTTAATTAATTGTGTGAATTCTCCCAAAGTACTTGTGAAAATCGTCCATCATCGTTTTAACTATCCAAAATTAAATTATCCCCATTCTGCGTTGTTCTATTCCACCATTTAATGAACTTGTAGTGACTGGGTAATTCTGTTAGGACTACCCCTAGTAGCATGAATTCTCTCAGTTATCTCTTATGAAAAATTCCCAAGATTTGGATTTGTAAAATTGTCCACATTTTGTTTGCGTTGTGACCTTCCCTATTTTCCACTTGTTCGAAAAGAAAAATTATCCCCGATGTACTTGAGTCAAAGTTATATCCGTTTGGACTTATGGCGTGGGGACATCGTTTCTTTTGGAATTGTGCTGTGAGCAAATTCCATTTCTTGGGAGGTCAAAAATTCTCCTTGATGGATCTTCAACCTGTTGTATCACCATTCGGTCTTATGTGTGAGGGCTTGCTTTAATTGACCACTTTGGCTTTAAATACCCATTTCAAAAATCCTGGCACCAAAACTCATTACTTATCCTGAAAGCAACCCTCTCTCTCTCTCTCTCTCTCTCTCTCTCTCTCTCTCTCTCTCTCAAGCATCTCCTCATTAATGACGTGGGGTTGTATTTTCGACTATTAGAGAATTCCCTGAAGTTACACGTGTCCCTTTTGTAATCATTTTGGCGGCTAAGCACGTGCCTCTGTGGGAAACTCAAACTTCCACTTGATTTTCAAACATCTAGTACTCAATACTTAGCCATTTTTCTCTTTCGTCTCTTTGTTTGCCTACATACTTATATACCTTTTAAAGAGAGAATTTGATATCCGCTATTATTGCTTAAGCATTTATTATGTTTCTTTCTTCCTTTGTCATCTTCAACCTTTGTAACTCCATTTTTACCATTCTATTATCTCTTCTTTCAAGCTTTTCATCCTACACCTCTCCCATGGCGTCTTCTTCCAGCACACCAGACGTACCAGTTGTCTCCACCACCATTGCTCCACTTGCGACTGCCACCACTCTAACCCCTGCTTTGTATGCCACTGCATTGATGGTAGCTCGTTAAGAGAAACTCCATTTTTTAACATTGCTCCCCTATTTTTGGCAAGGGTGATTATTTCTTTAGTGCTTGCAAAACTTGCACTTTCAGTGTTATGTGTGACCCCTTGCTCTTGGGTGATAAAGACGAAAATTCTTTCGTTTAGGGTTTCTTCCCTCCAAAGGTAACTATGAGGTTTTGTATTGATCGAGGTGACTTCCCTCACTCCCAAATTTACTTTGAAGGTCCTGGTGGTTCCCCATCTAACTTTGCTGCCTGGAACACCTACATGCGATCCACATATGTTGATGCTCTCACCAAAGTTGGTCTTCTCCATGCCACCTGGTTTGGGGAGTTCACTCTCTCCAAACACAATGATACCCTACAAGTCATGGTTTCTTATTGGAACACCACAACCCACACCTTCGTTGCCTTATGGGGGGAATTCATCCTTACCCTTGACGATGTGTATGAGCTACTTGGGATTGATCCTGCAAGTACTTTGCCCTACCATGATGGGGCCTTAGATGCCAAAGAAAGGCCCGAGCAAACTTAGATCGGATCTGTAGGAAATGTATTGGTACTTCAAACAAAGATAACTTTACTCCCCTCATCAGCTACTTTTATCGTGTTTCCACTTCTACTGAGTTTGGCCAAGGCAAAAGTACATCCCTGGAGCTTCCTACGTATATACTCGTGATTCTTTTCCATTTTATCTTGTCTGGAAAGCTCAACAACCAACCTCGTAGGGACCTCATCAATATCTCCATTAGTTTGGACAAAGGGGTACAATCTCCCTCTGGAAGATATGGATTTGGGATCGCTTTATACTTAGCTAGACAGGACCCACATAGACATGGAATGGTCTTTGGGTCGATACAACTTGGTCAATTTTTCCAATGCCATGATCCTAACGAGTTTCTTATATACCCATTCTCTTGAGGTAGCAGCTAATACTATTTGTCTTCCAACTAGAGTACCCATCAAGACCCATCGTTTATATCATTTCCACAAGAAGAAAAGCCATAAGGACATCCTTTCACTTTTTGACAAAACAAGTTGCTTCATTATGAGGCCTTACGATGAGGAAATCTTTGTCCACACTTGAAATTTCTTTGGTCATGCATCTAGAGTGGTGCAACCCACTTCTGACGATCTTATCATGGAGGATCTTTCGTTCTCAATTGTTTTATCTTTGCCTCCAAGATACCCTCCATCCTATATTGAATGGGGATATACCTCAGATCATTACAACCCCAACCACTGCAGTTTTCAGTTTGGCTACGACCAGGGAGTTCCTTAGCCAATTTTTTAAGAGTCTCATGAAAGAGCAACTTTTTTTAGGCTTATGCCTTCTACATTGTCTCAATATCCTCCACTATTTCTTTAGTGATCAGTGGCCGCGTTACCATTCTTGCACTTACCAGGAAGGGGGGCATGACTTCAGATTTTGCATTAAAGTATTGGCCAACCCATCTTGCCAAGATTGAAGAGTTCGTTCAAAGTCTCCCTGTATACCCAGTGGTTTAAACTTTTCCACCCTTAGAGCTAGGACTCAAGGGGAATCCCATCCTTGGTATTGAGTTCCCTCTAAGACTTACTGCCAAAGGTCCTCCTAGCGAGCTGCCCCATACTTCCCATGATCCCCACTACTACACCAATGGCCAAGAAAGCTCCCACGCCTAAATAAACTACCAAAAGTTCTTCTACCGATGTAGCTCCTAGCGAAGGACCTTTAAAACCTCCCACTAAAAAAACAAGGGCCTCCAAGAGTGGGACTTATTTAAATCCAAATCCCAGCCTAAGTCCCAAGTTCCCGTGGATGCATTTCTATTTCCTTCATTCTTCCTATAATGTTTACAGATCATAGTGGGAAAATAAGAGCCAGATGCCAAGCTGAGTTGAAGTGGGTACAATGCGAGTTTTAATGATACAATCCTTTCGTTCCTCCTACTACTGTATTTCCCACCATCATGGTAGATCCCTCTAAGGGGGATGCGTCAAGGAGAAAAAATTATAAAGTCCCCTCTTCTGTTGGTGGATCTAGCACCAAGAAGAAGACTCTGGGTACAAAGGGACAAAAGAAACGTGTGTACGAAGTTCTACCACCACCTTCTACCTCCATTCCCAGGGCTTCTCCTCCTTTATCTCCCATTGAGACCATTACCTATGACGATAGTCTTGAAATTGGGCATGGTCCCACTGAGAGGGTTTCTCCAGTTCCTTCACCTCCTACTTTGCCCATGGTCATTTCATCCCACTCTTCTCCAAAGAAAGAGGTATGTTTTACCACACTTAGTCATTTCAAACTTAGTGAGGTATATTCTCTAACACTTGTGCAAATATCTTTTTCTATGGAGGAGATTGAAAGAGATAGGCCTTCTCCCACTGTTATCCCTTTTGTGGGAGGATGATTCGGTAATTATGAGGTTGATGCATCTCCTCCCCGTTATCCCATGTATGGGCTGGATTATTCTCGCCGATCTACCTCCTGACGTGCAGAGAAGGCTGCCAAGAGAACTGCTACTTCCATAGGATCCGTTAGAGCTTCCCCTCAGCTAGAGGATACTCCTTTGGCTTCTTCTGGGTCATATCCCCTCCCTATGGTTCCTATGGACGTTGTTTCAGTGTCTTCTAGTCCTCCATAGGTAATAAGTTTTTCTCTTTTGTCTATATTTTCCCTTTGATTGTATTGTGTACTTAGAATTTTCTTGGATTTCAGGTTGTAACTGCTTCTGAACTAGCCACTGTTACACCCCACTTATAATAATAATGAGTGGCCAGCCCTATACTAAGATAAAAAGATAAATCTCAAGTGGATCATTCTTAGCATCAATTGTCGAAAATACTCAAAAGTAACTAACCACCCAATACTATAATAAACGGATGAAATTTTTTATAAAACATATGGAGCCATCAAACCATATATAACACTGAAAGTGATCATATATGAACAACATGTACAACAAGAGAATATATATTCCCGGATAAGCTGTCGGCCAACAGATCATACAACACAAGTGACAAAAATAGGAGATATACATGTACAACCTTTGGGTACACACCCGATTTATAGTTTTGAATCCTCAACTAGATGTACAAAAGGAGGCGTCTATAACAAAAACTCTGTAATAGTCTGCATTTGTTACTGCTCCGAAGACCCTGGAATGAATTACCATCATTGGTGCCTTTGCGGTGGAACACCTAAAATATAATAAATAAAAGAAATAAAGAGAGAATATAAATGGGTCAGAGCTCGAAGCTTAAAAATAGTTCAACAAGTAAATTAAAATTCATAATAATTATGAATGCAAAATTTCATAATATAAAGTGGTGCGACACTCTCTTGAGACTCAACCTTACCCCTCAACTTTAATGCGCACCTAAACGTATACATTTTAATCTTAAACAAGCTACCCAACTCATCGAGGGATAACTCCACCTCAAATCTGTGCATTTACTCCACTCGTGTATCTAGTTTATCTCAAACATAATCAATTGTTCTCATCCTAAATGATTATATTACAATGAATTACTTAATAACTTTCACTTGTTATTTATTAAACATATTACACGTTATTTTCATGTCTGTATAATATCAGTCTCACTATTATACAAGATAAATCATTGCTACCAAGTACACATACATAACACATATAATATATGTATACTAATCATCCCTCTCAGCCTTAACTCAATTGATGCAATCTCTACAATGCTATCATATTCTAGGGAATTACTCACATACCATCCTAGGTTACTAGTTGTCGGACTCTCACACCGACTTGGTATAAACCAAATCACAAACTTAGGGGAAGTGTCCATAGTTCCTCACCGAAAATAAGATGAATCATACCCAAGACGTCTTACCCCTGATAAATGCTACATAATAAATAAATGGACACTGTGACCTTGGGACTATACGCTCCCTGCTCCTCAAGCCAGTGACCTCACCCACTTCATGCAACTTTCCATGATAGCACTAGAGGGGTATGTCCACACAATAGATAGATATATCATACACACAAGATATATATACACATCATATATACAAACCATCTCATATCTGAATGCATATATCATTAATCCCAGCTACATGTATATATACACCTTACACTAGCCAATAACCCACGGAATTATTCCCAATTCATTTTATAATTCAATTGCTCACTTGAACCTTTATTATCCATCACACATATGACATTAGTGCTTACCAATTCAACACTTCGCAGGACACACGACCTCCCTCTACTAGCCCGTATCCATCCTTAAGAAAAGTCCTATCACTAGGAGAATTTATGAATGAAATCGGCATTAAAACTCCCAAATATACCTTAATAATTGACCTGATGTTTCCCCAACCATCATGTCATACATTATCCTACCATTTTAACTTATAAACATGGTTATCATATTATTTTAAAGGGTTTCCAAGCACCAAACCCAAATGGAAATGAGTTATAGAAGAGTTAGGAATCTTCCACAACCGAACTGAACCGCAGGTTCCCAAAATGAACCGATATGCTACACTGATAAGGGAAAATTGAATCGATTACCTTTAAAAATGAACCAGTCTGCTACTAAAACGAAGCAATCTGAGGTCTGCAACCAAACCGATCCACCCTGTTCAGATTCTAATTTTACGGAATTTTTCCTACCTCACAATATCCCTTTTTTACCAATTTTAACACCATAGATCAACCTAAATCTACTCCCAACCATTTTTACACCATCAAATCCATACATACTCATCAAATGTTAGATTTCAACACAAAAATCTAGGGTTTATCATATCTAAACAATGTCGGCATAATTTATCCACAAATTATGAAATAATTCACTCACGTAAACATTTAGCAAGTTTAATCACTTGGCTCAAAGTTGTAGAGTCTGAATCTTCCTCAAAGTTGCAGATTTAACCGAAAATTTCCAAGGCTCTAGGGTTTTTCCTCTTTCTCTTCTTCCTTACGTTTTCTCTTAATTGGGTTTTCTCTCAAAATGAGATTAATTAACTTTCACTTAAGCCTAATAACCCATTTTCTATTAAGCCCAACTTTAAATAATAATACAGACTGAAAATGACTCGTATACCCCAATTCGAGTCAAACAAACTAAAATGACCCCGGAACCCAAATAAAACTCATGTACAGTCATTTTAACTTTCTCGACCCTTTGGAAATCAACCGTGCACTCCAAATTATCATCCGAGACTTCGAATATAAGATCATCTCCCAACCTCATATAGCTCACTCAAATATGCCCCGGTTGAGAAATAACTAATTCCCGCCACTCATACACACATACGACGTAATTGCATGCAATAAGATTATATTTACGATATCACACTAGTAAATGTACAATTTTCATAAATATTAACTTTTCTACCAAAATCAATATTTATGTTACATCCCCATTTTAATTCTCAATTGTATTAAATCACACACACACACAAACACACACGGTAATTTAAAATAAAAATAAATACACGAAATTAAGGGGTATTACAGCCACATCTCTTGTTGGGTCACTTCTTCAATTTCCTCTGGTGAGGCCTGCCATTGTGTTTGCCCCTTTCACTAACATTACTGAGGTAAGCTCACTCCTTGTGCCTTAACTTCCCTTATATGTTGTGTTTTTTATGTGTAACACTTAAATATTATTTGCAGCTTTCTCCAAGCCTAACTCTTCCCTCTCGTTCTAAGACTCCCCAGGCTCCTCAGGCTACCTGTGAAGGGGTTCCTTCAGTACATGTGGAGGTTGATGTGTCATCTGTAGCTCAAACGACATCTATGGAGCCTTCTCAAAACTTGGCACCTGTCCCATTTCACGAGGATGGTGCATCGCCAAGGGCCGAGGTTCCCTTTTCTGAGGATTCTACTGAGCGTCAAAGGGATGTTGGAGTTATTCCTGCAGTTACTACCCCTAATATCATTACTCCTACAATTATTACTCCTACAGTTGTAACTGAGGTATTTACTTTCTTCCCTTTTCTTTGCACAAGTGTCATCGCTATGCCTTCGAGGTGACTTAACAAGGAAAATGCACTTGTTAAGATTTTTTCTCAAACTCCACCTATAATGGTGACTTAACGATGAAACCCACTTGTTAAGATTTTTCTCAAACTCCACCTATAACATTTTTCTCAAACTCCACCTATAACGGTGACTTAACAATGAAAACCAATTGTTAAGATTTTTACCAAAAACCACCTATAATGGTGACTTAACAATGAAAATCACTTGTCAATATGTTTCTCAAACCCCACCCATAATGGTGACTTAACAATGAAAACCACTTGTTAAGATTTTTCTCAAACTCCACCCATAATGGTGACTTAATAATGAAAAACACTTGTTAAGATTTTTCTTCCTCAAACTCATTTCTCTTTATCACATCTCAGGTTTTGAAGGAACCTGCTACTACTGAAGCGTCAACTTAGTGTGATCCCTTACTTGTTGAATCCACACCTCAAGAACTAGTCCCTTCTAAGGATTCAAACCATAACGAACGTGGTTCAACTATAGACTTTCCAGCTGATAATGAGTCAGGTTGTGAGGTTCCTCCACAAAATATGGCTCCTCATGAGTTCTGCCTAATGGTGCTTCGCCAGTTTCCCCAAGTATCTATAATTAATAATTCAATCATTGAGCAGATTGCCACTCACCATCCTCAAACCTTCTATGTCGATTGCCTCCGTTCAAACACCTTGGTGATGAGCTATAGGCTCTAAGGTTTGGCAGCCGTTATTACTGAGGTGGTTACTACTCAAATGTACAACCTTACCATTCCCCTCATTAATCGGTTCCTGGGAAGCTTAAGGGAGATGGGTAAGGACGATTTTCAACTGAGTTGGCTGATTGGCCACTTGAAACTTTTAAAGATCCAACAGTTGGAGAGACTGAGGGAAATTTATCTGATACATGTAGAGGCCCAACGGGCTGAGGATAAAAGGCCTCAGATTTGTCCCCTCTTTTAGTAGAAGCTGATGACAAAGTTAAGTCTACTAAAGAAGCTCTATTAAAGGCCAAACCAGAACGTGAAGCCTTGTTGATTGAACGGGCTCAAGTGTAGACCAGGCTTAAAGGTTGCATCGTTGCTCAGAGAACATGCTTGGAGGCTTCTCTGGGCTAGCTTGGAGACTTTTTCTCCCAACCTGACTTATGGTTTCTTCTGGGTTAAAGTCCCTTCTTTTATGTTGTAAGATTGTTTCCTCAAATGTAAATCTTGGGCAATAATTCCAAATTTTGTAATCGTTTTGAGTATATGAATGAAATAAATAATATTTCATTAACATGCACTACTTTGTTACAACTCTTCCATTTATTAAAAAGACTTATAATTTACAAGTAAACTCTTTCTTCTTATCTCATCACAAAAGAAATAACTCCTATAACGAATTGCAACATAACTTTAACACAGAATAAATTTATAACTGAGGTTACTAGCTTAAACATGATAGACCATTAACCACTTCTTATTAATCTTGAAAGGTTTATCCTCTTACATCTTAGAGATTAAGTAGTAACCTGAATCTTGAGCCTCCTTTATAATGAAAGGAACCTCCTAATTCACAGCATATTTAGGCAATAGGAGCCCTTTTACAAACTTTCTTGTCCTCACCAAGTTGTCATATGCCCTAGAGAGATGCTTCATGTACATTTGGACGTGTTGCATCACATTGTCCCTGTGTTCATCCAGTGCTTCCAACTAAACGTGTTTGCTTTGAAGGATCATGCTTCTTCATAAGGCATATCTTACCGAATGAACTTTTAGCTTTATTAGCATAATTTTTTCGGCTATAAACACAATAGAGAATGGCGTAACCCATAGGTTTCCTCTTCGTCGTTAGATAGGCCCATAAAACTACTGGAATCTTATCATCCCACAATCGTGGGAAGTCTTCCATCGTCTTGGCCAAGATGTTGACTAAGGTCTTGTTAGTTGCTTTGGCTTGACCATTGCCCTTAGGATATTCCTCCATTGAGGTATGATGGATGATGGAGTACTTATCTGTGAGCATCGTTACTTATTTGTTGACTAATAGGGTCCCATTATTAGAGAGGATAACCTTTGGAATCCCAAACCTACATATTATGTACTCTCTATTGAAGTTAGCCACCACATTTGTTATTTCTCTCTTTAGTGTATCGCCTCAGCCGACTTTGTAAAGTACTCTATTGCCACTAGATCCAAATTTTTTCCCCCAAAGATGGATGTATTTCCCCTACCAGGTCTAATTCCCAAGTGTGAAATGGATAAGGAGTGGCCAAAGAGTGTAAGTCAACTGAAGAAGAATGGATCATATTTCTATGTAGCTGGAATGTTTTGCGCTTTTGAAAAAACTCGATAGAATCTTTCACTATGGTTGGACAATAATAAACCAAGGTCATTAATTGGTCATATAACGTTTCCCCTCTAATGTGACTTGGATCATGAGCTTTCTTCAAAACTTTCATTACCTCCTCTTTTATGATGCATATTAATGGCCTGTTGAAGTATCCTCTGCGGTAGAGCTGCTCCTCCTAAATGTAGAACTATGGGTCCTTTCACTTGAGTCCCATCACGTTAATTTTCTTCCTAGGAACAACCCTATCTTTGATAAAATCAATGTAAGGCTGCTTCTATTCCATTTGAGTTTCAACGAAGTGACATTTAGCTACCTAAAAATGGTTGGTATTTATCGCACCTTCATTATAAGTATGTTGCATCCTGCTTCACCATTGGCCAGAAGTATCCCTCTCTATGGATTCTTTTGCATAAAAGGATATCAGTTGTCTCTTAGTGTTCATCACATGTCTTCTTTAACTTTTGCTTTGCTTCCTCTGGACTGATACATCATGACAACCATCCTCCCACGAACCTGAAGTAAAGACTTATTTAACTGGAAAAGTATTGCGCTAGCTCTTTGAGTTCCATCTTGCCTTCCTCATACTCCAACTACTTCTTGATCTCGCCTCTCCAATCTGAATCACCTTCCATCGGCAAGATCGATTGCACCACTGAGGGAGTAGTTCTCCATTGTATCACCACAGTAGTTGTGTCAATTTTTATAGCCACTTTATGAGTTATAGTGGCATAAGCATCAGCATGCCTGTTCATCATTCAGGGATGCCTATTTATCTTGACTTGGTGGTAGTGGTTGATCAACCATTGGATAATCATTTTTTAGGGCTCTAGACTGAGATGCTTCGACGCATATTCTCCTTTCACTTGCTGGACCACTAAGTTCGAATCACCTTTGATGCACATCGAATGGATGCCCCTCTAAAGGGCCTCTAGCAATCTTAGCACTAATGCCTCATATTCTTCTTCGCTTTTGGAGCAAGTGAAATCTAACTTTTAGGAAAGGAAAAATTCCTCCTTCCCCTTAGAAAGAATAACCCTTCCTCCCACTTCTTCTCTGCTGAATATCCATCGAACTACATAGTCCACTATTTAATGTTTGCATTAAAAAGTTGGCCTGTAAATTATCTCCAGGAATGCTCTCACGAGGAAGCTCAAATATCCCATACGGAAAGATTGATAATAAATCTCCGTATGTTTGTCTCTTGATCGCTCGAGGGATCACACAATTTAAGTCATACTCTGAGAGGATGTGGAACCACCTATCTTCTCTTCTAATTAAGATTGTTCTTATCAAAAAGACATAATGGGATTACATCTTGTCACAATATGAATTGTGAAAGATAGCATGTAATGTCTAAGTTTTTGTGCTACAAAAACTAAGGCTAAACAATGTCTTTCTACACTACTGTACCTTGACTCTAGTCCATGTACGATCCTGCTCAGGTAGTAGACTGGCCTTTCCTACCCATTAATTTCCTGTGCCAAAAAAGCTCCAACAAACCTTGTAGTAGATGTAAGGTAGATCTATAATGGTATCCCTGCCCTTAGAGGAATCATCGTCTGTGGAAAGGTGAGCAGCTTCTTCAACTAGGATAGATATTCTTGGTGAGCTTCCTCCCATTTGAATTTTGTGTCCTTTCGCAATAGCTCCATCAATGGATGAGTTATCTCGGATAGCCATGGCATAAATATCCTAAGGTAAGAGACTTTACTAAGGAAAATCTTGAGCTCCTTTGTTGTTCCCGAACATGGTATCTCTAGGATCGCTCGTTTCTTATCCTGGTCCATCTTCACTCCCTGTCGATCCACTATAAAGACCAGGAACTTTCCACTTGTAACTCTGAAGGCACACTTCAGTGGGTTCATCTTCAGTTGGTACTTTCTGCACCTAATGAACACCTTCCTCAGATCATCCAGATGGGATTCCTCCTTCTTCGACTTAATGACCAGATCATCCACATAAAATTCTAAAAACTTATGAAATAAGTCATGAATAATGGCCATCATCATTCTCTGATATGTTTCCCGAGCATTCTTCAAACCAAAAAGCATTACTTTGTACATGAAATTGCCTAACGGGGTTCTGAATGTCAATTTCTCTGCATCAGTTGGATCCATATTGATATGGTTGTACCCCACATACCCATTCATGAAGCTATACATTTCATGCCCAAAAGTTGCATCAATCAAGCTATTAATGGAGGGTAGAGGGAACTCATACTTTGGGAAAGATCTATTCAAGTCCCTAAAGTCCACATAGATCCTTATCTGATTATTGTCCTTCTTTCCTACTAAGAAAATAGTTGACAACCAAAGTGGATGTTGTATCGATTTGATGAACCCAGCTACTAGAAACTATTGTTCCTCCTATTTTATTTTTAAATCTAACTTATGCTTGTAAGTTCTTGTAGCTTACTCCACCGGTATGGCTAAAGGCATAACTTTCAGCTTGTGGTAACTTACTTCTTCATATAGTCCCTCCATCTCTGTATACTTCCATGTAAAGACGTCTCGGTACTCTCGAGTTAGCTCAATTAAGTCCCTTTTTTTTCTTTTCGCTCAGATTATTAAAAATGAATACGGTCCTTGGATCTTCTCTTTTTTTGGCTAGATTCAACTGCTCCAGCTACTCCAGCTCCTACACTTGTGGCTTCAGGTGGTCCATCATGTACTCTGGTTCTTCTCCCACTTCTTCCAAAAACTTTTATATGTTAGAGTTACCTATGACCATGCATTGCCCCTGCTGGTCTCATAGAAAACACTCATACACTGAGTCAGCCTCTTCGTCAGCTTCTAGAAATGCTCCTTCGATCGCCCATTCATACCTTTAAAGGCGATAAATTAACTTCCCATCCTTAGTTATCTTCTTATTGCACTGCCCGCTGGCCATTACAGAAGCCTTCCGTTTCTTCTCCTGAGAAGCTTCAGCTAACTTATTTCTTGAAAACCTACTCAGCACACTCTATCGTTGGACCTCATATTCTATCAGATCCATTCTAGGTCTCACTCTATCTCTTAGTTAATTAGATATTTTTGGGGTTTGGGATCAACATGATTGACCTCCATAGCTACTTCTCTTCGTCTTGCACCCTCACTGCTCTGACCATGCACAAACCCCATCCTTTCTCTGATAGAGGTAACTTTGGTTCTCTCTATTCTTCTCGTTAGGACTCTAACATCCTCCTCTATCTCTATGTAGAACATTATTTCACTAAGTGATCCTCCTTAGTTACAAAGGTATTCTTCGTCGCACGTATAACGATATCTATCCCTTTCACATTTGCCTTTGCACATTGGTGATATGTCGAAGGGACTAAATCGTGATTGTGCATCCACATCCTTACTATCAAAAGGTGGTAAGAAGTAGCACTCTTAATCATGTGAAATTTAATGTGTGAAGTGATATTCCCTATTACAATCCCAACATTAATATAGACAATCGACTTGGAGGATTGCCTGTCATAACCAGAAATCACTAAAGGCATTGGTATCAACCTTGCCTCAGAAATATTGGACGCATGGAATGAGTTGGTGGGAATGATGTTTATCGATGCTCCCCCATCCATTAGAGCCCTTACAAAGCTTACACCATTGATACTAGCCATGACATTGTAACAACCCGCGTAATTTTGGGCTATTTTAATTAATTTTTAGAAAATGGAGAAAAATAAAGTTTTTGATAAAATTATTTTTATTGCTCAAATATGTTGGTTATTATTTTTAAAGGCGAGAATTTGAAATGGTTTCAAAAACAGAGTTAAAACGGATTTTAAAATGATTTTTAAATGTTTTTAACTCTGGGAGTTGTTTTGACTTCCAACTCTTCATTTCTTTGCCTTATTTAAAGGAGGCTTTTGGATTCCAACTCTTCATTTATTTGCATTATAAAAGGAAGTCTTGGGCAACCCTTTTAACATACTTTTGGCACAAATATATTTTATATTCCTCTTCTTTTTATATACACATTGGCCCTTGAGATTTGTGAGTTCCAACCTTAGATTAGAGGTGTTCTTGGGGCTATTTTTTTGGAGGTTCTTGGAGGAGCTTTTGTAGATCTTTTGTGGTTATCTTGAGGATGTGATCATTGGTTTCTCATCATGGTTTGAGGTATGGGGTTTTACACAATATGCTCCTTAAATCTTGCGAGTGTTATTTTCTTTGAATTCTTGTTAATTGAACTCATATTTGAATTGTTAAATTCATTGAAATCTGGAAAATAATTATTGAAATTATTTTGATTCATGTGGTATCATTTTATTGTTGATGATCACGTTGTCATGAGATTTTAATATGGCACAGATGTTGGGCACCCGCCAAAATTCCTGTTTCCCGGGTTATGGCTTGATAAAGCATATACAGATGTGGTGAGGCCTGGTGACCCGGTTAAAGTGTTGTTGAGAAATTATATTGATAAATGCTTTGAGATTTGCATTTTGATTTGAATATATGTACTCGTGTTGTTACGTTTTATTCATCGCTAACATATATTTGTTGAGCATCTTTCCTGTCGTATTGTGTACTTCCCCATATTTTTTTTAGTGGCAGGTTAGCACGGATTTTGGGGTGCTATGGAGATTGATTTTAGAGAGGATTGTTTGGAAAAGATTTGTATTATTTTGATGTATAGAGCTTTGGAGATTTGTATTTTCATTCGAGTTAGATAGTTGTAATTTTAATTCGAGAGACTTGTTGTATTTGAATTATTGAGATTAGTGGATTTATATTATTATGGGTTTATTTAGATGCTCTATACCTTGTGACTTGCATATTTGGATTTATTTTATCGCATTAGCGCTCCGTTCGCTCTCCCCGAGCGGGCGGGGTGTTACAGGCATATAAGGGTTTGTTGTGTGGGAACCTTTCAGCCCTATCAGCATCACTGAAAGTTACTTCAAATAAAAACTTCCTTGCTAATTTAGTCATAGTCCCCCTTCGTATCAATAATGGAACTTTGGTCTTTCATGTAATGTCCAGGATTGTTTGTGTTATCTCCAGTCGACTTCCTTCAGCATCCTCACTTAGTCGAAGAACCATGAAAACCTAGGCGACTGAAATATGGTATAGTATTCTAGCCCCTGGTCTACTTCTTCATTATCTAGATTATACATATCTTCCACATCTCTGGCACTAGCTTCATCGTAGTCTATCACCATATTAGCCATTCCCTGGTGCAATCTTCCAATGCTTCCTCAAACTCTTCCTGTTTAGACTCCAACTCCCCTTTCCTCCCATTAAGCCTCTTCATCATGAGAAACTACTAGATTAACTGCATGTGCTGGTAGTGGGTTATTACTAACATTCTCTTAAGGGATCTTCAGATTCCCTGATTTCATTTGTTTTCTTATAGTGTTCCTCGGTGTAAATCAGGTTATTGTTGGATGACCAATCTTTTGATGGATCCAGAAATATGTAGGATTAGCTCTTGCCTCAGCATCTAGATCCACAGCTAGAGTATCCTTGGCCCCATAAACTGTCCCCCTTGGACCATGTCATTGTAACAAATGATAGCCTCCTCAACAGTACAAGAGAGTGGTGGTCGATCCTCTCTATCTTTATCAAACTTTCTCTTGTTATCCTTCTTTGGCTATTTGGACCCTTCTCGTCCATTGACGTAACCCACTTATGGGGGTTATCCATGTCCTACAATGGGCCGTATTGGTATCCTGAACATCACAAGTACCACGACCATATATAGTCGTACGACCAACTATATGTTCCTTATTGCCTTTAAAATTTTTGCAAAAGTTCCTTTACGTGTTTCATTGATGATACCACATATGGAATACTTGCCACACTTGGGGTACTCATCATTGGGATAGGGGTAGGTAAAGTGTTTGTGGGGAAGTTACCATTGGAGTTTCACTTGATGGGGATATTAGAGCTACCATTGGTGTTAGGAAGGAGCTGAGGTCAAATTCCCGTCCTAAAGTCGTTACCTCTACGGGAGTCTAAAAGAACTCAAAGAACTTTCCCATGATAAGGGACATATATTCCTATCCCAACAAGGTGCTAGTAGAAGCCTATGTCACCGTTGGTATTCCTATTACCGCTTGAACTTGGGGAATCTCTACCCGAGGAACCCCTTCCCCGGTAGCCTGAAGCTCCTTTGCCTATTATTACTCACTATGCTGGATAGCATAAAAGTCAATGGTACGACTAACATTATCTTACCCCATATTTTTAGATGAATACCTCCCTAGTGGGGTCGCCAAATGTAAGAGTGTGGTCCTTTTTAAGCATGGGAGTATAGTAATACAAGTTGAGGTGTAGCCCATATAGATATGGTGATAAACGATAAACCAAGAACTCTTTAATAAATACAAATTAACACACAATATTGTAAATAATCTACACTCAGATTGAACTCACAAGTCTCTCGTGTATAACCTAAATAATAATAAAGGAAACTCATAAGTAACTCATATAAAGGAGAGATAAGTAAGCACCCTGGCAGGCAGCCAACGCACCAACAAGCTCTAAAGATTCTCTCCTTAGCTATTAAAATCTTCACAATTAAATGACAATGGTGGGTGAGTAAACTATCTGGTTTGCAATAACTTCTCTAATATCTTCTCTCTCTAGCAATAAATCTCTAGAAAGAACGTTCCTTCTCAGTCAATAAATAGCCCCACACCATTCCCGAGATGCCTCAATCCTTCACAACTGTGAAAGACATCCCCTCATACTTTATGTCACAAACATTAAATGCATGATGGGCCATCCAGTCCTACATCATAAACATTAAGTGCCAAGACATGCCTTTTTCCTAACCACTATGCATCAGAGGGCTATCACAACAGAGGCGGCTCACTAAGCTGTCTGAATGCCCTAATACCATAGTGGTTTACTCAAGTACGGATTGGACAATGTTTATCTAGATAATGACATCACCTAAAGTAAATGTGACATTTGGTAAAGGGTTGTTTGGTTCGAAACTCAACATACGATGGAACTCAAGGTTACTCTGCACAAGCTTCCATGGTAAAGATCTCTCCGTTATTTACCAGGTGTATCTAAGATGGTCAAGACAAGACTTAATGTTGCCTCACTTCTCAATCCTCCAAACCATGTCCCTCTAAAGTTCCCACGGAGAGATCATTTGATAGAGCATGTAATCTATCCCAGGACCTACCAGACCTGGTGTCTCGCAAGTACTGTTTGATCTCACACTCAATACTACAATCGTTATAGCATTACAATCAATGTATTTAAAAGATACAATTTAACTAAGTAAGAAAGGAATATGAAGATGAGCTCTCTCGGCCAGTTTCCTCACTGGGACGTATCACTGGGCTTCCTCGTTGAGCTGTCTTGCTGAGATGCTTCACTGAGCTGCATTGTTGTCTAAACGCTGCTTCCTTATCTTGAGTCTCTTCTATTAATTGGGGAATTTGTCTACCTTTATATGATTCTTATAAATCACTACGTTATAGATTTTGTTATGATATGACTATCTCATGATTAAAATGTTGTTTTCCATAAATACACCCCGTGACAAATATGATCCATTACTTACCTTTATTGTTAAGACTCGTGATAGTAAAAGATATTTCCTCCTATTATTTCCAAACTAACTCTCTTCTGGAGTATATATCTAGAATGCCTTCATAAAGGTACCCCCACCCTTTTCGATAATGACAAAGGCGAAGAAATATGATACGAGAAAAAGATGATACAAAATAGTTTCCCAAAATGAAGTCTCATAGAAAAGGGGAGACTTTCAACCGTTTTCTCAAACTATATCAATTATATTCTCATCATAAAAAAGGGAGAGATTGTTCAACCAAATGTATTTTAACCAAAAGGATTTTGAATGATGACAACACAATTGATATAATAGCATACCTCACTATCTTCTATCTAATGTACTTTAGATTAAAACAAGCACTCAATACATTTTGAGATATGGTACAAGTAGCATACCATCCATACAACCATGAAAACAGGTCCTAGAAAAAAATGAAGATCGCAAACAATATAATGAATATTCAAAGCATAATAAAACCCTAACAAATTTCATCCCTTAAGCTTTAAGTGAAGTTCATCATCAACAAGTCATACAAACATTCAACAAGGATAAGTTCATAGCTCAACCAAATAAACAACCAAGAAAGTTCATCATAATCTCAAAACCAATCGAGCTCAAAAAAGCATGATCTCAACATCGCAGAGAGCACACGTCCTGACTCAATCAATCTAAAAGAATTGGCAAATAACAAGGAGACCACTGCCCAGTTTTTGTTGCACATTAGGAACTTTTGTACAGAAGTAAAGTAACATGTTTATCCTTGTATATTCTCAAAACTTACCCACCTAAACCAACCCTAAAGCACCCTAAACCTTCCCAAATAAATGGCCCAAAACTCAACACCATATAGCCAAAATCCTAGGAGGTTTGACTAAAAGGATCCGCTAAAAAATTAGTCAACTAAAAGTTTTGGGATAACCCACTACAAGATCCACTAAAAAGTTTAGTCAACTGAACATTTGGATAGTTCGGTAAAATAGGGCAACCTATAAATCGTAAGAGTTTTATTCGACTAAACTTGACTTTTAGTCGATTAAATGTGCTAGATTTTCTATATTGATTTTGATATAACTTTTCAATCTTTTATCCTAATACCCTAACATTATTACCAACATTTTAGCTGTCTCCTAACACTATAAATAGATCATCCCACTCCATACCAAATCACACAAAAATTCAACAACAATCCTCTTGAGTAAAGCTCCATATTCTAGCTTGTGTCATTCCATTCCCTAAGTATCTAAAGATAAATCAAGAAAACCCATTTGAGATTTCTAAACCCAAATACTCCATTAAAGCCAAAGCTTCAAGAAACCTCATTTGAACCAAAATCTCCAACCTCAATCCCACTTTAGCAAAGTTATAATTTCAATATCGAATTGTGCTAAAGTTTTATCCAAAAACCCTTTTGAGCATTATACTCGTCATTCTTGTTTGTTTACTTTTCTAGAAAGAGAAAGTGAACCCATTTCATCATTTATTTTAGTAAAACTATTTTTCTTTATTCTTTGGTCACTAATCTCATTATCTGTGATTATGGTTAACTCCATTATATCTTCTTGGCTGGTAGTGCTGTTGTTGTGGGTAGTCAAGGCATTTACAGACCTTAGATTATTGCGTGTGTACTACTTCGACAAGGATGGGCTTTATTTCTTTTTAGTTACGATTTTCAAGGTAGTTTTCCATGAAATATTTTGATTCTACCGTAAGTGAATTAGAGATAATGAAGTTCTTGAGTACCATCTTGAGCGTGGATGTACGCAGTGGACGAACCACGTTAAAATCTCATTTTGTAAATTTTCATTAATCTCTCTCCCTTAACTGCTTATATTTAGTATTGATTAATTGCTTACTATTACCTTAATTTATCACGTTACAATTAATCTTTACAATAAAGTTAAGAAAGTTATAAAATTTTCATTAAACCTCTATACCCAATTCACTCCCCTCCCCTCTTGGGTATATTTTTGTGCCAAGAAGAAGCAACATTAATCATTTGAGTACTTATTTTTCGATAAGGAAAAGTAGTGACTTCACTTAGTTAAACACTCCTCTATTGAGGAAAAAAGGGGTAAATGTATCCTTATTCAATCTAGAAGTTCTCTATCGTGAAAGAAAATAAATAACTTACTATGTTAAGTAATCCTCTATCGAGAAGGAAACGATGAACATTTACTTTATCAAACATTTTTTCATCGAGAATGAAAATAAGCAACCTTACTCAGTCAATCACTAATCCATTGAGAATGTAAATTTTTGAATTTAATTAATCGAGAACTCTAATATTAAGGAGGAAATAATATGTCAAATGCGCCCTTACTTAGTTGAGGACTACTCTATTGAGAATGAAAATAAATTAGTTCACTTTATTGAGAACGAAATTATGGAAATTTACTGTGTTGAGCTCTTCTCCACCAAGCAGGAAAAAAACCTCATTTAACCAAGCACTCCTCTAGTGAGAAGGAAAAGTTATGACTTTAGTCTATAGAGGATTAAAGTATATGGTAATTACGTCCTTAGTATGTTAAGACCTTGTTTATTGAGAAGGAAAAGACACGACTTTATTATGTTGATCACATTTCTATCGTTAAGGAAATGATGAAACTTTACTCTATCGACCACATCTTCATCGAGAAGGAAAAGAGAAACCTTATTCAATCTAGCAATCATATATTGAGAAGTAAATTCCTTAACGTTACTCAGTCGATAACTCCTTTGTCAAGGAGAAAATTAAATGGTAATTGAATCCTCACTTAATCGAGAACTTCTCCGTCGAAAAGGAAAATACACAAATTTACTTTGTTGAGCACTTTTTTATCTAGACTGAAAGAATGAAACTTTACTATGTTGATCACTTTTCTATCAAGAAGGAAAATAAATAGCCTTACTCAATGGATCATTCCTCTATTGAGAAGAAAAATCTATGATTTTACTCAGTCGATCACTCTTTTACTAAGAAGGAAAGGAAATGGTGTGCTTATTTGTTGAGAAGAAATATGAGGCCAAATATGTGAAGTACTTATATATCAATAAAGAAAACACACAAGTTTACTCTATCGAGCAGTTTTCTGTTGAGAGGGAGAAAATATGGCTTCACTTAGTTGAACACTCCATTCGAGGAGGAAAGTCAGTTTTGAAAGCATGTCGAGGGGAGGCAGAGTCTTTTGCAAAAAAAATTCACAAAATTTAGGGGTTAAAATAAATTTTATGGTTTAAAGGTTAATTTCCTATATATTTTGTGGGATAAAAATAAGTTTTATGAAAATAGTGGTTTAAAAGAAAATTTTGCGAAAGAAAATCATTTTACCTTAGGGTTTGAAATTGTCTAAAATATCCGGGGAAGAATTAGTTTTGTGGAAAACATCTCTTTTGTTTAAATATTAGGGTTTAAAAAATTACATTTCATAAAAATATTGGGGGCTAAAATTCATTTTTTTAATCAAGGAGGATGAAGATGGAAGTCAGGATGATGTTATCGATTGGCATAAGGGGAACCCTACTAATTGACATGGGTGTGGAGACCAAGGAGAAACATGGATTGCCAAAGGGTCACATTCGATCAACAGGGGGTGCATGTGCCAATCGACATAGACCCAAACCTATAAAATAAGGAGCAGGGTAAGAGGTTCCTCACTCCTCAAAATATTTTCAAACTCGGTATATCTATTTATAGAAATCTCACCTTTCTATAGAAAAAGTTTGAGTTAAAAAATGGGGTAGGAAATCATACCACACATGAATAATAGCATCAAGATCGATTGGTTGTCACTCAGTGGAAAACAAATAGGCATTGAGACGGGATACCAGGGGTTGACAACATTCGAGGAATAAGGAGGTTGATGCATGGGCTTAGATGAAAGGTGGAGATTTGAGACCGTGTTTCAAACGCATATTAGTCTTTGTTGTGGTTTTAAGTATTCTAATACGTTTGATGAGTAATCATGTATAATCTTATGTTTATGTTATCATTTTACTTTCACCTTTTCAAGTTCTTGTCATTAAATATTTTTGATAGAAATTCCATGTGTTCTTTATCCCTGGGTAGAACGATATCATGGATCCAGACATGACAGGTTATCACATTAAATGCATCAGTTACGAGAGAATGAGTATAATCATTCTGAATACCCAGTGCATGGGTTATCTGACAAATCATTCCCAACGACCATCAAGTTCCTCCATCATTCCTCTGGAACATATTCGAGATCCGAATTGAATAGTAGAGGGGGAGAGGGTGGTGGTGATGGTTAGAGATCACTACTCCCAATTTTTGGAAATGATAAAAGGCAACAAAGATCAAACTTTATGTTCACTTGGTTGATAAAGACTTTTATTTAGGATGTTGCGAAGATGAACCAGTAATGATCATATTTTTTGTACTTTCTCTCCCTTGTAACTCTATTAATCTCATTACTTTTGTAAATAAGTGAATGTTATGAATGAAATTGTAAGTTTATTTCATGTTTTTAATATTCCCATTTCCTATGACGAGCATATATTATCGTTTGTCTTACATTTAGGATAGTATTGTCACACTTCCTCAGGACAAGATCAAACTATGGTGAAAACTCACTTAGTCATAGGGCCATCCACATGTTCATGATTTTAGTCGACCAATGTCGGAACACTTAGTTCCTAGGAATCCCCCATATGTTTTTTTCTTATCTGGTCAATTCTTGATGTTTATGTGTTTGTAAGGGATGAAAACATATAGCCTTATGATATGATTAAGTATAATCTTATGAAGGTATGAAAAGGATGATCAATATTGGCAGTAGTGATGCCCTTGCCATATTGATGTTAGTAATTTGATCCAATATGTTTTTAACAGTGTTGGCCTTCCATTTGGAACAATAAAAATACTAATTTCATTAATTTAATCTTTAAACATCCAAGAAGTTGGAATAATGAAATGATTAAAACTTGTAAAAGTATAAATAATAAATAAGAAGTTCATAAACAAAATCTCCTAAGATTGGCGTCATTCCAATAACTAGGTATCTCCCTACCCTCCATTATTTCCAAATGGTAGTCTCCTTGGAGGTGGTATCTAATGACTTTAAATGGTCCCTCCCAGTTAGGGACTAATTTATCATTTGAGGGATTCCTTACATTGCTTCTAACCTCCCTCAACACATAATCTCTGACCTAGAACATTCTCAAATTAACGCCTTTGTGGTACTTCTTGGACAACTGTTGTTGGTAGGAAACCAATTTAATCAAGATTTATTCTCTTCTTTCTTTGTCCAGGTTGAGCTCAGTCCTTATTATTTATTTATTCATATATTGATCGACAATGGTGATCTTCATGGATGATAAGTCTGCTTTTAGTAGAATTATGTCTTTCATTCCATAACGAGGGCAAAGGGAGTTTCCCAAGTCAATCTCCTCGACGTTGTTCGATATGCCCACACTTAACGAGGAAGATCATCCACCTAAGAGACTTTGGATTTTATCCAATCTCCTCTCCATACCATTAAGAAATGTCTTGTTAAAGGCCTCAGCCTACCCGTTTCTTTGAGGATAGGTGATTGAACTGTAGTAGTGCTTGATGTTATGGCTATTGCATAAGTCTTGAAATGATCCGCTCTTACATTATGTTCTATTGTTAGTGATAATCGTCCTTGGAATGCCAAAATAAATCACGATATTCCTCTACATGAATCTAATCATGTCAACATCTCTTATGTTTATCATTGGTTAATCCTCTACCTATTTCGTGAATTAGTCCGAGTTGTCCACAATATTTAACCCCCATAGCTCAAAATTCCATGGATTGTTCAAGGATTTGAGGTCGTTGGTTGGATGATGAAGTATGGGCAAGAATACTTGACATTTTGTGCACTTCCTTACGTATGAAACTGCATCTGTCTCCATATAAGGCCATAAGTATCCCTATTTTATATCCCTAAACCCCGAATATCTTCCTCCTACATGACTTCCACATATGCGCTCATACATGTCATATAGAATTGATTAGCATTGTTGGGGTTATCGAACTGTATGTAAGGCCTAGTGAAATATCATCTATATAGATTTCCCTTAGGGGATAGGTAAAACCAAGCATCCGTTGGTTTCACAAAGTTTGATGTTACATTTTAGTGACCAACCATTGGTAGGTTTCTCCTGCATTTTTATGCCCAAGTGGCATGAGTGTGTAATAGTATAGACCAAAAGTAGTGATGAATGAAATATTTTCTTGGTCGGGTCCAAACAAAGGGATTTAATAATACATGGAGTGATCATCACAGAAACTCATCCGTTTATGGATAGCTATGGCATAAAACAACTGGTTGATCTTTGGCAAAAAAAATTATCCTTAGTACAAGCTTTGTTCAGATCATTGAAGTCTATGCAAACTCTCCACTTTTTATTGATCTTATTGACTATGATTGGGTTTGAGAGACATTTGGGGAATTAAACTCATTTAATGGGCCTATCCTCAAGAAGTTTCTCTACTTACTCTTCTACTACTTTCGTCTTTTCAGGGGATGTTTGGCACACCTTCTACGTGATCAATGAAAATGGTGAATCTACATAGATTCGATGGCATACGACATTGGGAATTCTCCCTGGCATGTTTTATGTCTTCCAAGTGGATATGTCCTAATTCTCTATAAGGAGAGAGATCATTTTTTCTTTTTATAATCAGTAAGTGAGATGCCCATCAGAAATTTCTTCTCCGGGTGAAAGTCGTCGAATGAAACTTCCTGTAGTGGTTCCATGACTCTATAAAGGGGGCACCTTTATTTCTTCTACCCCCGATCTTCTATACTTTAGTTTCTATTTGGATGGTTATCTCCATTTGTGGTCACTTAATCCTCGATCATATTTCCTTCTCATTTTCTTATTTAGGTCTAATAGTAGTGATAAAGTGCTATCGATCAGTATATTAGTTTCCACATGTCTCCATTTTCCCTGGGTCGAAGATGTATTTGAGATTATGGTGATAGGTGGAAGGGAAACACTTCATGGAGTGGAGGCAACCTCATCCCAATATAGAATTGGAGGGGAACGCAATGTCTGCTACTAAGAATGTTATCAACTTCTATGTATTCCCATTTCGTACAAGCACCACCACCTTACCTAGAGGCATGGTCATATTTCTAGGGAAGCCGACCAAAAGGATGACTGTGTACTTCAGATCCTCTATCTTGAGGTTGCTCTTGTTTAAAAATATCAAATATATGACCTCCGAGGTGCTCCCCTAGCGGACTTGTAACTTGTCCACATCCTGGTTGGAAATGTTAAGAGTGATTACTAGTGCATCGTGATACAGAGATCTGAATCTAACAATATCTTTCTCGGTGAAGACTATATTCTTGCCATAGTCAACATCTTCTAGTTAAATGTGTTTACCTATTGAGGTTTTAACATAGTCAATCTGAAAAGCCTCCATGACTGCAGTTAGTTTCTTTAACTCCATCAGCACAACATTGCCTTGAATCTAGTTTGAATTTGAGGCACCATGGACAACGAAAAAAATCATATCCCATATCATCACCGTCTTAGAAACTATTCAGTTTTTGGACGTGATCCATGACAACTTTTTGATTCTTTTTTTTCACATAGTCATCCAAATGACAAGCCTGGGTAAGATCTCCTATATGAGACTTTAGTGTCTTATAGTTTCCATCTTCTGCTCGTGTTCTGGGTGATGTGAACATCTCAGGGAATTATTTCTCTTCGATTGATACTCTTCCATCTTCCTTGTTCACTTTAAATATTTATAATTTTTAATTTTATTCAAGATTTTGTAAATCGACTCTTTGAACACATTTTTGATTGCTGACGAGCCATAGTGGGATCTTCTTTTTCGTTCTACTTAGGTCATCCATTCTGATCTATCCCCCCTTCTCGAGAGCATTCATTTTTAATCCAATTTTTCTAATCTTCATCCAACCATTATCTTGTGGCGCTTCATCCACTACATTTTCTAATTGACACATTTTTCTCATCTTCTTGAGAGGCCAATCATGAATGAGGCCACTTCAACTTTCTTCTAGAAATCCTCCACTTCGTTGTAGGTTTTCGATAGAAAGAACTTTTCGGTATATTTTTGTCGTTGCTTGAAAGTCCTCTAATGAAAACCTTAAGTACCTACAAAATATAACCAACTCAAGTGTAGAGATAAGTAAGGTTATCAATCCACATCAAGGGGGTAAGCTAGAGGCAAACTAAATTGTAATTCACTTATTTTCTTTTTGGGTTTTTTTACTTTTTCTAATTTTTTTAACTTTTCAAATATTAAAACAATTGGGTGAGGTAAGGTGAAATAACACTAAACTAAAATGTGAGAATAAAACAACTAACTAGAAAGTGACTAAAAGTGAAAAATAAAGTCTAACACTAAAATAGGAGATAAAGTGAGGTAAATAATTGTGAGAACAATCGAGGAGTGGGATTACACCACAAATTTTAGCTATTCTAAGTAATTAATTTAATTAATTGAATTATCCCAAATTAATATCAAAATTACAAATCACCTCTCGTTGCAAATGTAATTTTAATAGTAACCTTTTAAAAAATTAAGTTTAACCCCCAACAACTCTAGAAAAGAGATCTACACTCCTTTTAATTAATCACCCGCTAGGATCGATCAATTAAAATTTATGTAAATCTTAGAAAATAAAATTAGAGTTGAAATTCAAGTAATAATACCCCACTTAAGAAACCCCTATCTCTAGTTAGAATCTAAAATGATTATTATAACTTAGAATTTTGATTTTCTCTCGAAAATCATTTACCCTCTCTCGAGGCGTAAATTTAAGGGTAAGGGATCAAAATTAACATTCAAAGGGAATTTTCAAGTAATAAAACTAATTAAACTAAAATAACATAAAATAAGGGTTTCCCGCCACCCCTTGAAAGGGGATTTAGTCCAACCTGGTATGAAATTTGACAAATTAATAATCAAAGGCATATAAAATAAAGTAGAAGAGAAGAGCAATCAAACCAAATCTCTTTGAGTGAAATTGGACTTCAATCCTTGAATTTGCAATTTACATCCCTCCAATTTGTGTGATCAAACCAAAATTACATCAACAATTACAATCAAAAATGGATTCTCACTAATTTATTTTTCTCACTAATCTAAAAAAAGTAAAATAAAAATAAATTCTAACCTAAAAAAAACTAAACTAAAAAAAAGGTGTTTCTCTCTCTACAATTCTCTCCACTAATTCTTATTCTCCAAAGCTCTTATTGAATCTAAAATAAAAACTACAAAATAAAAATGAAATGGATAGTGGATGAATTCATAATGGACAATTAAATAATAAAATAGATTTGCTAAAAATGAAAATCCTAACATTATAAAATTGTACATTAGAACTCACCCAAAGAAATAAATTCTAGATCATTACTTTATATTGAGATAATTGCTAAAAATTCAAAATCTCAACATAAAGGAATGGATTAGAATTTACCTCCCATAAAGGATGAATTCAACTACATCAATCTATTTTGAAATAATTGCTAAAAATGGAAAAATTTATTATAGATGGGTGGGGTTGAATTTATCCTAGAGATAAATTTCACTACACACCTCTATATTGAGATATTTGCTAAAAATGAAAATACTCAACATGGAGGGGTGTAGAGAATTTTATCACACAAGGTGTAAAAACTAATTTGGAGATATCTTCTTCAAATGGTCCAAGTCTTCAATTTATATGGTGCCTATGGAGGCTAGGGGTAAATTGGGTATTGGTAAAATTGAGTGAAGATGAGAGCACATGAGAATGGCAAAGGTGTGAGGTAATAAAATCTGATTTGGTTAAATGTGCATTTGGGTGCACATGAGTGCATGGGGGTTGTGAGGTTTGGGGGGTATAATGGGAAAAGGGTTAAGTGGATTTAAAGAAACATGTGGGTTTTATGTTTTGTTTCTTTTTTGGTTTGACTTTATTTGGTTTGTGGTTTTTGCAGGAGATAAATCGTGTAAGTGGCTTTGGTGGGTTTTGAAGTGGGTCTTTGAGATGGGTTTTGGTGAGATGGGTTTGGGTTGTGTGGTTGTATTATGGAAGTGTGGAGTGTGGTTATGGAGGAGTCGGAATGGGTAGATCCGAGGGGGGAGGTCGGTTTGGGCATTTTTTCAGTTCACGGGGCGTTGGTTTCGGGTCTAGACGGAGTTGGGGTGACGAGTTCGAGTCACACGGGTTGGGTGACAGGTTAGTCTCTCTGTAGTTGTATGGGAGCTGGTTCGCCGGAGTGGTTATGGTCGCCGACGATTTTTAGCCGGAGGTGGAGGGGTGAGGTGGCTTTTCAGGTCTTGGGATCGTGTGTGGGGGTGGTTCCGGGTAATGGTGGGGTTGAGTGATGAGAGAGATGGTGATGGTGGTTTTAATTAGTGGGGAGAAGGTGGGAAGATGGGTTGGATTGTTAATAGTGGGTGAGGAGAGAGAAATGGATGTTGGGGAAGATGATGTGGTGATGACAGTGTATAGGTGAGGTGTATGGGATAAGAGTGAGGGTAAGGGTGGATTATTGTGTAGGATAGTGTGGAAATGGTATTTGGGTGTGAGTAGGTTTAAGATAAGTGTGTGTGGTGTAGGATACGTGTGAGTGAGTGATGTAGGATTATGGGTGTGTGTGTTTAATTTGGACACCTAAAAATAAAACTAACTAACTAAAAAAATAAAATTAATAAAATTAAAAATATAAAAATAAAATCCTAATCTAAAAATAAAATAAAGATCGAATAAAAAATAAAAATAAAATTATATTAACACTAAAACTAAAATCCTAAAAAGAAAATGTAAAATCTAATGAAACTAAAAATAAATGAATTCCTAAAAAAACTAATCCTAGTAAAATAAGACTAAGAACTAAAAACTAATCAAAATCAAAATCAAAATAAAATCATACTAATTAAAAAGAAATATAAAGAATAGAAAATAAAATCTAAAAAATTCAAAATAATCTAAAATAAATCCTACAAATAAAATGACTCTAACTAAAAACCTAAAAAAATATTAAAAAGGGACAAACTAAATATACATAGGGTTTGGGGTAGGTTTAGGCTCATGTAAGGTTACGGGGGAGGTAATTAGCTCCATTTAACTACAAGTTGCCTCGAAATATAGCTTTTGACCCTACAACCGCAATTAAACTTGCACAATGAAACATTTAAGCTCATAAGACCATTATTGTTGAGAATAAGCAACTAAAATACGTCTATTCGGGGTATAAAATCTATACTTTTTCGTGCTTATCACACCACCCCCAAATAGAGCGTTGCTAGTCGTCGAGCAATAAGATAGAGATAAAGAAAAAGAAAGGTAAGAAACCAAAAGTGTACCACTTTCGCGAGCATTTGCGATTGGACTTAGCATGTACAACAAGCCTTTAAACCTATAGGTTGCCCTACAGGACGAGTTGTGTCTCGTGAGGGTTTACAGGGAATATACCCACAAAATTCTTATTTGCAACGGCAGTATATCTCTTATTAGACATTGAATAATCGCACAACCCATCATGAGAGAAATAATTTCAGAAATACAAGCTAGAATGTGTAAAAAGTTTAGCTGAATAAATACTCAAGGCACATCCTTCCTAAAACTCAACGTGTGTAGTGTGAATCAATCAAAACGGGTCGAGTATCACAAGAGTAATTCCTAAATTGCCTATTCGGAATCAACGCTTCAACTTCAAAATCTCACTGGATATAAATCTCTCAAACGAACTCTAGAGATAATGGTTAGTGTATCGCTCAAGTGTGTGAGGAGGTGAGTAAATGTAAGCATGTTCAAATGTCTCACACACATATAAGAAAGAACAAATATTCAGAAATAAAAATGATCTCATGAAGGAAATGCTAATCACTATAGTGAGAACGTCGAGTTATTCACCACGTTGATTTTCATTTTCCCGAACACCTAAGGGAAATAATGATGTTTATGGGTGAGGGGGAAATGAAATGGGATATGTGGGATAAGTTGGGGTAGGATAGGATGGAATGATGATATGATGGATTGATGGATAGTGGATATTTGAGAAGAGTGTATTACACTTTGACGAACAAATGTCTTTATTTCTTGACTGCAACTTTCTCTTTTTCTTCTTTTCCAAATAAGCATCAATGTATGAGATAAATCTGCTAAAAATACAAATAACCCCAACATAGATTTGTATTTAATTTTTCTCCATCTGAATCGGCTTTGGGAGAGATATTCGCTAAAAATGCAAACTCTCTCTTTGACGGATCTTCTCTTTTTTTACTTTCTTTTTTTTTTCTTTTCTTTTCCAAATAGGCATCAATGTCTTACATAAATCTGCTAAAAATACAAATAACCATAACATAAACTTGTATTTAATTTTTCTCCATCTGAATCGGCTTTGGGAGAGATATTCACTAAAAATGCAAACACTCTCTTTGACGGATCTTCTCCTTTTACTTTCAACACTCTTCCCTTTTTTCAACATGGTTGGTGGAAAATGATATTGATATGGAAATGGGTTGGTATGATATGTGGTGATGATATGGAAAATGGAAGGTGTATGGATGTATGATAAAATGGAATTTGGTTAGTTTATGAATGAAAGTATGGTGATCAGGAAAACTTCAAGACACGTGTTTCTTACAACTCGAAAGTGATGTCGTTCTCAGTGATCAAGCCAAAATTTAGTGATGAATAATGAGATCATACAATGATTTAAGTGCGGACCCAAAAGAAGTTGAATCAACTTGTGACTCGGAGATTGCGTAAAACTCTCTGAAAGGGTGAAAGGCACGAATCTCACATGCTTAAGTCTCTACTAGTGATCCTTAAGGTTTTCTTAGGACTTGTAGTACTCTTCGACTCTAAACCACAGTAACGTGATAAGTGCATAATTTTATTGAGTCTAGAAATTCATGATGCAACATGCCTTCTTACGTATTACATAAGTGATTTAGAAAAAATATCCTCTAGCTTGATTCCTAGATTTAAAAAGATGGATGATTTAAAATTCACATCAATAAATGAGACGGAAGAAACTGCACGAAATTTTAAAAATCAGGTTCAAAAAAATCAAAATTTTTCAAAAGAGCACGATTATGATAAAATTACCCACCCCCAAACAAAAAGGAACATCGTCCTCAATGTTAAGTAAAATGATTTTTAAAATTGAGAGCATAAGGTAGGAAAGAGATTACCAGAATCAACCGCTAATGAAGTGGAAAGATGTAGCCAAGAATAAACCTGAATAAATGATAAGAGAAAAAATGTGTACAAGTCTATAAAGCATGTAAAGCATAGGGTGATGTCAAACACCACCCCCAAACAGGAAAAGACTCATACAATAAACGCGGGCTGCCTCCCGGTAGGGTTAAGTTTAATGTCTTTAGCCAAACCAATGGAATCTCACCCTAAGGATAAGAATGAGGAAAGCGCGGGGCAACAAAAAAAGTGGGTGATAAGAATCACCCCCAAACAGGACTGAAGCATCGGTCTTGTTGGATCAGGGCTAAGAATGGTCAATGCACCTGTATGGAAAAGTGCATCACACGATGAAAAGCATCGGTGGACCATGGGCGGGTGGGTATTAGGGTAAGGGTGAGGGTTATGAGGTATCGGCCACGGGCCTTGTTGAGCTTAAAGGTTAGGGAAACTAGGGCCCCATAAGAATGGTGCTCAAGTTGTATGGGAAGGCAAAAGGGTTTGGTAAGTGGAATGGGTTGGGCCTCAGAGAAATCACACGATTGCTCTATGAACGGGCGATGATAATGGTCATGCCGTGACATGCCAGGGAGTTGTCTCAGGAAAAAATAAACACCACAAGAGAGTGGCGTGTATAGAATAACAAGCTCGGTGTCAGGAAAGTGGAGAGTAGCACCACAAATACTCTCATGGGTGGGGGATGGTTTAATGTGAGGATCTAAAAATGTAGATGGAAACTTGAAATGTATAAAGTCAAGATCCAAACCAGGTGGTGGGGTGAAAGGGATAATGGGTGGGTTGGTTGGGATAAATGGTGTATCAGGTGGGATAAATGGTGGAGGAAGATGATCTATCTATAGAGTAGGGAACACACACTCATTTGGAGAGACATAATGATCCTTAAGGGCACTCGCAGGAGGAAGTGTGGTATCTAAAGATGGATTGGTCAACTTATCCACAAGAATATCGTCGATGAATGAGGTGGTTGGTTCAAACGAGGCACCAAGATCGGAGAAAAAGGAATCACTAGAAATAATGGACTCAAGATGAGCCAAGCATGGTGGAACAAGATCCATATCCGGAGAGGTAGAAACTATCATGGATTCTATCTTGGGAAAATGGTGAACACTCGTAGCCGGAGCTAACCTAAAAGATATGGACATGTCAGAGACATATGCAATTAGGGCATAAGGTAAAAGCTCGAGCATATTTTTGGATATGATGGGAGTGTGAACCGCAATGATGGGTTCATTTGGATATGGTGGAATTTGATCAGGCTCACTATCGAATGGTAAGTCAACACAATGGTCGACTTAGGGCTCGGACCATGGGATGGTCTCAACTTCGAGATTCTCGGGGTGGTATGGTTGGTCACACTCAAAATCTGTGTCACAAGAGGACACAACATCATCACACTCGAGTGCAACAATGGGTGGATCCATGGGGATGTCTGACTCTCTCGCACACTCAAACTCATTAAAGCGTTGTTCAAGCCTTTGGAGAGCTTAAGTTTGAATTTGAGTGGCTTTCTCTTGCTCGATGATAAATTGTTGCAAGGGTGCCTCGAGAGCGTAGGTGGATGATGTTGCGTGAGTGATGGGTGGTGGTGGTGGTTGAGGTGGACACAACTCGCTATGATCATGACTATATGAGGAATACTCAAATGAAGTGTGTGGGGTGGGGCCAAGTTCATCATACACTAAAGGATCGCTTTCATGATAGACAAATGGTTGATACTCATGGGGTGCGTAGTGAGGGAACTGATCGTGAACGGGTGCACAAGGTTGCCATGACGAATGTTGGAACGTGTGAGGATCCACAACATCGGGTTGGGATTCGTATTGTGTGGAAGGGTGATCAGGTCTCCACAAATAACTAGGGTACTCACACAACTCGGGATTAGATACATCGGGATAGTTGGCCGAGGTGGGATCCGCAACAGTGTCATATGGATACACATGTTCCATGGTGGGTTCGTAGGGATATGAAAAGGACAGACACTCATGCGACAAGTGATCCGCATAGGAACAGTGGGTGCACGACGAGGTATGCGACACGTCAACACCTGACACCGATGGTGATGGAAAATGAGGTGCGTGCATAGATGGGTCAAGAGTGTCAACGGTACTCGTGAGAGAGGTGAAACCACTAAGAATATCATAAAGAGACGACTCGGGATCACTCTCACGTGTGTCGCGTGTCAATGGGAAATGACCAAAGTAGTCCCGTAAAGGACGTTCTTCGGCCATGAGGAGAAAAATATTTTTTTTGATTTTTTTAAAATTTTTTCAAAAGGAAAGAAAATATTTTTAGATTTTCTAAAAATGAAAGAAAGAAAATATTTTTTGATTTTTTTTTTAGGAAAAAGGAAGAAAATATTTGTGGATTTTTCTAAAATGAAAGAAAGAAAATATTTTTGGATTTTTTTTATAAAAATGAAAGAAAATATTTTTGGATTTTTTGGAAAAAAAATAAGGAAAAAAATGTTTTTGGAATTTTTTTTTTTTGGAAAGAAAAGAGTGGTAGGGAAATTTGGACGAATTCACTAAAACGGACTACCGAAAAAGGAATTGGACATACACAAGTAAAGGAAAAATCCTTACTAGCACATAACCAATTTTTTATCTTGAAAATTAATGAAAGGAGTAGTCAAATTTTAATGAAATCCGCGGGCGATAAAATTCATGGAATGTATATGAGTGATCGCCTTTTGAAAAATGTGTGTTCCTACTTGAATCACAATATGCCAAGAGGATTGCCACAGAGATTCGCCACAAAGCTACTACGACGAAACAATCGGCCGGTACAATGCTGGGGACAACACAAACCCATTTTACTGGGCGACCACACTTAAAACTCAGTTTCCCTAGACACTTTCATGCCGCAAAGAGAACCGTTCGAGGGTTTGCCCGGTGGAGAGGACTCTACGGGTTATCCTACAAGTCAAAATGATAAAAAAGGGGCCTACGAACACCGTATCCTATGGGGCTATCTAGTTGATTGATTTTAAATTAGTGATGGCAAGGGTAGCATACAAAGGATAAGTGATTGAGTCGGGTGATGAAATCCCTTCTCGTGAGTGACCGGGAGTAGGTCTTAGTCAATTTAGCGCGAGGGTATAAGAGATGTACCTCCCACGATTTTTACGCCGTGGGATGCCGAAATTATTGAGTCGGTCGGGGGGAGATTACGCCAATCTCAGTCGGCCCCGGGAATCCTACTGAACCAAGGTAGAGAGGCTTCTAAATCCTCGCCTTTGGATGCCCTCTCTCTACCTTGTCCAGTTTCCCTATCACGTTTGTCTTCGATTTATTACAAATTTAAAATAAACAATAAATGGTGTATCTATGCACCGCAATACAAGCAAGGTAATAAAGTCCTAATACAAGCCTTCTAAAATAAAATACAAAAATGGTACTAAAAAAATAATAAATAAAAAAGTGCGAAAAATAAATGAACTACAAGTTGAAATCCGCTCCAAGTGCTTCACGCTCCCAAGAATGGCAACGACGCCATTTGATAGAAATAAGTTTTTGGTATATTTTTTTCGTTGCTTGAAAGTCCTCTAATCAAAACCTCGATTACCTACAAAATATAACAAACTCAAGTGTAGATGTAAGTAAGGGTATCAATCCACATCAAGGGGGTAAGCTAGAGACAAACTCAATTGTAATTCAATTTTATTTTCTTTTTGGGTTTTTTTAGTTTTTCTAATTTTTTTAGCTTTTCATATATTAAAACAATTGGGTGAGTGTAATACCCCGTATTTTTATGCTTTATTAATTTGGGGATTTATTAAATTTAATGTGAATGAATTATTTAATAAAAATTCGGAAATTAATTATGTTATATGGAAATTTTATATGCTTTATGGAAAATTTGTGGAAAATTTGTTGAATATTACTAATGAGCAAAGTAATATAAGATATTGATTATATTGAATGTCACGAGTGAATAAAATGACAATTTTGGAAATTTGAATCGGGACGCGCCTGTGTCGCGTCGGGACTAAATTTTGATAAATAAAAAGTGAATATTTTATAAGTTGCCCGTATGGTCATTTTGAGTGCGCCAACGCGTCCGGAAGGGTCGAGATAGTCAGAAAAGTGTACCCGGGGGTTTAGTTTGGGTCTCGGGGCATTTTTAGGCCTAATTGGTACCCCGGGAGGGCGTTTTGGACATTTCACCTTTTTGGGTAATTAAACCCACGAAAATTCCAAGGGTTATATCAGATATCTGGATGGTCACCTAGGGTTAGAAACTCTAAACACAAGTGACGGCCATTGGAGAAGATAGGAGAGAGCTCTCAAGGCAATTCAAGGCCAAAAAGCCACCCGTTTGCACCGCCGTCACCGGGAACGCGTAAATCGCGAGACGAGGAACGCAACCATACCAAAATCAGCCATAAATTAGAACGTCGAAAATCCTAGGCAAGTATTTATCTTGCGCATTTTCGTTGGTGCAATTTTCATATTAGTTTAGGAATGATTAGAGATGAAAAATATGGAAGAAAACCCAATTTGTGATAGGAAAATCCATGTAGTATTGATTTATATGAAAATTCTGGAAACCTTTCCATGTAGAGGAATGTAACCACTAAATTTTGATGATTATAAGAAGGAATTTCTAAAGAAAATTTGTTAGAAACCTGTTTAAGAGAATTTTAGTGTTCTTGATAATTAATTAACTTTTTGGGCTGTTACTCCTTGATTAAATGATAGAAATACCCATGCCTTACGTTGGAAACATCTGATATGTTGTTATAATGTTAGTAGTAGCATTTTGGGACGTTTGGAGTTGAAAAATATGGATTTGGATGAAGATAGATGGTAGAACCCGTAACTGCAATTCTGCAGAAATCAAAATACCTTCTTGATCGATCGAGCCCCAGACCTCGATCGATCGACCCCTCCTGGCAGACTCCTATTTCCCTTGTTTAATTAGTTAAATTAAATTTATCATGAAATGATTCTTGGATATTCTTAATAAAATGTTTTGGGAGATAGGAAAGACCAGTAGGACATATGAATAAGTGTTGGGACCTTTATTATAAGACGAGAATTTTGCTTTTGGGATAATTATATAATGAATGATGAAACTACGTATTTCAAGTGAGAGATTACGGCGAATAGCTAAGATAGTGAATAGAGGTATACCTACTGAATTTTCTACTTGGAAGGATAGAGTCCACGGGTGTCACGTAATAAGTGAGAAAACCCTTCGAGTTAAGGTTAGAGATGAAACTTTATACGTAATACTAATAATGAGAAATTGAGGATAAATGTTGTAATTATGGGTGACGAGAGGAACCTATATTAAAATGATAAAAGTGGTATATTTATATGATTGTGTGTACATATATTATATACATGTGAAAATCATGCCCACGCTACTTGCTATCCCTGAGGTTACCGCGCTGGGACAGTCTTATCTCGATGGGACCATTATGGGGGATATTGACTTGTACCCTAGAAGATAGATGTCCTTGGTACAGGCTATCGACGTGATAGTTCAGACGTTCCTAAGAGACACAGGCATGTGCCATCCTCTTAGAGACTTGGAATCTATTCTTCGCCTCAATTTTGTTTGTGTATGTGTTAATACAATTCAAGAGTGATTCCGATTGTATTCCCCTTAATATGAGTGATATGGGGTTTTGGATAGTAGAGTATGCCCGCACCATAGTTTATTTGGGGTGTTGTTATAACATATATATTATACGAGTAGTTAATATATATATGAAAGTCTAAAATTTGGAACTACCTACTGTGAATTGATATGTAGGATATGATTGATGACACAAATTGTAAAAACTTGTTTTGAGAAAGTATAATATGACACTGGAAAACTTTATTGACTAATAAAGTTAAAATGAGAACTTTGGTTATTAATTGAAATATTCTTTTCAAACAATATTATCGTTAAATTTTGAATCCTGTGAAATACCTAAAATAATTTAAATCATTGGGGAAAGATAGCGTTTTATATGATGAGATAAACCATTAGGAGGGTTAGTGCGTTAGGTGTGCACATTACAAGAGAGGTGAGAATTTCTCAAGAGAGTGTCGCACTAATATGTTGTTGCATTGGCCTGTATCAATTTAAATACTTGCTAAACGTATTTTAAATCAAACACACTTTCGGGCTCTAACCCGTTTCTGTTTTTCTCTCTCTCTTGTATATATATGTATGTATTACAGGTGCCCAGCCACATGGGCGTCTTGCTTAGGATCTCTTGGAAGGAACGCGCTGCAGCTTAGGTGGGAGTTGCAGGTCTCTTGATTAGACGACTTCGTTCATTCGGATCCACTCTTAGTACTTTCATTTGGTTGGGCATGTGTAGCTCTTTCCATTATTTCATTGCTATTGGGACATTTGTATTTCAGTTATTTCTAAGTATTGTCACTATGGGATTTATTCAGTTTGAATTGTGTTACTTTATATTTCGCATGTTGACATTCGATTAACGAATGTTTTAAATTAATTGGATTGTGTTCCAGGTTTATTGTGGTGTGATTCTTAATTGTTGAATTGTTGTTAATAAATAAATAAATATTTTTCTTTAAAAAAAGTTTGGAAAGTAATGTTTAAATATGGTTTTGACACTTAGCTTAATTATTTAGGGTGTTAAATTGGAAAGTTTATTTTTACGACAGTGATGCTAAGAATGAACCAAACTGTTCACCTTGATTTAATTTAATAAAGGTGTGATCGCCCGGTATTTAATTAGGCGGGGTGTCACAGGTGGTATCAGAGCATCAGGTTCTAGTGTGCTTTAGGATTTGTGCGGCCTATTATGCTTTCAGCGTTGCTTTCTGTGATATAGAGCCCTAAATACTAGGAATGTTGTGTTCATCTCTATACATTGGGAATTCGTGCTTCTGCGATTTGTTTATTTGAATGATGAACTCATCCAAATTTATTTAAATTTCCAGATGGATCATCAAGAAGAACTAGCTAAAACGGTTAAGGGAGTCAACGAGCAAGATCGACTCATACCTCAGGTATCCCCAGAGAAAGTATCAACCGCCGAGTTAGCAGGTATCGTGGCACAAGCAGTTACCACTGCAGTTTTACAATACCAAGAATGCAGCCTACAACTTAAAGGAGGCAAAAGACCTAGAGAGGTTAACCAAATGCATGTGACTAAAGCTGACAAATGTGCGAAGACATCGAAATTGCGACAACAAACTACCCAAGACCACGTCAGTTCTGGTCAACAACGTGGTAAAATGAAGCAGTTTCGAAAGAGGAATAAAGTTCCAAGTCAGCAAGGCCGACACTGACAGCAGCAGGGTCGGAGGGGGAGTAACTTCGGAGGCTGATTATTTGAGTGTGGTAAGCACGGCCATAGGCGCCAGGATTGTCCGGAGGGAGATAGGGCTCCACAACAGCAGGGTGCCCGTAATGATCCACAGGGGCCACTTTTTCCAATCGCTCTCCCAGCACCAACTCAGGTGCTAGGCCTGCCAACCTTTCCAGTAGCTCCAGTGCAGCAGGGGCAGTTACAGTACAGACATATCTATAATGTCCACCAGGTAGCCGCCCCACAGGCACCACCCACGATTTGGGGTATGTTTTCTATCCATGAAACTTTAGGTCAAATTTTGTTTGTTACTGGGACAACGCATTGTTTTATAGCTACATATTATGTGAAGACCTTAGGGTTATTAACCACAGTAGAGAGCACTATAAAGTAGGTAGACTCACCACTGGGGAATAGTTCACTTTTCTTTATATGCCAGGGAGTGGGGGTAGAGATTGGTAGTTTGGTATTGCCTGTAGACATGTTAGTCTTAGATATGCATGGGCATGATGTTATTATTGGTAGGGATTGGCTCGCAGCTTATAGAGCCATGATTGATTGCTTCGGTGGGAGCATTGTTTTTTCCATTCCGGGGCAAGAGATGTTTGTAGTGGCAATGCCTCGCCCAGAGAGAGGTTCGACCGCTCATTTATATTAAATAGAGGAGGATACCTCTAATGAGGTTGAAATCCCATTAGACTCGATTCCAGTTATTCGTGAGTATCCCGATGTGTTTCAGGAAATACCAGGCCTACCACCAGTCTAGAGATAGACTTTGTTATAGATTTATTGCCAGATACGAGACCTATAGCACGCGCACCGTACCGTACGGCTCCGGCAGAGATGCGAGAGCTACGAGATCAGATAGAGCAGCTGTTAGGTCAGGGATTCATTCGTAGGAGTACCTCACCTTGGGGCGCTCCAGTCTTGTTTGTGAAGAAGAGAGATGGTTCACTGAGATTGTGTGTGGACTACCGGGAGTTGAACAAGGTCACGATACGGAATAAGTATCCGTTGCCTCGAATCGATGATCTGTTCGACCAGTTGAGGGGAGCAACTTTCTTTTCGAAGATAGATCTGAGGTCCGGGTACCATCAGTTACCTATTAGAGAGCAGGATGTTTCGAAGACTACTTTCTTGACGAGATATGGGTCTTATGAGTTACGGGTGATGCCGTTCGGACTCACAAATGCTCCAGCCGTTTTCATGGACTTGATGAATCGAGTATTCAAAGAGTTCTTGGATCAGTTTGTCATAGTTTTCATAGATGACATTTTGATATATTCACACTCCGAGGAGGAGCATGCCGAGCACTTGAGGCAGGTTCTTCAGACTCTACGAGAGCATCAGTTGTATGCTAAGTACGAGAAGTCCGGATTCTGGTTGCGAGAGGTATAGTTCTTGGGGCATGTTATTTCTAAGCAGGGGATAGCAGTTAACCCGAGTAAAGTGTCAGCGGTGAGGGAGTGGGGACAGCCCACGACACCTCTTAGGGTTAGCTGGTTACTACAGGAGATTCATTCGGGGATTCTCCAAAATAGCGGGTCTATTGACGAATCTGACTCGTAAGGGAGTACCATATGTTTGGGATGAAGCTTGTCAGTTGGCTTTCGATGAGCTGAAGGTGAGCTTACTTCAGCGCAAGTCCTTGCGTTACTGAAGCTGGGTGTGGAGTACCTGGTTTACACTGATGCGTCCTTACGGGGACTTAGGGGAGTACTTCAGCAGGAAGAGAATGCTATAGCTTTTGCCTCCCGCAAGCTTAAGCCGCATGAGAAGAATTACCCCACCCACGACCGGGAGTTAGCAACAGTCGTCTTTGCATTGAGGATATGGAGGCACTATTTGTTGGGAGAGAAATTACGTTTGTTCACAAACCACAAGTCGTTGCAGTACCTGTTCACTCAGCGAGGGCTGCATATGCGTCAGCGCAGATGGCTAGAGTCTGTGAAGGACTACCAGTTCGACATACAATATCATCCGGGAAAGACCAACGTAGTTGTTGATGCGTTGAGTCGTAGACCGGTAGACGAAGTAGCAGACGTCTGGAAAGCAAAGTGGAAGGAGTTGGGTCACCAGGACGCAGTAGCACGTTCTTTCATATCCGTGATGTCAGTCACACCCGAGATTGTTACGCGGGTGATACAGGCACAGACCACAGACCCGTTTTGCCAAGAGCAAATTGTGCGACTTCTTGCCGAGGGCGCCGAGTCCTATTCTGTTAGTTCCGAGGGAGGTTTACGGTTTAATGGGAGATTGGTAGTTCCTAAAGGGGATGAATTACGTCATGAAGTGATGACCCAATCTCATGGGTCCCGGTTTGCGGTGCATCCTGGAAGGGATAAGATGTACCAGGATATGAGGAGGCAATACTGGTGGAGTGGAATGAAGAAGGACATTGCTGAGTTCATGTCCAAGTGTCCTACCTGCCAGCTGGTGAAGGTGGACCATTAGAAATCGTCAGGGTTGCTTCAGCCATTGGAAGTACCCGCGTGGAAGTGGGAGAGCATTTCAATGGATTTTATTACAGGGTTGCCTACATCACAGCGGGGCCATGACTCTATATGGGTGATTGTAGACCGTCTGACCAAGGTGGCTCATTTTCTACCGGTGCGGACAGACTATACCATGGGTCAGTATGCTCAGTTGTTCATTGCTGAGATTATCAGATTACATGGGGTGCCCCTGAATATTGTATCAGATAGAGACAAGATTTTCATCTCACGTTTCTGGGAAAGCTTTCAGGAGGCTATGGGTACTGAGTTGAGGTTGAGTTCAGCTTATCACCCACAGACAGATGGACAGACAAAGCATACTAATCAGATGTTAGAGGATATTCTACGCATGTGTGTTCTCGATTTTGGAGGAGGTTGGGAGCCACATCTTCCATTGGTAGAGTTTTCTTATAATAGTCTTATCAATTTACGATTGGTATGGCTCCATTTGAGGCTTTGTATGGCAGGCCTTGTCATTCCCCAACTTGTTGGCTCGAAGTGGGGGATAACAAGTTACTAGGACCAGAGGTGATCCAGGAGACCTCCGTGAGGATTGAGATGATCATGAGTCGCATTCGGATAGCCCAGGGAAGGCAGAAGAGCTACGCCGATGCGAAACGGTTCTTCCGAGAGTTTAGTGTGGAGACCAAGTGTTATTGCGTGTATCTCCTATGAAGGGAGTGATGAGGTTCGAGAAGAAGGGGAAGTTGGCTCCGAGGTACGTGGGACCATTTCCCATCATCGAGAGGATTGGGTCGGTTGCATACAGGTCGGGCACCCAGAACATTTACATCGCATCCACGATGTATTCCACATCTCATCGTTGAGACGATATCTTCGGGATGATATGGCCCATACTCACATTGCGATAGATGAGATCGACTTACAGACTGATATCTCTTACGAGAAGAGACCGGTGGCTATCCTAGACTACAGTGAGAGGAGATTGAGGTCGAAGATAGTTCCACTTGTGCGGGTCCAGTGGGAGCATCATAATGTGGAGGAATCCACTTGGGAGCGCGAGGCAGATATACGCGAGAGATATCCAGAGTTATTTTTACCAGGTATGCCTTATTTTCCAAATTTCAGGACGAAATTACGTTATTAGGGGGTAAGTATGTAATACCCCGTATTTTTATGCTTTATTAATTTGGGGATTTATTAAATTTAATGTGAATGAATTATTTAATAAAAATCCGGAAATTAATTATGTTATATGGAAAATTTATATGCTTTATGGAAAATTTGTGGAAAATTTGTTGAATATTACTAATGAGCAAAATAATATATGATATTGATTATATTGAATGTCACGAGTGAATAATATGACAATTTTGGAAATTTGAATTGGGACGCGCCCGTGTCGCGTCGGGACTAAATTTTGATAAATAAAAAGTGAATATTTTATAAGTTACCCATATGGTTGTTTTGAGTGGGCTCACGCGTCGAGAAGGGTCGAGATAGTCAGAAAAGTCTACCTGGGGGTTTAGTTTGGGTCTCGGGGCGTTTTTAGGCCTAATTGGTACCCCGGGAGGGCGTTTTGGACATTTTACCTTTTTCGGTAATTAAACCCACGAAAATTCCAAGGGTTATATCAGATATCTGGATGGTCACCTAGGGTTAGAAACTCTAAACACAAGTGACGGCCATTGGAGAAAAGAGGAGAGAGCTCTCAAGGCAATTCAAGGCCAAAAAGCCACCCGTTTGCACCGCCGTCACCGCCAACGCGTAAATCGCGAGACGAGGAATGCAACCATACCAAAATCAGTCGTAAATCAGAACGTCGAAAATTCCAGGCAAGTATTTATCTTGCGTATTTTCGTTGGTGCAATTTTCATATTAGTTTAGGAATGATTAGAGATGAAAAATATGGAAGAAAACCCAATTTGTGATAGGAAAATCCATGTAGTATTGATTTATATGAAAATTCTGGAAACCTTGCCATGTAGAGGAATGTAACCACAAAATTTTGATAATTATAAGAAGGAATTTCTGAAGAAAATTGGTTAGAAATCTGTTTAAGAGAATTTTAGTGTTCTTGATAATTAATTAACTTTTTGGGTTGTTACTCCTTGATTAAATGATAGAAATACCCGTGCCTTACGTTGGAAACATCTGATATATTGTTATAATGTTAGTAGTAGCATTTTGGGACGTTTGGAGTTGAAAAATATGGATTTGGATGAAGATAGATGGTAGAACCCGTAACTGCAATTCTGCAGAAATCAAAATACCTGCTTGATCGATCGATCGAGCATAGAGCTTCGATCGATCGAGCCCCAGACCTCGATCGATCGACCCCTCCTGGCAGACTCCTATTTCCCTTGTTTAATTAGTTAAATTAAATTTATCGTGAAATGATTCTTGGATATTCTTAATAAAATGTTTTAGGACATAGGAAAGACTAGTAGGACATATGAATAAGTGTTGGGACCTTTATTATTTGACGAGAATTTTGCTTTTGGGATAATTATATAATGAACGATGAAACTACGTATTTCAAGTGAGAGATTACGGCGAATAGCTACGATAGTGAATAGAGGTATACCTACTGAATTTTCTACTTGGAAGGATAGAGTCCACGAGTGGCACGTAATAAGTGAGAAAACCCTTTGAGTTAAGGTTAGAGATGAAACCTTATACGTAATACTAATAATGAGAAATTGAGGATAAATGTTGTAATTATGGGTGACGAGAGGAACCTATATTAAAATGATAAAAGTGGTATATTTATATGATTGTGTGTACATATATTATATACATGTGAAAATCATGCCCACGCTACTTGCTATCCCTGAGGTTACCGCGCTGGGACAGTCTTATCTCGATGGGACCTTTATGGGGGATATTGACTTGTACCCTAGAAGATAGATGTCCTTGGTACAGGCTATCGACGTGATAGTTCAGACGGTCCTAAGAGACGCAGGCATGTGCTATCCTCTTAGAGACTTGGAATCTATTCTTTGCCTCAATTTTGATTGTGTATGTGTTAATACAATTCAAGAGTGATTCCGATTGTATTCCCCTTAATATGAGTGATATGGGGTTTTGGATAGTAGAGTATGCCCGCACCATTGTTTATTTGGGTTGTTGTTATAACATATATATTATACGAGTAGTTAATATATATATGAAAGTCTAAAATTTGGAACTACCTACTGTGAATTGATATGTAGGATATGATTGATGACACAAATTGTAAATACTTGTTTTGAGAAAGTATAATATGACACTGGAAAACTTTATTGACTAATAAAGTTAAAATGAGAACTTTGGTTATTAATTGAAATATTCTTTTTAAACAATATTATCGTTAAATTTTGAATCCTGTGAAATACCTAAAATAAGTTAAATCATTGGGGAAAGATAGCGTGTTATATGATGAGATAAACCATTAGGAGGGTTGGTGCGTTAGGTGTGCACATTAGAAGAGAGTTGAGAATTTCTCAAGAGAGTGTCGCACTAATATGTTGTTGCATTGGCCGGTATCAATTTAAATACTTGCTAAACGTATTTTAAATCAAACACACTTTCGGGCTCTGACCCGTTTCTGTTTTTCTCTCTCTCTTGTATATATATGTATGTATTACAGGTGCCCAGCCACAGGGGCGTCTTGCTTAGGATCTCTTGGAAGGAACGCGCTGCAGCTTAGGTGGGAGTTGCAGGTCTCTTGATTAGACGACTTCGTTCATTCGGATTCACTCTTAGTACTTCATTTAGTTGGGCATGTGTAGCTCTTTCCATTATTTCATTACTATTGGGACATTTGTATTTCAGTTATTTCTAAGTATTGTCACTATGGGATTTATTCAGTTTGAATTGTGTTACTTTATATTTCGCATGTTGACATTCGATTGACGAATGTTTTAAATTAATTGGATTGTGTTCCAGGTTTATTGTGGTGTGATTCTTAATTGTTGAATTGTTGTTAATAAATAAATAAATCCTTTTCTTTAAATAAAAGTTTGGAAAGTAATGTTTAAATATGGTTTTGACACTTAGCTTAATTATTTAGGGTGTTAAATTGGAAAGTTTATTTTTATGACAGTGACGCTAAGAATGAACCAAACTGTTCACCTTGATTTAATTTAATAAAGGTGTGATCGCCCGGTATTTAATTAGGCGGGGTGTCACAGTGAGGTGAGGTGAAATAACACTAAACTAAAATGTGAGATGAAAACAACTAACTAGAAAGTGACTAAAAGTGAAAAATAAAGTCTAATACTAAAATAAGAGATAAAGTGATGTAAATAATTGTGAGAACAATCAAGGAGTGGGATTACACCACAAATTTTAGCTATTCTAACTAATTAATTTAATTAATTGAATTCTCCCAAATTTATATCAAAATTACAAATCAACTATCGTTGCAAATGTAATTTTAATAGTGACCTTATACAAAATTAAGTTTAACCCCCCACAACTCTAGAAAAAAGATCTACACTCCTTTAAATTAATCACCCGCTAGGATCAATCAATTAAAATTTATGTAAATCTTAGAAAATAAAAATAGTGTTGAAATTCAAGTAATAATACCCCACTTAAGAAACCCCTATCTCTAGTTAGAATCTAAAATGAGTATTATAACTTAGAATTTTTATTTTCTCTCGAAAATCATTTACTCTCTCTCGAGGCGTAAATTTAAGGGTGTTGGATCAAAATTAACATTCAAAGGGAATTTTAAATTAATCAAACTAATTAAATTAAACTAAAATAACATCAAATAAGGGTTTCCAGTCACCCCTTGAAAGGGTATTTTGCCTAACATGGTATCGAATTTGACAAATTAATAATCAAAGGCATATAAAATAAATTAGAAGAGAAGAACAACCAAACCAAATCTCTTTGAGTGAAATTGGACTTCAATCCGTGAATTTGCAATTTACATCCCTCCAATTTGTGTGATCAAACCAAAATTACATCAACAATTACACTCAAAAATGGATTCTCACTAATTTATTTTTCTCACTAATCTAAAAAAAGTAAAATAAAAATAAATTCTATCCTAAAAAAAACTAAACTAAAAAAAAGGTGTTTCTCTCTCTACAATTCTCTCTACTAATTCTTATTCTCCAAAGCTCTTATTGAATCTAAAATAAAAACAATAAAATAAAAATAAAAAGAATAGTAGATGAATTCACAATGGACAATTAAATAATAAAAGAGATTTGCTAAAAATGCAAATCCTAACATTATAAAACTGTACATTTGAACTCACCCAAAGAGATAATATCTAGATCATTACTTTATATTGAGATAATTGCTAAAAATGCAAAATCTCAACATAAAGGAATGGATTAGAATTTACCTACCATAAGGGATGAATTCAACTACATCAATCTATTTTGAAATAATTGCTAAAAATGCAAAAATTCATTATAGTGCGGTTGGGTTTAATTTATCCTAGAGATAAATTTCACTACACACCTCTATATTGAGATATTTGCTAAAAAAGCAAATACTCAGCAGAGAGGGGTGGAGAGAATTTTATCATACAAGGTGTAAAAACTAATTTCGAGATATCTTCTTCAAATGGTCCAAGTCTTCAATTTATATGGTGCATATGGAGGCTAGGGGTAAATTGGGTATTGGTAAAATTCAGTGAAGATGAGAGCATATGAGCATGGCAAAGGTGTGAGGTAATAAAATTTGATTTGGTTAAATGTGCATTTGGGTGCACATGGGTGCATGGGGGTTGTGAGGTTTTGGGAGTATAATGGGAAATGGGTAAAGTGGCATTAAAGAAACATGTGGGTTATATGTTCTGTTTCTTTTTTGGTTTGACTTTATTTGGTTTGTGGTTCTTGCAGGAGATAAATCGTGTAAGTGGCTTTGGTGGGTTTTGAAGTGGGTCTTTGAGATGGGTTTTGGTGAGGTGGGTTTGGGTTGTGTGGTGGTATTATGGAAGTGTGGAGTGTGGTTATGGAGGAGTCAGAATGGGTAGATCCGAGGGGGGAGGTCGGTTTGGGCATTTTTTTAGGTCGTGGGTCGTTGGTTTCGGGATTGGACGGAGTTGGGGTGACAAGTTCGGCTCGCACGGGTTGGGTGACAGGTTGGTCTCTTCGGAGTTGTATGGGCGCTGGTTCGCTGGAGTGGTTATGGTCGCCGGCGGTTTTCAGCCGGAGGTGGAGGGGTGAGGTGGCTTTTCAGGTAATGGGGTCCTGTGTGTGGGTGGTTCCGGGTAATGGTGGGGTTGAGTGATGACAGAGATGGTGATGGTGGTTTTAATTAGTGGGGAGAAGGTGGGAAGATGGGTTGGATTGTTAATGGTGGGTGAGGTGAGAAAAATGGATGTTGGGGAAGATGATGTAATGATGATGGTGTGTAGGTGAGGTTTATGGTATAAGAGTGAGGGTGAGGGTGGATTATTGTGAAGGATAGTGTGGAATTGGTATTTGGGTGTGAGTAGGTTTAGGATAAGTGTGAGTGAGTGGTGTAGGATTATGGGTGTGTGTTTAATTTGGACACCTAAAAACAACACTAACTAACTAAAAAAATAAAATTAAAAATCTAAAAATAAAATAAAGATCGAATAAAAAATAAAAAGAAATAAAAATATAAAATATAAATAAAATTCTATTAAAACTAAAACTAAAACTAAAATCCTAAAAAGAAAATGTAAAATCTAATGAAACTAAAGATAAATGAATTCCTAAAAAAAACTAATCCTAATAAAATAAGACTAAGAGCTAAAAACTAATCAAAATCAAAATAAAATCATACTAATTAAAAATAAATATAAAAAATAGAAAATAAAATCCAGAAAATTCTAAATAATCTAAAATAAATCCTAGAGATAAAATGACTCTAACTAAAAATCTAAAAAATAATAAAAAGGGACAAACTAAACACACACAGGGTTTGAGGTAGGTTTAGGTTCGTGTAAGGTTACGGGAGAGGAAATTAGCTCCATTTTACTGCAAGTTGCCTCGAAATATAGCTTTTGACACCGCAACTGCAATTAAACCTGCAGAATGAAACATTTAAGCGCATAAGACCATTATTCTCGAGAATTAGCAACTAAAATACATCTATTTAGTGTATAAAATATACACTTTTGGGTGCTTATCAGTTTCCTAGTATCATCGAGCATACTAGCATAAGATTTTCTAAGGATTTTTCTTCATAGTGAGGAGTGAGTCTATCCTCTTTAGATGGGAGCTATTGGTGATGAATCTGACGGTGATGGCCTCCGTGAGTTACTTGAAAGTCATGATTAACCTGCGTGGTGACTTTTTAAACCACTTATGTGAGATGTCTCCCAAACTGAAAGGGGGGGGGGGGTGTGACACATGAGGAACTTATTACTTCTCCATAGGGCCATGGCTTACCGATTCTGGGAAACATAATTGATAGAAGAAGTCTTCCCATCATAAATTTTAAATTTGGAGACGGATAACTTCTTGGGAGGTTCAGGATCTTCGATTGACCTTGATAAGGGAGACTTCATCTAACTAATGAGTGCTCTTCTATTTATTTCCTTAGTGGATTTGCCCCATCGATGAGCATGATGTTCATATATCTCTTTTTGAATCATATTCTAGAGATATTTATTGTTGTGGTTAATGACTTTATGGTCTCTTATGTTTAGAGAAATCCTATGCTTGGAGTGATCCTAATTGCATCATGAACTCCTTCCTAGATTGCGAGTTTTGCTCCTATAAGGGCTAGGGGTACGAGCATGGATTTTACTTTTTTCCCCATGCAAGCCTCACTTCATTCTTTCCATAAGAATTAAAAGGAGGGCGTTCTCCTTCTGTTGGAGAAGTGTTGGGTCCTTCTATTGATAGAGTCGTCGTTCATAGGCATCCACTAGTCATCAAATCTAGTTGAATCATGGTGATTTATTTCTCTCCACAATATACTCTTCTTGTGTCCGATAGCGTGACCTAACAGTGTTGTTACTACTATTAAGATGGACTTCAGAATTAATTATGGGACCTTCAAGTTCGTTTTGATGGATGTTGCTTGATGGCATGTGTGGGTTGCATAAGTGAAACATGGTTGTTTATTGTATTTTCTTGGTTGAGGAAAGGAAGTCGTTTCCCACATATGGCGCCAATTGTATGTAGTAAAATTCTAATGATATAAAATCAACATAGTCAAAGTCAAAGAACACAAAAGCATGCACAATCACATGGGAAAACATTATGTACATACTTCGGTAATGTGCCTATATCCATGGGGCTTATATATTTCTTTATTGATCGATTCTTGATAGCCAATGTTACTCGCCCATTTTGCCCTGGGTGAGGGTTACATTTACAGAGAAAATAAAGAGAATGAGACGTGTGGAACTCCATGACCTTAGATATCAATCATAGCTTGATCGGATATACGTACTTATGAGATCTCCATTGATCAGCCTCAATCGTGTTTATCTTCATGAATTATGATCATTGATCGTACTGGCGAACATGTGTCATTTTAGTAGGCATGGTCGAATAATTCCCCATATATGTGTATATGCATTTTTAAACATATCATTTATCTCATTCGATTATGTTCTTTATTATGATGTTACTTTTGTTTGCTTTGGTGAATTATTATAATATTTTCTTTTTCGGGTTCTTCCTGTTATCTATATGAGACAAAAATGAGGAGAAATTTTGGATTAAAGGGGAGTGATTGTGATAAAAGTGTAGGACATACTTGTTTACATATATGTCTTTAATCATTAATTTTATACTCATCCTTTGAACATTAGGCATATGTATTTAAGTGTGTAAAGATTACAGCGCTAGTGAGGTTGATTTTTTTGGATAATCGTTGATTGGTGGAGTAGCATAGCAACTATATCTTGTAGGGATTTGTCATGGGCAAATATGATGCATAGGAATTTGATCCTTTTCCCTTTTAGGATAATATTAAGTTTTGAGTTTTGTCCTATACTATCCAAAGGGGAATATTAGTAAGGACATGATTTTATGTCCCTGGTTTTCTTTGGTTTTAGCTATATTTCGAAACATAACAAAAAAATGTCCAAGTGTCTTTTTATGTCTTGAGTTGTAAATTAAATAAATTTAAGACAAAGACAAAGCACTGTGACATTGCCTTATCAGACCAAATAGTTTCATTACATCGAAGGCAAGTAAGAAGTCATGATTTTGTAAATTCCTTACATTTTATTTTGAAGTTTCTAATTGATAAAACAAAATAATTTTTTAGAAAAAGAATTTTATTTTTTATTTTTTTGCGAACTTTTATAATGGGATCTGAAAATCAACCTCTGGTTCAAATGAGAGGGTCTTTCATATGAATTTGACTTCTTATATAGTATTAGGTTTTGAAAGATTAGACCTCGAGATAAGTTTGATATCACATAAATGGAACTCGTACGAAACAAACTCTGCATGAGAACCCTGTTATGGTTCTAGAAAACCTCGTAAGATCTAGGATTCGCATGAGGACTTCTCATCTGAAGTTGTCATTTTAATAAGTGTCACTTTTGTTCAAATGGGGGTCTAGTTTGATGTGCATAGTAGTTTACAAAACCCCAACATTTCTTTTGAGAGATCTTACTATTATAGAATTAATCATATCAATCCTAGTCTTTCAAAATGTCATTAAATTTTACATATCCCTTCCAATCTTCCTTCTCAATATTTCGTAATAAGCGATCATGTGGGTTGATAGCATGAGGATTCATGTGGGAAAATGTACAAATATTTATGGGTGGATACTAATACTCAAGGGTTGTGCAAGCAATGTCAGGCACGAGCAGATGATTGTAAGTACAAATAGAGGCATCATAAGAGAGTGCGGGAAGAAACATCATGACACATATCGTTGTCTTTATGTAAGTCATGTATGCTCATTGTAAGACCTGGAATTATTATTACTATTGTAATTCATTGGGGTAGGGGCAAATGCTATTTTTTTCTTATGAGGGTATCCACTCTAAAATCCTATGTTAGTTGTGTGGTTACATAATTTATTTTTTTCATTTATTTATTACATCACCAATATGTAATTGGACTAATTAATTTCAATCTGTTAAATTAAAAATTGGTTCAATCAAACAATATTTAATTGAAATAATGCGTGATTAATAAAGCTATCATTGATTTGACTTGGACCATCGCTTTTTCAATATGTGGACCGAAGTCAAAGTTACTTTATGGGTTGCCTGCGTACCTCCACCAGGGAGGAAAATAAATGTTGTGCACTAAACTCAAAGTCACTTTATATCTTGCCTCCCCCTCTCAAAGTCACTTAATGCGTAATTCATTTTTTATTTCTTTGGATTTGAAGACTTTTTAAAAGATTCGCCCATGGTTGTCAAGGGAGAGAAAGAAATCGGGGAATGAGAGAGAAGAAGATAAAGAGAATCAAATAGTAATTTGTTATATTATGGGTATTTTCCCATTCCACTTTTTTGTGGTGGGTTAGTTTAGCCACTTAAGTCATAAATAATGTTAAATTAGACAACTAGTGTATCATTTAAAAATCGAATGTTAATTTTGAATTAGTTTTTTGTGATCATCAATATCTAAACAGCCATAACTGATAGAATATGTATCCAATGGCAGAGTTATGAGCAGTGGAGGATCCATGATTCCAGTCCAGGGATGGATATATTAGGGAATTTTTTATACACGTCTTGAATCCATTAAAAATTAGAGTGCTAAAAATTGACTATTACTCAATATGATCCCAAAACAGACATATCCCAAAATGACATGACACACTTGCATTGACACCTCCAAACTAAATTTAAAATTAAGTTTACCTAAAATCTTATGTAGCTAAATAATTTATTATAACTCAAATATGTTGCATTAACATAAATATTTTATATTAACTTACATTTACCTAAATACTTTATGTAACTTAAATATTTTAACATTAACCTAACTATTGCGTCAATTTCCAAATTTAGTATGTGTTAATCAAAATACTAAATAAATGTTAAATTTCTTTAATGGGAGATTATGCCTGTAAATCGATCTGAGTGACCGGCCTTGGAGTTTCTCAGGATTAGCCCGAATTGAAGTCTGTCTACCCAAGCCTGAGCTCGACCCGAAATAAAACTAAAACAGTAGTATCAAGCCTAACTCACATCCTATTACAGGTTTTGGGCCCGAATTTAGGCCATCCCAAACTCGATTGCAACGAGAATTTTTTTATTTGTTATTTCATTTAAGACCTATATAATCAAAGAAATCAAATTAAAATTAAGAAAAATAATAAAAAATAAATCTCGGCAACCTTTACATAAACATTATAAATTTAAAAGTTTTAGGCTAATAGAAGTATTACCAAAGTCTCTTTCAACCTATTGTTTAGATTCATTACACATTACATATAGAATTTATTTTCTTAAATTATATAAATATTAAAATATATATAATAATTTTCGATTTTGGACCTAATTCAGACTTAGCCACATTTGGATCAAGTTCGCCCGAATTATAGTTTGGGATTAAAATTTTATCTCAAGCTCAGCCTGACCCAAACTCATTTAAATCTCAACCTGAATTCAACGAGCCGAATGGGTGGGCTTCGGGCTTTCTCAATTTAATTTATAACCCTACTAGAGATGCATTATATGATTATACTATGATAACATTTCAGTATATATGTATGAAACACAATGGAATTAGATCTAGAAAAAAACAATCAATTTATACATAATCACTATTTCATTTTTTTAAAGTGTACATTTGAAGAATATTATAAACATAAATAACATATTTATACACTAAAAAGTCTATCGTAAATAAAATTAACATTCAAAAATTATCTAAAATATTGATTAGAGAGAGTAAATACCAAAATACAAGAATTAGATCAGTTGCATTGGGCGGTAAATGAGATCGAAGGGAGAGTCAAAGATATCGCAACTAGAGAGGAGAAGTCCGAGAGGAGGTTTAAGTGGTGTCATTGATCAAGGCTGGAGGAAAAAGTGAAATGGAGGCGACTAAATGAAAACTAGGAGCGTTTCGATTTAAAATTCATGTTCAAACAAAAAAACCACATTTTAACCTTCTTATTTTAGAAATCTGAAAATAATTACCTTTAACTTTCTATTTTTATAATTGACATCCCTAGAGTTTTTTTCTCGATGATGTTTTTCGAAAACCTCATGGGGGCGATTCCCCCGGCCCGCTGTAGATCCGCCCATGGTTACGAGACAACTTTACATGGTATAACTATCCTAGTCTTTTATTTACAAAAAAATATTAACATCGACTTATTTTGCACCCCCCCCCCCCCAATGCTAAAGGTTCAAAACAAAAAACCCAAGAGTAAAACATGTTTAATGAGAACTCCTAAATCTGTTAGAGTAGACCGGAATACCCTTATTTTGCCTTTTTTCTTCTCTTATTTTGTCTTTTTTATACAAATTTTAAAATTAAATATCTCCCAAAATACAAGTCTGTTCAAAATAAAATTTATATATTTGGAAAGCTCTCGACGAGATCTAGAAAAAGAGATAAATGATGGACATATAATTTAATTTTAAAATTTTAAATTTTGCAGTGCAATTACCAGCGATAAAATTTTATAATGTGAAATTTCAAAATTTCGCTGTGTGAAATACCAGTGTGAAATTTCATAGTGAAAAATAGATGATTGTAAATATAAATGCGATATAGTAATGAAAAAATAACAATCATTTCTTTTATTCTTAACATTTTTTGCAAAACTACAACTTTAATATATCTTTTTTCCTTTTCTACTAATAGTCCTTGTTATTAATTCTTTTAACTTTTAACATTTTTTTGTGAAATTCTAACATTAATAGGTGGTAATAGGCCTCTCCATAGGAATTCATATTGCATAAGAACAACAAAGATCACTATTTTTATAAAATATCTCATTGCAATATAAACATTTCTCACTGCTAAATCATAATCTTTCGCAATGCGAGATGAAATTTTATTCTACCATATTCTCTGTATGACACTATTTTTCGGACTAAAAAATATAATACAGGTTAATCATTGTAATTTTATGCTTACATTTAAAAAAAATGTATTCCTCCCAAGGATTGCATCAATTTTTCATTCTGTATACTCTAACTGTTCATACTCACCCTTAGAGAAGTGCCTTATAAAATTATCATGTATCTTACAAACAGATTCATTCCGAGCATAAAGGCCATATAACCTTCAATTTCTTGCAATTATTTCCAAACGTTGGTATGATTCCTTTTAAAAATCCCAATACCTTTCAAAAATCCTCTCCCACAATAATTTAATTATAAACTACTTATCATTTGGTAAACCAGTGTGTACATAAAATATTACAAAAGCATATAAAGAATTTATATCTCTACTAGAGCCCAAATCTTTGAGAAAAGACTGTGACTACCCACCCTCTCTTACTTCCATGTAACAACCCTCGCTTTTGAGGTCCTATTTTATATTTAATTTGCTAGATATAGCGATTAGATATAAAGATGTTGGTATGTGGAGTAGGTATTAATTTAAGATAGAAAAGTTAATATCTACCATGATGTTGCATATTTACCGTAAGTATAGGTGAACTTTGCTATGTTATGTTTTGTAATGTCATGTGATTTAAAATGACATTTGGCTTAAAATGAAACTGGAACCTAAAATGAATTATAAAATTTCCAAATGATAATTTGGAGGGTGCAGATAGTTCCGGGAGGTTCGAGATAGTCAAATTATGTGCCATATTATATTTCGAGGTCCCGAGCACTTTTGACTGGTTGTAGCTTAGATGAGTAGTTGCGTAGTAGTTTACCGCGTATTAATCACATAAAGCTGGAATTTGGACCTAAGCCATGATTTATGTCTTGTTTAAGTCACTATTCCCCTAATTGAATTGGTAAACCTAGTGAAAGAAAGAGAGGAAGAGAACTTGTGGAGAAAGTGATAGATTGAAGCTTTGGTGATTGTTCTTGCATACAAACTTCATCAAAATATGAACTTGCAAACTTGAGGCAAGTTATCTACTTGTTATTTTATGATTTAAGTGGAGTAATTAGCATTGATAGTTGTGGTTATGTATGGTTTAAGAAACTTAGGGCTTTTAATTGATTTACGGGCTTGGAATGTTTGGAGATTGATTTGAATGGTTATTGATAATTGAATTTTGGTTGTTGGATGCACTTATACTCAATTAGTAGCAATAAACGATAAGGGTTTGGGTTGGTTAAGTTTGGAAGAAATTAGGAGCCCAAGACTCCATAGCCAAAATTGGTAAAATTCGCAGGAGCGAATCGATTCGGCCTGGACGAATCGATTCGCATAGAGGCAGTGTTCAGGTCTGGGTGAACCGAATCGATTCAGATGTTATGTAGAATGTTGGTTTCCTGGCCGAATCGATTCACTTGTTTGGCCGAATCGATTCGGTTAGTCCGAATCTATTCGAAAATCCTGCATTTTTCCTTTTGTTTTTCTTTTCAAATTTTGACCCTTTCCCTTAGGATTAGAACCTAGGAACCTTCTAGAATGAAGTAAACATAGGATCCTAGAGTTTTAGTCGAGTTTGGTCGTTACCCTATAGTTGAATGGGATCACTTGGGATTAATTCAGTGGTACTTAAAGTGATGTTTAGGCATCACTTCTCATTTGGTAAATAAATTGGAAAATAGAATTCTTAGCCCATATGTGGAGATTTTAGAGGCCTTTTTGAGGTATATAAAACCTTGGGACCTATAAGACTTTTGGGAAATTGTTTAGAGAATACTTCGGGACCTAAACATATGATGATATTGAATTAGAAAAATTCAAAGATAAATGTTTCGAGTAAAATGAAACACATGTGATTAATGGTAATGAAAATGAGATTTAAATTGGTAATTGTAAAATTACTTAAAAACACCTCTCTAAATGATATCATAAGGGAAGCTCGCGCATGAGGTAATGTCCCCGGACTATTGAATGCAGGCTGACTATAGTCCTCGGCCATATGCGGGGTTTGTATATGTTTTTCTGCGCTAGTGAGGTAATTCCGGGTGTGGTTATGACTCACTCGCAGGCATATGGCCACTTCCCGACGTGCGTTAGGTGGCCAGGTTGTCTTGTAGAGATATTCCCTGGAAGATGATAGTCATTTAGGGGCGTGCCCAGTGGGGAAACTCGGAGGGGCGGTCTTAGAAACATTATGTGTATAAGAATATGACCTTTCTAACTCAAGTGGGACTTGAGATATGTAAATTTCCATATGAAATGATATGGTAATTATATTCCCGCTAAGGAATGGAAAATGGAAAGATGTGATGGTAATTATATTCCTACTAAGGAATGGAAAACAATAAGATACGAGAAGAAATGAGATTTAATTTTAATTTTCTTGCTTAAATTAATAACTATTAGAAACATATAAAATGCTTTAGCACAATTGATGATTAGGTTATTAGATTCTCATTCACACCATTCATGATTTATTGTCCATATCTATTATGTTTCTTACTCTTCTGGTAATCATATATAAATCGGGCCCTGACCCGTTCATTTTCCATGTTTTGCATGTTGTTGTATCCGCTCAGGTGCTCCTCCGCAAGGGCTCCCGTTGTGATTTTCTTACTCCTATGCTTTGACGAACTATATGATCTTGCGGATTATTACAGGATGTTTGTTAGACGCCTTCATTTTTGGACTCTAGATATGATCGGGTCTTTCATTCGGGCTAGTGGCCCATCTTTTGTACTTGTTAATGAATGTAGTATGTAAAATATTGAATGGTTGAAACACTTTGAATGTAACTGTGGACCGACAGATTATTCGGTCCTTTTATTGTATGTTGTTTTGGTATTTATCTTTATGTTCCTTTGAAATTACACTTTCAATCAGATTTGGGTTGTTTAATTTATTTCTTATCTCGTTATCAAACCAAAATTTTTGACAACCTGCTTTCTGATTTATTGAGTGTTTTTTTTTTCATATACCTATTTTATTGTTATGATGCTGAGGATGATATCCATCCATGATTCCGTTACGTCGAGGTAAATCGGGCTGGCCACCCCTTATTTCGGAATGTGGGTTGTCACATTCCATAAACCTCGTCATAGCATAAATATGTTTGACACAATTTGAAGCCTAGTTATGCTTAGTACGAAACCATTTTTCAACAAGTCACTATTCTTGGAATTTTCAATGGGTATATATGCCATGTAAATTTCATTTAATATATCATCATGTAAACATATTTCCACAATGTTTTTGGATGTATCAAATGCCTTCAAAATATCATAAATAAATAGTAGTGAAAATATCATAATTAATAATTCATCGTTGAGATCAAACATATGTGCCATTTTGTATGTAATTTCAGAAGAGAGAATATTTCTTTAAAATGATAGAAGAAGAAGAAGAAGAAGAAGAAGAAGAAGAAGAAGAAGAAGAAGAAGAGATAGTGATATGATATGAAAATTTTATCAAGTACTGAAAGAATCGATTAATATCCCACTCCTTCGAAAATATGTGGCTTGTCTTGAAAGTAATTGTAAAGAACATACAAATTGACGGTAGTTCAAAATCTTATTTATATATAATGATTTCTTATATAAACTTCCTTACAAACTCGCACTACGAAATAACATTACGAAATTACAATGTGAACTCGCACTGTGAAATATTATATATTTGTAACTACACTTAATGGTAATTAATTAAACTTTCAACTTTATTGTGGAATATTAATCAAATTAATAAATAATTTCATTAAATGAACTGAATGCTTAAGTTAAAATGAGGACAGAGTAATGATGATGACTCTCTACATACTTAAATAAGTGAATGGATACTTTTTGCATATGGAAAAAAGTTAAAAAGTGACTGGATACTTTCTACGTATGGAAAAAAATTTGAAATAGTATTGAGTTAATCAAATTATGTGACGTATGTATCATCATTGTCTCTACACGCATTTATATGTTATTTTACTAGACCTCTCTAGAGAAAATAAAAAATATATATTTTATATCTACCATGTAATTAAAATTTTGTTTGCTAATATCGTAATATTTATGATATTTTAATTAAAAAATATTATTTTATATTGATAATAATTGAAACTTTGTTCGATCCCTCTAGTGAGGACTGCTAAAACAACATATGAAAAGACAAGACTATGTGATAATTGATTAACTTCGCAACTTTCTAATATAGCACACTTATTTAATTTCAGCCCCTAATCATTCATCTAAGGTGCGTGTGTCAACCGATAAATAAATAAAGCATGTGACACAAAAAATATGCTGAGACACAGAATTCAGGAAAAAACCCCTTTCGGGTAAAACCTTTATTTCACAATGAATATACAAGCCACAACTTACAATTACATAGAGAAATCTGCAATGGATCAACACGCAGCCAACCCACAAAGACACGCAGTCTTGAACTCAGCAAGAGAATACACGCAGCACCCTCCAAGGACTCGCAACCCAAACAACGAAGGAAGAACCGCAGCTCTCCTCAATGACACGCAGTCATAACACTTTGTAGAGACTCCCTCAGCAATGACACGCAGCCCTCAGTTGCAAAGATCTCCCCACAAAGATTGAACAATAGCAAAGCTTGTGTTCTAGGGTTCCAAAAGATTCACAAAAGTAATTGGGATTTTTTGTGTGAATCAAAATGTTGTTTTGCACATCAAAAAGGTGAAGACTTAGAGTATTTAGGACTCTGAAAATCGTCTTGAAAAGTCTTAGAAAACAACTCCCCGAAGTTGGCTTTAAATAAGAAAACTTTGATCCTAAAAAATCTCTGCACGATCTGGCCGAAGTTATCCCAGGCGGACCGGTCCGGCTTGGGGGCGGATCGGTCCGATTGACCGGATCGGTTCTTTTATTTTAGGCTTCTTCGGTTCGCTTGCGGTCCGGGGTATACTGGATCTGCAGCAAGCGGATCGGTCCGGTAGGGGGCGGACCGGTCCGATTTTCCCAGAAAAATAAAATCATTTTAAAAGCCTCATTTTGCTTGAAAAAACTTACTTCTTATTTTTATAAAAAACATTTTATAAAAATTTCCCAATACTAAATATGAACTTTAAGGAACGTAAAAATAAAATTTTACCAAGTTCATTCTCGCAGAGGCAATGATGTTGAAGATGCTTTGATATTCGGATCCGTTGATGTAGATGCGATCTTGAGTTTCTTCAACGGTGTAACAGCGTACGACATACAAATTGATAATGGACAAAAATGTCCTTACAACATATATAATCATGTATATGTTGGAATAATTTTCTTCATAATGATGGATTTCATTAAATCAAGTAAGCAGATAAGTGACTCAATAAACAGGGAGTACTTATGGTAGGCTACGTAATCAATAAAATTAATAAATGGTCTATGCATAAGCTGAAAATGGGGTTTTGATATCTAAACAATTAGATTTTGAAATGGGGTGACATTTTTGTTATCCACTTCTCTACATGCATTCGTCTATAAACTGTAACACCTCGAATTTTTAACGATTTTTATAATTGGGTAAATTGTAAATTAAATTGGGATTATTTAACTTATATTGGAATTATTAATCCGAGATAATAAATATTATTTAGAGATTTAAGGATTAATATTTATTTATATGTAATATTACTTAGTGAACGAGTAATACTAATGATATGAAAAGATTATAAATGTCGTGAGTGAAAAATACGACAGTTATGATAAATGTAGTCAGGACGCGCGTATCTATCGTGTCGGGATATAATTTGAGAAATAAAACATAACTTTATTTTTTGTATCCCAAATGGACATTTCGAGTAAGCCAAAATTTCCGGAAGGGTCGATATAGTTAGAAAAGTGTACCCGGGGGTTTAGTTTCAATTCAGGGGCAATTTTATGTCAAACCAAAATCTCGGAGGGGTATTTTAGTCATTTATATTTTTGAGGTAGGGAGACCCACCATTTTGAGAGGTATAAATCAGATTGGGAATGGGATAAGTTAGGGTTACATGAATCAAACTTGGAGAGGTTATCAAGGGAGAGAACGAGAACCCTGATAGAGAGTCCCAAGGCCATAAAACACTACTCTTGCACCACCAACACCACCATAGCGTAGATCGAAAGAAGAGGATCACAACCATACCAACTTTCTGCAGAGAATCAGACCTCCATAACAAGGCAAGTATTTATCTTGCTAATTTTGAGCATGTATTCAATTCATGTTAGAGTAAGATGAATCAATCCATGTTTATGCGAAGTATTAATGTTAATTGGATGAGTTTAAAACAAGTTTGGGGTAAGAATCATGCTAGGTCAACTTTATGGATGAATGTAGAATTAAATCCATGAAATTTTGATGTCCTAATGTGAATAAATCTGGATTTAAATGGAGTTATTGAACCAAAAGATGAACTAGTGGTTTTATGGGATGTTCTTGAATTAATTCGATTTTATGAGTAACCTTTGATGATTTAACGATTCTCTCACATTAGAAATTGTTCATATATGTTGGTGTAATGTTTAATATGATTAATTGGGAGTTTGGGTTTTTTATTAATGGTGTTTGTAATGTAAAAGGGTGAGATTTCGTAATTGCTAAGGAAGAAAACGACATCAAGTCCACCAGACCGGTTCACCCCTACCCACCGGACCGGTTCAGAAGGTTGTAAAAGACAGTTAGTTGGATCGGCTCGCGGGTCCCACCAGATTAGTTTGGAAATGGTTTTTTTGATTAAGTTTTAGGGATTCGTGTTGATAATTTGTTTCCAACTAGAGATAATTGAGTCTTGGAACCTTAGGGTAGGGTTAGATGTAGTTTGACCTCTCGAGAATTTAAGGGGTTACGTAGAATGCGAGCTAACTAAGAAAATTATATAACGTCGAATAATATTGAGGATACCTAAATGAATGTGAAGGTTGCGAGTGAATTTAGGACCGGATTGGCGGTAGAGGGTTAGATGTAGTTTGATGATTACTTATAATATTTCGACTAGTGAGGGATACTCGGGGAAGTACAATGAAAAGTATGATTGTAATTAATTAATACGTAGGATATGTGGGGAATATAAATATACTACATATGGGACATGTATGATAGGTTACGTGTATACTTATACTAATGTTCTAAATAGGTAAATTGTGTGAAAAACGTATTATATGATTTATTGCGTATGACATACCTACGCTTCTTGCCATCGAAGGAGGTTTCGCGTCGTGGACGATCTTTTCTTGATGATCCCATTGGGGACATTTTAGACTTGTACCCAGAACATAGAACCCTTGATACGTGATATCTAAGAGTATGATAGTTTCGATGGTTGAATGGGAGCGTAAGTACATGCGTGACCCATTGGGCTGGGGACTATGTTCGCCTCCAATATATGTGATTTGTATTTGTGGTTCGAGAGTGATAAAAAACCAATAGTCTTTTATACAGTGCGTGATGTACCAAGACATGATAGCAAAGTATGCGTGCACCGCAGGTCTCAGCCTAGGGGTGCCATAGTAGTACAATATATATATATATATATATATATATATATATATAGAGAGAGAGAGAGAGAGATAAATATATTTATACTTGTGATTTATGATATTTAAAATGATCTTTGTGCGTAAAAAGATTAAATATAAAGTAAACAATTTGTGCTTGGCCATTAATTATAACTTACTGGGTAACGCATTATATGAGCAATATGGGGGAAGTAATGAGTTAGTGGTATAGATATGGACTTGTCTTGGACTAGTTAGGCAGGGTAGCATAACTAGGACGTGTTAGAAGTATACGTTAGGCATGCACACTGATGAGGGGTGAGGACCTCAAGTGAGAGCCATGAACCTAACATGCATATAATATTTATGAATTATACATTTTAAATACTTGCTGTATTTTTAAATGTTTTTACTCGAGATATGGCCCATTTTCCTAAAACCATTTTTGGTGCCAAGCCACAGGGAGGCCCTGCATAGGAGTTCATTTCCATTTCCCATTGCTGCAGTTTCTGTGGACGATTGCAGGTACTAGTTTGGTAGACACCTCCATTTCCTTGCGGATTTGATGAACTCATTACTTTATCTCAGTCAGGTATGTTGTTCATTTTTCATTCGTAGTTATGCCAGAGGCAATGTACTTCTTTTATTATTTAGTTGTGGATTTAGTTTTTATGGGTTATTGTATTGGAGTTTCAAACTGGGGTGTTTACTCCCGTCATACCTTTTTTCATTCAGTATTCCATTATTTGTGGTGTTGATTAATTTAGTATGGTGAATGTGATATTTAATTGTTTAATTATTTTTAAATCTTTGCATGTTGATGATAAAGATAAAATTTGACACCAGCTTTTCAAATACTAGGTGGTTAGTAAATATTAAAAAGTTTTTCGACAGTGATGCTAAGAATGAGCCAATCTGGATATTCTATTTTAATTTAATAAAGGTCTGATCACCCGGTATTTAATTAAGTGGGGTGTCACATAAACATACACTAATCCCATTCCCATTCAACATTCACTTACATCTTATATACAAAATATCAACATAGAATCCCTAATACTCTTTAAACTTTTTATATCAACAATGGTTCACCTTATCAGACATTTACAAGACTACCTGGGTATGAAAACGAAGTGGAAACAATAACTTAAAGACATTGAGGTTGTTGTCCATCAATATAGTTATGCTACCATAAGATCTTCATATGTATATATATATAGAGAGAGAGAGAGATAGAGAGAGAGAGAGAGAGAGAACAAGTTTACATTGAATCACCCCCAATACCTGATCTAAGTAAGGGGGTTGTTATTCTTTATAACTTTGATGATTTATGGACTTTTTATATCCAATAAGTCATACTATATTTTGAGGATTTGGTTTTGCAAAGGGATTTAAGATTGTTTTTGTGCTAAAAATGCATTACAATAAAGGTAACCACCATTATCAGCTTGATAGAATCCCTTAAAGATTTTGGGGATGCTTATGTTGACTTACCAAATAGTTTATTCCCTTTTTAGATGTATTTTAGTTTGGTGTGAACATGGTCTAAAGACCACTTCAAAAACTTTAGCATTTCACATGGATATGTTGGTTTGATAATGGTAGTTTTTTCCTTTAACTATGTCAGGTTGGTGAAGTTAAAAAGGAAGTACTTTTATGAAATCACCATCTTCATCCAAAGAACTAAAGTTTCTCAAGTGTTCTTTATACCTTGTTCAAGATAAATTGAAGAACATCGAAGGCCGATTTTGCCAGTTACCCTTTTGGAATGTATTTTCAATTATTGTTCATGTTTCAAACAATAACAAGATATTATATCGAAACTTGTAACAACTTAATATTATGATATATGTATTTCGTGCTGAGAATTATTACATTTCACCTGCTAAATATAGCAATTCATAATGAGATTTTTATATTTTGTTGTTCGAAATAAAGTTATTAGATATAAATTATACGAAGTGTATGTGTTACAATTCTACTTTGATTAATTCAACACAATTAAACCGGTCAGTAAAGGAAAGTCACACAACACAAGATCCAAGCCCGACATTTTTGCAGATCGAATCCTCGTTTGTTCTTATCTCCAAGGTATGATTGTTTATTAGGACTGTCGAACACTCGTCAATTCTTTCGATTAGGTTGGATAATTCCCCCCACATGAAGTGAATGGGTAGTTTTTGAATACGAAAAAAGTTGAAATAGTCATCAATTAATCAAATATTGTGACAAATGTGCCCCACGTGAAGTGAATGGATAGTTTTTACATGTGGAAAAAAGTTGAAATAATCATCAATTAATAACATTTTATGATGTATGTGTTATCCATTTATCTACATGCATTTATGTATTATTTTAGTACTCCTCGCTATGATACATAAAAAATTACTCTTTAATATGTTATTTTTGTAGCCATCGCTTGAGATGGAAAACAAAATTTATATTTTATCAATATAAAAAATAATTTTTGTCTAATATCATAAAATATTACAATATCAGTAAACGAAGTTTTAATTTTACCAATATAAAATAATATTTTTTTTATTACAAGGAAACTCCTAACAGGATATAAATATTTATTCACGTAATTGTAAATGTTTTAGCATTCATCTCTTAATGAAATGCAAAATTATTATTTTTATAACAATCTAATATTATAATCTATGTATTTCACACTAAGAATTATTATATTTCGCAATGCGAAATATAATAGTTCGTAATTATATTTCGTATTATGAAATATAGTAATTCTCATTGCAAAATTAAAATATGGACAATTACTTAAAATCAATAAACTGTTATTGACAATTTTTATTTCTCATTTACTTTACGTTATGTTATTTCTTCCTTACATGTCATGCTATTATTATGTGAATTTTTTTTACATCTACCATATTTAATCAACCTTTTAGCCTTTCCTTTATATGGATTCCTCTTATTTCTTGGATGGTCATGTTGTTTGTTTGTGTTTGGTGGTATAATGAGCGCATATTTTAACTTGAATTCGGGTTTGTTAATAGTAGGTATTGGCACAATGTAATCTTTATAAGCATTTATAAAAGTATCAACATATAAATATTTTTCCATGTAATTGTAATAGTTTTTTCACCCTTTTGCATCATTGTAACTGTATGAGAATAGGGAAATCCTTGTGTCTGTCACTTCCCACACGTGCAACTCCCATTGTCGATGTTGATCGAGATGGAATAAGAATGGCAAACCACCTCATATATTTTATTTGTGGATTGGGCTACACGCCATGTGTGACCCTATTTTATACTAAGTTGTAATCTCTTTTCCATGTCAGGACACAACACACCAGTAGATTCTCTCAATTGTGTGAACCTTTTTAACATCATGCTCATCACCTTTATTCTTATATTTTCAATCATTCTGGCAATTGATAAATGACAAGAATCCCTAATCCATAAATTGAAAGATTAATTCACATTTGAATACATCTCGTCATACAGTTTACTAGTGAACTACTTATTTTCCAGTGTTTTGGATCATAGTCCTCTAGAAAGAAATTAATCTTCTCACCATCATACTTTTTAATTTATCCATACTCTTCGCATGTACCTATACTATGTTTACATAAGTTGCAACTTTGAACATGCTAACAAATGTTTCACGTAGAATCTTAGAGCATTGATGACCATCACTAAACAAATTTCTTAAATTTTCCTTAAGATGATGCAAAAGGTATGAAGTGGTGACTACGAGAGAAAACTTAAAGCAAAGCTTCTTTCAACCCATAATTACAATTAGAAATAAAAGTTAGCTCTCTTACCAACTAACAGCACAACAAAGTTGGTTTACGAACCATGTACATTTTTCCTCATCTTTTGCAATTATTATAGCAAATGCAAGGAAAAACATATCTATAAATTGTTCTATCAAAGAAATTATAATTCATTTTACAAGTAAAAATGATGTATCTCTCAGTGAAAAATAGCCCATTTCTCACTGATGTATCTCTCAGTGAAAAATTTCTTGATCACGTTTTTCGCACCGATGTGTAACTTCAACTTATTAATTATTTTCCTACCAATTCCACACATTTTAATCGCATGTTGAAAGTAGAATAAAATACCTAAAGTAATGAACTATGTAAACTACATAAACTAGTAACGTTTAACTGCAAAAAAATTGGATGATTTTATAATGATCGAAACAACAGGAAGGCATTCATCATAACTGTAAGCATGTCAAATGCGACACTATTGAATTTCTTCTTCGGCTTAATTATAAGGATAAAAAAACTATTAGGTTTTTACTACTTGTACAAAGATATCATATGCACATTCGAGCCTAATATTATTGATACAAGAAACACTAAAGGGATCATAAAAAAATTGAACAAATCTGGGTGGTTAGAATAAAAAACTATGGTATGTTTAGCACGGAATTCATGTATCATTTCTTCTTTGAATACGTACATAGGAACCACAAATGGTTCATATCTGTTGTAACAATAAAATGCACAAATTTCCACTTTCAAGATATAATGGAACAAAAAATCCTACTAGGATATACAATAGCTTCATCGTCGAAAAATAATGTATATTTCTCTAGTGAGGACTTCAATAACAAATGATTCATTTTTTAGAATATTTGTTATATTTCTAGTGAAATCAATTACACATTGCAACAAAGTATTAATTTTTCGCCAGTGCATTTATATTCACATTTCGCATTTTTATTTTTCAATGATATATTCTAAATTTGTATTTCCTCTTTGAAGTTCTAATTTAACATTTCACACTTCAACTTCGCAATGCATTTAGAATATAATAATCTAATTCACTGAGATTTCGCATTTCAATTTTTCTTAACGTACCATTTTGCATCGCGAAATCACAATTCGAAATCATATTGCAAAATCGTGATGCAAAATTTTATCAATATGAAACTTTGAAATATGAATTCCAAAACACTACACATATCATGCATTAGTTTCCATTCTTTCTAGTGGTGGAAATTAAATTCCCTTTGTATATACTTTTAAAAATGTATCATTTAGAAATATCATTGATCAAGAAAATTTGAAACCACGGATGCATATGACAAAAGATACAAAAATCCTATGAACCTCTTTGTTGATGAATTCAAAGTGAAGTCAATAATACTTCCAGGATTCATTTCATAGCGTTATCAACGTACCACCTAAGTAGATCAAATGAAAGACACGCATCACCATATAACTGCATCATTGCTTTTCAACACCCACACCCGACCAACCAGAATGATAAGGCATTTGTATTCCATATTTAAATTTAAATTATGAATTACTTCACAATTTCTAGTTAAAGGTTTTGAACATATCTCATCCCTATTCAAATCTGAAACTAGCTCTGATGTAACTTTACGATTGTTTCCAGTGCGCACAACATAACCATAAGTATGATCTCCATCAAAAGTCTTTGTAATAAAAAAAAATACATTACACTATTTAACTTAAGTTTGAATTCACTATTTACAACCATTTTTTTCTTTCATTGAACATTGTACGGTCACTCTAGTCTGTTAATTATTTAAATAAACAAAGTCAAAACCAACTTCAATTTACCATACTTGAGAAAACATGTAACAAAAATTATTTTCCATCGTTAACTTGTTAAACAAGATTGAATTATCAAGATTCAAATGATAAGAACCCTAATAGAACCCTAATATTGAAATTATCATTGAATCCAAAATGGTATTGGTCACGTGACTTGTCATTATATTCACATACATTTGGCAACTTGTTGTTAACCGAGTACACTGCAAAAAGTATTTTTAAAAACTTAGGACCTATTTGATTTGCAACTATAATTTTGTTTTCTATATTTGTTTTCTATGTTTAAATACAATTATGATAAAAATTTGTGTTTGGTACACCTGTTTTTAAACACTGAATTATAATATTTATGTGTTATAATCAAGTTTTTCAGAAAATAGCAAAATAGTGTTTTCTAACTTCTGTTTTTTATTTTTTAACTCAGAATTATTCATTTTAATATTTTAATGTATTTATACCTTAATATATAATATACATACATAAAATATTAATATATGTGTAATTATTACAAATAATATATATATATATACTAGGGTATGCCCGTGCCTGAAGGCACGATGCAAATTTTTTATAGTGTACGTCGCAACACAAACAAATTTTGAAATAACTTATGATACGAACTTATTAGTTTAAAAAATGGGGAAATTTTTTCTTTTTTATGAAACAATTCACCCCGTTGGACAAAAATATCAACTATTCTATTATTAATCCTAATGTTCTAAAAAAACCCGCTTAGGAACACCTAGGCTTGAGGCTTGGGAGAAACGCTCCGCCTTACGCTTTTTACACCTTATTCTTGGTAAAACCCTTAAGGCGTACTTTTTTCTAAAAACGACAATGTAGTGAAACGATATCGGCTTTTAAAAAATGTTTTTACAAACCGGAGCATTATCTCATCCAAAATAACAAATAATATTTTAATTTGTATATATTTAGACATAATTTTATAATATGTACAATTTTAGTATTTTAATAGCCTTGTTATGGTTAAAAAATATTAAAATATATTAAGAATGCCTAAACGTCTTTTCACGCCTTTTTACGCCTAAGGCCCGCCAAGGCTTCTAAGGCTTAAGGCTTGGCCTCCACGCCTCCATCACGCCCCGCGTTTTTTAGAACCTTGCCTAAATCTGATACTTTAAAAAATTTGATCTAAATTTCCTTTGTTTTTAGAACAATTCGCCCTTTTTTAGAACAAAAATATCAACTATACTATTACTAATACAGAACCTAATATCTAGTACTTTTAACTCAAAAAATATTGTTTAGAACACCGATGTGTGCACAACTTACAAAATTTGGGCAAAATCTGATTTATTTATAGGACTATCCACTATCTATTTAAAAAATAAAAAAATAGTACAATACTCACCAGCATTTTCATGTATAAAGTTGTCTATAATGTAAATAATAAATATTTTATATATTATAACTATAAGGAATTTAGAAAAGTTATGCATACTTGTGTTTGTATGATTATCAACCATTTTAAAGAGTGCCCGAAGATAATTTTAAAATGTTTAAAGTCGTGTACAATATAAATTATATTATGTGTAAATTTCCATGTGGTTAATTGTACAAAATTAAGTCATAAAGTTTTTTAACAACACAAATGTGTTGACAATTTAGAAAATTTTGACAAAGTGTCTTCTATTTATGGGACAATCCACCATGTTTAATAAAATAAAAGAAAAATCTAACAATAATAGTAATAGTCCGTCTTGAATCTCATATAAACATCATCATCAATTTAACTCAACTTGTCGAAATACAACCAATACATCACTAAAAAATAAAATTTATTTGTTTACATCACAAAAAAAAATACAACCAATTCTATCTATCGGTTCTACCAAAATTTTGGGGCCAGCAGATCTCCAGTTGTCGGATAAAGTTAGCTGGGTTTCAACCACTTTTGCAACTTCAGTCTCGAGATTAAGGAGAACATCACCGTTTTGCAAGATCCTCTTGTCCCACTAAGCTATCGCATTAGTGAAGTTTTGCATGTTCACTTCTCTATTTTGGCAAAACATTGTCTTGTGAAGGACCTGCATAATCAACCAAACGTTCAACTATATTATTCTTACTAACCACTTGAAATGAGTTTCAATTTAAACATTTGGATCCCGGGAATCGCAAAAACAATCTATAATGCGTGCCACATTAAATAAAGACAAATATGTAACTGCATTTAGGGAATGGCATCACTGTATAACCAAGATCAAGAAAATGAGCATATAATATACTTGCCTACTGCATAAATTAATAAAAATTATAAAATCCATATAACCTCTAAGCTTCGAGGGCCCAATGCCTTGCTGAGAAAGGCTATAGGTCTGTTTCCTCATCAGAACTACTCCAATGCCCTTATTTCTTGCATCGGTTTCCACAATAAAAGGTTATTTTAAAGTCTGGTAAAGCTAGTACTGGGGCTGTGTTTATGGCTTACTAGAGTAATTTGAATGCCTGATCAGCCTCTTCACCCTAATGGCAGGCCTCTTTATTGAGCTTGTTGGTCAGGGGCTTCACAATGTTGCGCCATTAATGCTGCTGCCATAATTTTGTTGCTAGAGTAATAATGTGCATATTACAACATGTAAGTAATGAGCATACTAAGAATTGCTTATTGAGTACCGATATCAAAGAAAAGTAATGAGCGTACGAATATTTTCTTATTGAGTACCGATAAAATATACAATAAGTATTGATACCCAAACTGCCCAATAACTGCATTTACCCTTGCAAAAAAGGTTGGATTTCGATTAAAAATAATAATAATTTGGGTTTGTTGAACTGGTTGCATATCATACCTGCTACGCTCATTTGACAAAGTTTCGTAAGACTCTTTGTACTCTTAAGAACCTCCTCGTGTACTCTATTTGTTCATGTGGTGACACATCAGAATGGTACTCTTTATTTCATGGTCGCCCTCACTTTCATATATACCCAGCTGATAGAAACTGTGTCATTTGTCATTATCGTTATGTACATGTTAACCGCAGCCTTTGTTATGATTCTGTATGGGCGAGGTGATGTATTGATTGAACATATTGGTTTTGGGAAATTATTATTGAAGGAAACATGGAGCATTGATTTAATACTTGATTAGCAGGATACTGGGCAAAGATGTAACCGGGGCTTGCAGCGTGAGAACATTTGGAATATCTGATGCAATAGTCTTGAACAGCAACATGTTCAATGATATAGATACACAAAAGAGAAAATATGAAATCAATTTTTTTAGAAACAGAACATCAAGAATACATAATACACATGCTAATCAAGAATACATAATGAAGATACATGTATGAGAAGAGAGATATGTATGCCTTTCAGAGCCTATGAAAGGCAATAACCACCTAAAAACACCATAAACACAACATATAAAGTAGAAAAAGGACAATGAAAAATTACTTAATAACTTTAAACAAAAAATGCAGAGAGTAGAGAGAGACCTACGATGATGAAGTTGTTGCTTAAGAAAAAATTGTATAAGAAACTAAAACCAATTTTCAATTTACAGAACTTCACATGCACCTTTAAATCAATATCCAAAAAAAGGAATCACATAAACCTTGAATATGAGTCTCAAATTTCAACAACAAATTAAAATGAAAGCATATTGAAATCCAAATAATAAATTATTATATAATGAAAATCATTATGAACCTATTCTAATAGAACTTGGATCAACGGGGGATGTTTCTCTGGCCAAAGTGGCTTAACATACTCATAACAGATGTGCTTCCAACATGTCGAGTGTTGGGCCTAAAGCATGTCCCATGTGTCTCCATCATGTCCAATGTTGGGCCCAAGCAAGTCCCATGCTCAAGCCAGCTTCACATCTAGGATTTGCCAAAGAAATCTGCATAGTCCTCTCAGCTTCAACCTGCACTTTGAGAAGTATGGTGTTTTTTGTGAGAATTATCCTCATTATATGCCTAAGATGCCCTCTGAGATGTGTGGTGTTTCCCTGAACAATTATGCTATTACAAAAGAGATTCTCAGCAGGAAAGTGATGTGGCAAAAAACATAAGGTTATACATGACACCCCCCCCCCCCCCAACTCACACACACACCCTTCCTCCCCCCCAAAAAGTAAGGGAAACTCATTGAACATAATGATGCTTGTAAGAAAACTGTTCATTATTGGGACATACATCTAAATCAAAATAAGCTGGAATCAGAATCAACTGCAGATCTTACTAGAAAATGGGAGTAAGCGGTATCTTCTGAAACTTGGCATAAATTTTTGGTAAAATACAACTAAAATTAATAGCTTAGGTAATCAATTAGGAAAAGCAATTATATCTTATATATCATATCATGAGGTGAAACTCTGAGATGCAAGTATGTATAAGACTAACTCGTAATGGGAATAACTGAATACCTCAACTCCACCAATGCAAAACAGAATGACCAAAACCTCAATAAACCAAAATGACATTAACTTGTAAAGCACAGCCTGTGGTATTGCTCCATCCAATTCTCTGAGTGCCTTCCCTTCTCCTTGAATAGGTTCACTAATAAATTGAAGAAAGTCATCCAGATGCTCTTGTATGAGGCGCATCAGGTGTGGATTTTTATTTCCAAGCTCCTGAAGCATAGGCCATAATATTTGAGGATTAGGTTTCACCACATGTCGCAACGCTTGGAACTATTGATTGTTTCATAGGAAAACCAAGTTTCTAGCACTTTCATTTGATCCCACATTCAGAAGGCCCTGTGGAAAAACTAATTAATTTTAATTAAAGTCTAAAATAAATAAATAGTAATGTATTAATGTAAAATAAATTCTTATTTTTTAGTAAGTTGGTGAATATTAAATTATAGTTTACATATGAGAAACCAATAGAGCAAAAAAAACATGAGAAAAAATTCGCCACCCAAAACAAAAACATGAGAAAAAATCCCCCCAATATGAATACAAAGAATAGTCCATTGGACTGTCTCAGTAGCTAAATCTGGTTGTTTATATTCAGTAGCTAAATCTGTGACACTATTGCCAAGTTTCTTCAATATACCACTTGTACTGCATGTATTATGTGTGGTGCCGATGATAAGATTTGAAATTATTATGGTGCATTTGTTCCCCCAATAATGCACATGGTGTATTTGATTTTTGTTCGGACCCCATTCTCGGTGGGCAAGGACGGAGGAGAGTGGTATCAGTATCGGGAATTAACAAATCTCTGAACAAATGCCCTGGGAGACCACACATGTAGCAAACAGTATATTAAGACTTGGGATCGGAAGGGCAATCTCAGAAGGGTCGTTTCTCTACTTCTAAACAGCCCTGATGTGCTGAAAATGGTAAAAGAAGAATTAGATCTCAAAGCCCAAAATTCCTTCACTCGATGAACAATTAAAGTATAATTATACATCAAACAAACATTAGATGTACTGAAATAACGATCAAAATAGATGTACTGAAAATGGTATGAGGAGATTAGAATAATTCCAAACTGAAAATATCATCCAAAAACTGCTTACCTGCACTTGAAAATGGTCCAAAAACCTTGGTACAGTCCCAAAGACAAAAAGTCTCAGAATTAACACATTAATAATAAACGACGGTGACTTAGAAGGTAAACACGAACTACTTAACCAAATTACATATGCTAGGTCATATTTCTAGCTTCTTAAACTTATAAACATATTAATAATACATGTTACCGACCATATTGATATTAATAATAAAAAACTAATTATTTACACTTGACAATTCAAAATGGTCTAAGCTCAAGTCTTCCTATGAGAAATGATAACCACAAAAATCAATTTTCAATATGACATACATTGATCATTGTTAAGATATTTTTAAACATAATATTTCAAATAAAAAACACTGATATTAACATATAGTTCAATTTCTAAAAACGTGTTGCTTTATGTTCAACTGGAAATATGTTGATCGAGATTTCGTCAACTTCATACCTATCATCGCCATCTACCGTTTGCCCGTGCTGATGGCACTACATAAGTCTTGTCCCGTGACACAGACCTGTGCAAATAAAAGAGTACAAAAATCTTAATCATGGTAGAAAAATGGATCGTAACCACAAAATGGATCGTAACCACAAAATGATCATAACCACAAAAGAAACCAACCAGTTATGCCTACTGCCTCAATCTCATCTTCACCAAGTTGTAAAATACCCATAACCTATAGAAGAGCAAAACCCATATAAGAAAAGGTATATAATCGACCCAACAAACATCCATAACCCGTATAAGAACCCATTTTACAAACAGGTATCAATAGTTTACACAAGTACCTGTAAAAATAGTTTACACATATACATGTAAGAACATGTATCACTCATTTACATATATACTCCATATAACAACCCAACAAAGGTATATACTCCATTTTACAAACATACATAACTCAAAAAATAAAGAAACCATATAAGAAAAAATATACCTGTTAGAACATGGATCTCCTATTGCTATTGCAGCCCTGAAATTGGATCTAACTTTCATCAGGGCTACTATTGCAACCCTTCTATGTTGCATGAAATTAGGGATGTTAATGTCACTTTTACAATGCATTATATAACAATTTTAGAAAAATTATTAATTCATTTCCTTGCCCCAAGTCAGGTTTAAGCGTGATTACCAATGTCTAAAATTGCGAATGCCTAATGCATCGCTTTTTGGGTCCTGTGCAGGATCGCGTAAACATCGTTGTGTTTTGCATTAGCAATTTGCAAACTAAAATTTTTATAATTAAAAATATACAAATCTTGTAAAAGGAAAATATGGTAGAGTATATCACAAACATAATTACATCACCCTATTCAACAAATCAATTAAAAAATCAAAACAATCAATATATATATGCCAAAATCAGCGAATAAACAGAATGGAAACAATCAGAGTGCAAGCATATGCTGAAATTATCCTAACTTCCTTGCTCCATTGTAAATGAATCATAAACAAACAACAATTTGATGGAGGATCAGAAATAGTACATAGAAGGGGAAAAAGAACCACACAAATCTGAGGGTAGATGGACATTAAATGGATATAGAGAGAGCACGTTATTCAATTAACCAAACTCCCTTAATACAATAACAATCCAAGAAACACATAAAATCAAAATAATGAATTGAACTGAGCTAGATAAGAAAATGTGACTCCAAAGTATGACTCAAACAGACTAAATGGGAGAATACACATGGATTGAACTTGGGAAAGTTGATAGCGATGGAACCTATAACTACTGTTGATTGAAGTTTGCTACGAAATGACAGTTACAAAAGATAACCAATTAAGTAACAATAAAAACCCCTTTCCCATATGCAAACTTCATTCTAAAGGAATAATATTCACTTCTGCAGTAGATGTAGTCCACACCTATTAAAACTTTCTACCTACTATGAAACATAAACACTTTAGTCAAACTACTATTTTACTTTTACTTTTTATTCAAGGGAAATATTATAGACAAAATGTAAGCCGTTAAAGCGCATACAAATGACACCAATATACAACTTCTTCACATTAAACAACACCACAATAAACAACAGAATTCATGTCTATAAACTCAAGTTTCCCGCTTAATGTTGGCCAGGTAGCTTACTTTACATTTCGTTTTGACAGTGCGCTTCCCAATTAAAGATATTGTGCCAAAATCACAGATAAACTTCCTTCAAATAGGAAATACGACCAATCTTAGCACGCATGTAATCTGCAGTAGCGAAAAGAAAAATCGTAATTAAAGTGATGATCAGGAAATGGAAATGGAATTTAAAATGTGTGTTTGTTAGTTGTTACCATTGGCTATGGCAGAGGTTAAAACCTCATGGCGAAGGCGGACTTTATTGATGTCATCAACGTCAGGGAGTGGGTCAAAAGAGGAATGAAAAGAAATGAGGACTTAATAGGATCCAAGACCACATACACGCCTTCCAAGAAGACCCACTACAATCAGGATAAGACATCCGAGTTCATTTTCTCAATCCACCTACAATAACAAAAGATATTTGAAAAAAATAGCTTATTAAGGATATCATTAAGAATAAGGAAGCACCAGTATCCAAGGGCATGTGAATAGAGAGAAACTGAAGAAGGAAGCAAAAGTTGATTCAAGAAACATGTAAACATAATGGTGTTAGTTCATTAAGGAGATTATTAAGAAGAAAAAAATTGTGTAGATCATAAAGAAGAAACTAACAGCAATGCCAATGCGATAAATAAAAAAATATGATCTGCAAAGTCGGCGTGAAATAAACATAGCTTTTAGACGTTCCCATAAGCAGCGTGATTATCCAAGGGCATGTATCGTGCCATTATTCCCCAAATCTCGAAATACATGTATCTCTACACAGCAAGTCCATAACATCTAATTTGTAAATCGAACCAAAAATTAACAAATCTGTAATTAGTAAATAAAAAAGAGTTGTTAGATCTTAACAGGTAATAGGATTGAGGCAACTCAGCCTAGATTCACTAAAATTTTAATGAAAATCTATCACGTGGACTCCATCATCTATGAAAAACTTTTACAATCACAATCATATCGATAGATCAAAAATATTTATACTACCTATATACATCTATAACTTGCTAACATTTATACTACCAAATAATGCTTAGATAATAAAGCAGGGGGAATAATCCTTAGAATTCTCATTTATTCATGAACATAAATGTTGCTTAAATAACTTATCAAGTACTAATATTGCCTATGATCAGTGAAAATAGTAAATATAATAATTAAATTTCACAATGATACCATGTCCCCATATCACAGATGTCCTCCGCCACGACGATCCTAAAAATTACCTACAAAAATTACAGAATACAAATTTATAATTTTGACCAATATTGCGTGCTTTCCTTACATCAACATGGATTTTTCAAAGTAATCGAAACAAAAATGGCATATACATAAACAAAAGTGTCTATGCTCACTGATTATATAAAAAATACACAGAAATAAAAGTGTAGAGCATATTAATGCATCATTTTTAAAATCAAATAACATTTTATCCCAAACACAGAAATATATATAAGACACCAAAGATCTATAAAAACACCAAAGATCTATTAAGACACCAAAGATCTATAAAAAAAATCATTCCAAATCTTATATAAGATTATGTTAGTAAAAAACAATAATGCCAAGTTTTAAGTGGGTACAATATGATTACCAGATACTCATAAAAATTACCAAAAGTCTAAAAGTAGTAAGGTATTAGAATGCTCACTTGTTAATTTTGTTGAAAACCTATGAATTTTCAGTAACCACATGGTTCTCTTTAGTAAAAAATAAAATAAAAACATAAGACATGCAATCAAATAAAAAAGTATATTCAGTAAGGGTCTGTTTGTTTGCACCTCTGAAGTCTGAATTTAAGCCATTCAGATTTCAGAGGGAGCAAAAAAACGTTTGTTTTGCAAATACTTCAGATGGTAACGGTAATATTTTCCACTTAATGATTCAGAGGTTCTAAACCCTATGAATCTGAAAACTTAAATCTGAACCGAAACGTGTTTCCAAAAACACCCTTACATTTATTTGAAATCACAGCAGTAGAGATAATCTATAGGTAATCTATAAAAAAATCGTGTCAAAATATAAGATAAAAAAGACTTCTAAACACAATAGAACTCTTTTCAAACAAAATCTATATATATAGTCACATGGATACACAAAAATTGCGCAGAGGAATTTGACAACTCCACAACCTTGAAAACAAACTTCAACAGGTTTATTCCTCCTTCCTCTTCTTTCTTTTTCACCGCAGATGTTGTAAAGAAAAAAAAATAGCAGCCTTTAGTGGCTCCAAACTATTTCTTCCTCATTTTTCTTTATGTTTGCAATCTCTTATGCTAACAGCCCACCTGATCAACCTTTTTGTATATTTGTAATCATCTTTGAGCAACCTTCTTTGTATATTTTATTTCTTATAGCAAGAGACATATGTCAGCATATGTCAAATAGCTATGACATATGTTGACATATGCCATACTAATTTTATATGACAAAAAAAAAATTATTTATATAAATATATACGTAAATATAGTTCATGCGTGTCAAAACAAAATGAAGACATCACCTAACTTGAGCAGGGTACTGTGGTTCCTATCATTTCAACTATCAAATTGCAAAGACCAATACAAATAAAATCTTTAACCATATCATAACAAGACCACAAAGGCTGACAGTCACCTGGTTTGAGTTGTCATGAAGAGTTTATTTTTTATGAACAAATGCACAAGTAAAGGTACCTTGCATATATATATATATATATATATATATTACTTATGATATAAAGTTGAGTATAAACGTTAAAAAAAACGTCAAACAATATATAAACATACAAATAATATATGAGTTTGCAGAATATAATATTATAAGTAGTTACATAAATAATGAATTATTGGAACTAGTATATATTTTATACAAAGTAGACATATAAGCAACAAAAAAAACGTACATTAATATTCTTTTATATTTTATACAACATAAATAATATATGACTTTGCATGATATAAAATATTTTTTTTAACTAAAAATGAAAAAAAAAAGTGATAAGATGGTACGACATGACGTGATATATTTTTTTTAACTTGCCACAAACACGAACTAATTAAAAGTGACACAACAAAAAATATTATTTTGTAAACTAAAAATGAACCCGACCAAAATAAAATGACACGAGGTGGCACGACACGACCAAACAAGAAATATGTTTTTTACTTATCATGAACACGACCAAAGTAAAAACAACATAACACAAAATGTTATTTTTTAAATAAAAAACGAACCCAACCAAAATAAAAATGACACGACACGAAATATTTTTTTTAAATATTCACTTGAAAAATCAAGTGGGACAAAACTTAGTCAAAGAAAAAAGAGCAAAACATTACCTAACATTTTTTTCAACCTACCTAGAACACGATCGAATTAAAAGCGGCATAACACAAAATATTGTTTTTTTTAAACCAAAAATGAACCAAAATATTATTTCATGTTTGGTCGTGTTTGTGATAAGTAAAAAAAAAAATTGTTTAAATATTTTTAACATTTTTAAAAACTGTTTTTAATATAATATAAAAACTATTTTAATGTTTTAAAAAATAATTTAAAAACAGTTTTGAATATATTATGAAAAAACTCTTATGAATATTTAAAAACTAACTGTTTTGAAAATATATCACATCATGTCTTACCGTCGTATCACTTTTTTTTCGTTTTTGGTTAAAAAAATATATTACTTTAAACTAAAATGTACATTAATATTCTTTTAATTTTAAAGGTCCGCGCCATCAACACGCCTTATTTGTTTTTTATAATTAAAGAACCAGTGTTGTTTCAATAATCATAATGTTTAAACTTATTAAACAACGTACACGTGTGAGACAAAAGTTGTGTACATCATTGCTTTCGGGAAAGGCGTATTTAGAAGAGCTTTTAGATGGATCTCCCACACAAATGTTTGATTTATTTAGGATGAGGACAAATGCATTTCTTGAGTTATGCGATCACTTCCGCGAAAGAGGGTGGCTTACTGATAGTAGACATATAGACGTTGAAGAGAAAATGGCATTTTTTTAGGCATTATTGGTCATAATCATCGAAATCGAGTAATAAAATACCGATTCCAACATTCCGGACAAACTATAAGCAAGTATTTTCATGAAGTATTGTGGGCAATGCTTCATTTTTCCAAAGAGATTATAGTGCCTCCTGCATTTGATGGATCTACTGGAGAAATTCGATCACATCGACGTCTTAGGGAAGGACCATTCAAAGGGGTTGTTGGAGCACTTGATGGTACACTAATTAATGCACATATTCCGGTGGATAAACAAATCCCTTTCAGAGGATGAGGCGGAAAGGAATGTTTTCAAAATGTTATGGCCGTATGTGATTTTAATATGAAATTTATATATGTTATGGCCGGATGGGAGGGGATAGTGCACGATTCACGAGTGTTAAATGAGACTTTGCGTCATCTAAGAAACAAATTTCCATTACCCCCTGAAGGTGATATTTGTTGTTATTATTATTTTTTCAACAACTATTATATTTGTTTATTGCTATTTGTCTTATTTGCATTTTTTATTGTTGTAGGTATGTATTATTTGTGTGATGCTGCATACACCCACACTAGGGGCTTTATGTGCCCCTATAAAGGCACACGATATTGGTTGTCGGATTTTAGTCGTGATGGTCAAGTTAGAGATAAAAAGGAGAAATTCAACCATGGACATGCTAGATTAAGAAATGTGATTGAGAGGACATTCGGTGTTTTAAAAAATAGATTTGTGATATTTCATAAAATGGCTCCTTATAGTTTTCGAACCCAAGTACACATTGTTGTCGCATGAATGGAAATACATAACTTCCTTCGTCGAGTATCACTTAATGATTCATTATTTCAGATATATGTAGATGATGATGTGGACTTGCCAGCCGAGCCTTCAGTAGATAGTGAACAAGCAGAAGCTCCACCAAATTATGATCAAATATTTGGACGAGCACCGCAACAAGAAATGATTAATTTATGTGATCAAATTGCAGATCAATTACTTAGTGGAACTTATTAGTATTTTGTGACTTTTAATAGCTACGTAATCAGTTTTTACATATTTTAAAACATTTTATACTATGCAAATTCCTTATTACTTGGAATGACTAATATTATTTACATATTAAATTGCATATTGTGTGTAATAATATTTATTTACGATCATGAATGTTTTAAATATGCATTTTGTTTCTAAAATTAATATAAGGGTAAAATGGTCCAAATAATCTGCATTCAGATTTCAGACATAAATCTGCAAACAAACAGTATACATTCAGAAGTTTCATTCAGACAGCAAACAAACAACTTTTTCAGATTCAGACTTCAGACTTTAGATTCAGACTTCAGACTTCAGAATCAGACTTCAGATTCAGACAAAAAAACAAACGCAACCTAAGTAAACAGTGTATAGTTCGGTCAGTGGAAATTGGGACCAAATCCAGACTTTGGGTCCATATATGGACCAAGGAATATCATTATTAACAAATATAAAGACCGCACAAAAAATAAAAGAAAAACTTTGCAAAAGTATAATAACCTTCAATGTCTTCTAATATAGAACAACTTCCTTAGAGTATTTACAGAATTAATGAACCCAAATCAAATGAGGATGACGACAAAGAAAAAAATAAAAACTTGAAATTTTTCATAGCCACTTGAAGAGAACCATTTTCAAATAAAATTTCCCCCCAATTATTTACTGCAAAAACCTAAAACATGCATTTTAGCACTAAAATTATTGCCTAAAATGAGTATACCTTTGAGGTTGTTCCAAGTATAATCAGTAACCTAATCAATAAAATGCAAAAAAACATTTAAATCCCAACACATAAACATACATGCGAACAAATATAAAACAAAATGAATAAAATCGAAATAGATCTAAATCGAAATCAAAATCAAAATGAACAAAGCCCTAAAATGAACCCAAATCAAATCGTAAACCGAAATCAAAATGTTCTCAGGTCTATTTTTAAATCCCTAAATCCCGTGTATGTGCGTATGTATCGTAGGAGATGAAGAAATCAAGTGTGTGTGTGTGTGTCTATGTGCGTGTGTGCAGGAAATTACATGTAGGAGGAGTCTAAAACCCATATGATCGATCGATTCGAGGGAGAAAGAAAAGGAAAAGGGAGTTACCTACTGATTTGAGAGAGAGAGAGAGAGAGAGAGAGAGAGGAGAGTTGAGAATTGATCGAGAGAGGAGAACGGGGTGTAGTTTTTGCGTGTTTTTTTATTGTGCGTGGGACCAAATGTCTAATTTCCTATTTTACCCATGTTTTTGAATTTTGAGTAATAGGGGGGAAGGAAATCAAGTCTTAAAAAAGAGGGGGAAACCAAAAATAAAAGGGCAAAAGAGGAAAATGCATCAAAATGATCTCATCCCTCCATCTCTAGCCTTGTTGGCTTCGATCTGAACCGTGAAGTGTATCCCAAACTTATGAATAGTAAAAACACCATTGTAACTTATTATATAGATACACATAAAATTATGTATATTTATATTTTATTAAATTATATAATATACTAAAATACATATGTTAATTAATATTATCAATAGATACACGATACTTACATATAGTTTTATACATGCATATAATAATGTAAAATATACATATAGTACATATGTATTAAAAAATATTATCAATCCTAGTATATATAATTTTATTGGGAATTATACATGCAATATATATATATATATATATATATATATGTATGTATGTATGTATACACACACACACGTGTTTTTAATATTGTCAAATTTTCAAAAAACTATATTTAAAAACAAATTTACTAAATACATATCAATATTTATAAACACTAGAAATTAAATTTTAAAACTATATTAAAAAATAATATTTATATCAAATTTTCTAAATACGGAATCAAACGAGCCCTTATCTATTATCTTTGTGTGTGTGTGTGTGTGTATATAATAGAAGCTCGGTCTGTATAACACTTCCATTTGGCAAGATCCTTAATTAGTTTATCCTCCCAATCTTCTCACGCGCCTCACATCATTCCAACAAAAGGTTAGTCAAAACGTTGTTAACAGAGAGATGAAGGGGGGAAAACTCTTCATCAGCATGTTGTTCCTTCCTATTCCTCAACCATTCACCTTCTATAAAATCCACAGATGCCTAATACACCATGAACCTCCCGATTGACCATCCATTTATCTTCCCCAACAAGGTTATATATTTGCAACGACAGAGGTTGTCCAACGTGAATTTTCCATCTTCAATCTTGCTTTAGGTATCTACTATTTCTTCAAACATATTTACGTTTTCCTCTACTATTTCCAATTTAATAGTTAATTTTATATTAAATTCTTTCACGTCTATTAATCTTTGAAATACTTGATTTGTAGATTTCGTGTCATCTTATTTTTTGTTATCTAAAATTGAAGGTATGTATGAGAATTTGGTATTGTTATTTCTTCAAATTACATGTATATGTTGTTATTCCCTTTGTTTACATCCCTTTTCGATATTTTTATGTTCGTTGTTTTAATCCAACACTTATGTAGACAGTATACCCTTTAATTAAATACTATTATTTACATCCCTTTTTCGATATTTTTTATGTTCGTTGATTTTATCCAACACCCATGTACAAAGTATACCCTTTAATTACACATTATTTTCATAATTTGTATACAACCTAATTATATTTATGTTCTGTTCTTTTTTTTTTTAATTTTTCCATATCCCCTATTCATCCTTTGATGCTATACCTTTACATTTCTGTCCAGGCCTTATTTTCTACATTGATTAGTTAAATTTTATAAAATGTTTTAAATAGAGTTACGTCGAATTATTATGTTCTCGATACTGATTTTTACAAATTTTTCCATATACGTAGATTCTCTTTCTCCACCGTTACATTTTACGTTTATCCATTATAACAGTTATGGTGTAGGTTTAAGGTTCGTACATGATATCACTTTAGTAAGAGGTCCATTTTCAACTTCTTTTCATGTCCATTTATTTTTAAAAAATAACTATGGTGTGGATTTGTTTTAAAGTTCATCTTAAGTACCTTTGTTTTCATAAAACAGTTATGGTGATGTCTATTTTCCAATCCATCTCCATATGGTGTATTTCCATTTTGCAATCCATCTCCAATTGCATTTATTTTTAGAAGGTTGTTATGAATTGAGTTAATGAATTGAAAACTTTAATCCTTTTGAAAACATCCTTTTAATAGTAGACATATTACGCATCAGGATTGTATTTTTTAGATTTTTAGTCTTCTCAAGAATTTAACATACCAATAATCCATACATGCTTGCATAAAGAAAACATGTAGCTTCAACAAATATCCAATAAAAAGAAAGTGATTACCTTTTTATTTAGTAAATGAAATATATAAAGATAATTTGTAAAGAGTGAAAATCTTTGTTACATTATGAATAGGAAACAAATGTTATTTACCAATGTTTATATATTCTCTATAACGTTGCCCATTTTTTTTAATCAAAATACTTATTTCTATTCATGTAGTGTCCATTTCTCTAATTCGAGTGGTAGAAATTTAAGAATAAGCCCTATTTTCGTAACCCATTTCCTCCGTTTTTGTAAGGACACAAATTTCCATTTGAGTCTTTTTTAGTGCTGGCTCAATTCCGCACAGAAACATTTGAGCCATAGGATAGTGATCATGTGTATCCTTCAAACCTATGACACGTAAAGTTGAAAACGTAACGGCCAGCATTTCAAGTAAACATCAATTATCGTTTTCTTGTGCCTCGTTTACGCTTCATTAACATCACATACTTCAAGTCTCCAATAAGGTATGAACGCTATATATTTGTAGAGACTTGGAATATTTTTTTGGGGTGTAATTTTATTTAAAACGAATTTTATTTTCAGAAAGTTATTTTCAAACTTTGAATACAAAGTTTTTGGGCTTAAAAATGAAATTTGACTATTATGACTTTTTGTTCGAACGAGAATGTCATTCAAACGAGTATTTGCCAATGAGATTGCCAAATAAACACTATTTAGTGGTTAGAAGTCCCGTTCTAACGAGTTCATTCGAACGAACTTTTCCAATGAGAATTCTAACCATTTTCCCACAGAAATCTCGTTCGAACATTGTCGTTCGAACGATATTTCTGGCAAGAACAAGTTTTGGCAATTTTTGGCATTTTCCCATTACTTTGTCCCCACTTTATTTTGATAGTTTTTAACCATTTCGGGATAGATTTTTTCTAAGACTTTTGAACACACTTTGAGAGCTTTTTGAGAGAAAACTCTTTCAACTAAAAGTCATAGTTTCATGTGTCAAATTTAAAAAGAAAATTCTTCCATACACGTGTTTACACCCATAGTTTCGTTTGTTTATCCAAGTATCTCTACATATATATCTATTGCTTGGAGTTTGTTTTGGCACTGTTGGTTCATCTCTACCACAAAGAAGGAGAAGTTTGGGTTTGCTTCTACTTCCCATAAAATAAGAAGTCTTATTTTTGCTACGGCATTCTCATATAGTGAAAGTCACCGTGTATGGTTGACGGGTTCCAAAATCAACATCGGCTAAGCAGAGGTTGGTACAAGAAGACGCTTCAGGGGCTTGAAAGGAGTCGAGTCGAGTTTTGTACGTCATCTGTCTTGTATTTTTAAAATTTCGTACTTAGTGGACTTAAGCTTAAGGGTCGTCCGAGGTTTTTTCTATTGTGGGTTTTCCTCATACATCGCGGCGTAGAGTGATCTTGTTTACTTTATCTTGATTAAATAATCTTAGATGCATGCTTAGGTTAATTCAAATAAAATTGAGTTTAATCACACTAATGTTTAATTTGGTGCTTAATTTAATTAGGGTGAATTTTATATTAATTTAATTCAAGTCATTAATTGTTTATTTCATAAAATTTAGTTTGGCCTATATTTCAAAAATTAAATAAATTTGTGTAGGCAAACTTTAGGACATGTGTTAAATTTATTGTGGGCTTAAAGTAAAAAATTCACAAATTTGTTTTTAAGTGTAATTTTAATTTTTGAGAAAATTAAAATTTGGTTAGTTTAGTTTTAATTTGTGAAGAAATTAAAATTTGAGTTTGTGTGTGTTGTGTTGTGTTGAATCATCATATATCGCACTTTTAGGACATTCACATTTTAGTTTAGAAGAAAATTTAAAATTTGGGGGAATTTATTCCAACAATTGGTATCAGAGCTAGAAGTACTAAGTTATTGTGCTTAGATCCTTTTTTTATTTTATTTTTTTTAGATTTTCTTTTAATGGAATTTTTCCCATTTTCAAAACTTCCTGTTTTCGATGGTTCTAATTACACATATTGGAAAGCTCGTATGCGTTCGGCACTAAAGTCCATAGACTAGAGGGTTTGATTGTCCGTAGTTATCGGGTAATCCCCACCCACATGTTTGATAGAAAATGAACATGTCCCCAAACCCGTAGATAGATGGAGTGAGAATGAATTAAAACTTGCTAATTTTAATTCCTGAGGTTTAAATGCCTTGTCTAGCGCGGTCACACCAGATGAATTCCTACGTATCATGACGTGTGAAACTGCGAAGAAAGCTTGGGATATTTTGCAACTCACTCATGAAGGAAAAAGTGTCATAAAATCTTCTAAACTCCAAAACCTCACCACTCAATTTGAAACCATCAAAATGAATAAAAAAGAAACATTTGATGAATTTTATGCTAGACTTTTCGATATAGTAAATTCATCATTTAATTTAGGAGAGAAAATACTCGTCGACCGAGTGGTTAAGAAACTTTTAAGGTCCTTACTAGATAGATTTATCCCAAAAGTGATCATGTTAAATTCTTTAGCAACTTTAGCCTCTATGAAACTAGAAGAACTCATAGGTGATTTACAAACCTATGAACTATACATGTTTCCCTCCAAAAATGAAAAGAAAATTGATAAGGGTCTCGCTTTTAAAGCCCCAAAGAAGGTAAAGGTAGTTTCGAATGATGAGAGTGACATCGATTTCGATGAGATGGCTATGTTCGCTAGAAAATTTAGAAAATTTCTTAAACTTAATAAAGATAATATTAAAAAGGATTTTCAGAAATTTGAGAAATCAAAGGTTTACAAAGCCGAAAATTTTCCTAAAAAGCATAATGAAGATCTTAATAGGGATGAGTCGAATAGATGTTATGGTTGTGAAGGGTATGGCCATAGGGCTTTTGAATGCCCCATTAAACTAAGGAAAGAGGGTAAGTTACCTATTTCATACAATGTAACCTTCGTGATAGTGATAAGTAAGAGGGACCCGATTCCCCTATTGAGCGAAACATTATCGCGTTTATAGCTAGTCATGTGAGTGATAGTGAGAAATTATCTCCGGATGACATCTCAGATCATGACACTTCTGAGGCCTTTGTTTGTGAAGCTCAAAAAGATGATGGTAGTGAGAGTGGAGTAGAGAGAGAGAATGAAAGTGATGAGGAGGTTGATGAAAGTGAACTTCAATGTGCATTTAGAGAGTTATATGAATAATATATTAAATTGAAAAGAGCTAATTTGAAGTTAGAAGCCTGTTTAAGGGAGCGTGTCAAGGTTGTTGATGAGAGAGCGTTAGTTGATAACCTTAGGACACGAGAGAAATCTCTTCGAGAGAAGATTGAATATGTAGAAGGCAATAGAGATAGCCTTAAGGGTTTAATGGAATCCATGAAAAAGGAGCTTCTCATTTTCGAAGGGAGAAATGTTTTATTAGAGTCCCAAATTTTAGAATTAGAAGATAAATTAAAAGACTCTTGTAAAGTCAAATTTGATTTGGAATGTAGGTCCGTTAAATTAGATAAAATTTTAGGAACCGTCCAAGTAAAAAATGACACTCGTGGTTTAGGCTTCAGTACTTGTAATGATTCATCACATAAAGCCAAAACCAATGTTTTGAGAGAATCACCTAGGAAATCTTGTATAGGTCAATCCTTAGGTGCCACTTTTCGACATGTCTTTACTTGTTCACATTGTGGTCGAAAAGGTCATCTTAGGAAATTTTGTTTTGATCTTATAAGAATTTTTAGGAAATCCAAACGTAAGGCAATCGAGGTAGCCAAGATTCCTCAATCACGAGATAGTCATTCTTCATTAGTTTGGGTTAGGAGATTCGACTTGGTAGCTTTACAAAATATGATTTTTTATTCTCACTTACATTTACATGATACCTCCCTTGCAAAATCTAAAGGTTGAATGTGTTAAGTTTTGTTTGCATACTCTAATTTTGTTTTTCATGCTATATGTTCACTCTAGTTGTATGTATGTTTGATCATTTTTCTATTCTATGCTGCATAATCAATCACATGCTAAAATTATGATTCTTGTTTATCTTTTGTATTATATTCTTTTCATTTTTGTTTGCATTAATTAAAAAATACAAAAAGATTTTGTTTATCATTTGTGTTATATCTTAGGAGTAATTTAGACTGAATGAAAAATACAAATGATTTTTGTTTGTCTTTTGAGTAAATATCTTTGTGTTTAGTTAAAATTTTAAAAAACTCAAAAAGATCTTTTTTGTGTGTATTTTAGTTTGACACACCTTTTGTGGCATATGTCTGTGTTTGAATCCTTTCATTTTCTCTCTCATGTGGCTAGAACTTTTAGTTAAAATTTTCAATCCTTAAAATGTTCTTTGTCATGGTTACAGTGAGTAGTTTACGTTTGACTTGCCTTAATGGATTCGCTTTTATATGCCTTTTCACACACATACACGAGCTCTTTGATTGTTAACTTCACTTGTATATTTGAGATTTGTGAGGTGTTCTCCTACCAATCTAGGCATCTACATATCTTGTGACCTAGGAGGATTTGTGCATGTTAAATCCGTTGCACGTGAGATTTGTGTGATAAAAGAATTGATGTATGATTGTGCAGGAAGAAGCGATCCAAAAGGAAAAATTATCCTTTGCGAGTAAGCCACCATCTGGAATGGACCTAAAAGAAATAAGTGGTCCAGAGGCCTAAAAGAATAATGGCATTAAAAGAAAATATTTAGCCAAGGCCTATATTTGTTTAGTTTGATATAAGCATTCAAAAAAAATTAAAAAAATTTGAGGGAGTTTGGATGGTATATCAACGATTTTGCACAATGTCTATTTATCCTAGTTGCACTTTCATTGTCATGACTCTATTGGTTTGTAGAATCATCAACATGCTAGGTTTGTATGCATTGTGTTTGTTTGTTCATGAGTTCACTTTATCCTGTCACATAAGGCTAAATCTAGTTGATAAAGTTTTGTAATAAAATGAGAACTCCGTGAACATGTTTAAGTGATTGGGTTTTAATTCTTTAGTATCCAGTTCACACCCCTTCATTTATGTTTCCATATGACACATTTATGCCATACGAGTGTGGAAAAATTATAGTATTGTACTTTGTGTCATTTATGTGTTTATATCTATATATGTGTGCTTGTGCATATTTTATATCTATTGTGTATACATATATATGATATTATGCTTGTTTTGAGTATTTGCCATTCTAGCTAGTCCACTTATGCGTTAATTCATAATTGGCATCTAACTTGTTGCAAAATTTTAGTTTGGTATCTCATACTTCGTTCCTTATTTTTAAAATTGATATCATTTTGTTTGTTGAATCATGGTTGGTATCCTTTAATATTTGTATGGATTAGTTCAAATTTGTGTTGCCTATATGCCTTAATGATCCCATCACTTCATGCATGTTCTACTCTCTTTCCCATATTTATATCCCTTATGTAGTTTCTAGGGGGAGAAATGAGTATTTAATTAATTCGATCACCTTTGTCTATTCCTGAATAAAAAGGGGGAGAATAATAGGGGGAAAATGGTATCTAATCCTATTGTAATCATATCTTAGTTTGGGAGATCTAAGTTAGGGGGAGACGTCTTTCTAAGTAGATCATTTTATAAAGGGGGAATTAATTTAGGGGGAGTAATCTTTTATAATTGCATTTAATATTTTGATATTCCCTCTGCGTTTAATGTTTTGCTTAAGTGTGCAGGATTTTTAGCGGCATCTTTATATCGACAAAGATAGTCATCCTTCGGTTTTGAGTCAAGCTTGTATTTTTTATTTTGGGTGGGATGCTTTTGAGTCTGGTTGAGCTTGATGGCCCTTTAGGATTTTATTTTGGTTTTTTTCCTGGAATAGCCAAAGGGGGAGATTTGAAAACACATAAATTTTCAATTGAGCCTTATGTAGTGTTGGCTCAATTCTGGACAAAAACATTTGAGTCATAGGATAGATATCATGTGTATCCTTCAAACCTATGACATGTAAAGTTTAAGACGTAGCGTCCAACATTTCAAGTAGACATCAATTTCCAGTTTCTTATGCCTCATTTACGTGTCATCAACATCACATACTTCAAGTCTCCATTAAGGTATGAACACTATATATTTGTAAAGACTTGGAATATTTTTCTTGGGTGTCATTTTTTTTTTTAAATAATTTTATTTTCAGAAATTTATTTTAGAACTTTGAATAAAAAGTTTTTGGGATTAAAAATGAAAATTGACTATTCTTACTTTTCGTTCAAAATTGTCTTTCGAACGAGAATGTCGTTCGAACGAGTTTTTGCCAATGAGATTGCCAAATAGACATTGTTTTGTCGTTAGAAGTCTTGTTCTAATGAGTTCATTCGAACGAACTTTTCCAACGAGAATTCTAACCATTTTCCCATAGAAATATCGTTCGAACTACCTGGAAATGTTGTTCGAACGAGATTTCTGGTGGGAACATGTTTTGGCAGTTTTTGGCATTTTTCCACTACTTTGTCCCCACTTTCTTATGACAGTTTTTAACCATTTTGGGACATATTTTTTCCAATACTTTTGAACACACTTTGAGAGCTTTTTGAGAGAAAATTCTTCCGACCAAAAGTCATAGTTTCATGTGTCAAATTTAAAAAGAAAATTCTTCCATACATATGTGTTTACACCCATAGTTTCGTTTGTTTATCCAAGTATCTATACATATATATCTATTACTTGGAGTTTTTTTGACACCATTAGTTCATCTCTACCACAAAGAAGGAGAAGTTTAGGTTTGCTTCCACTTCCCATAAAAGAAGAAGTCTTGTTTTTCCTGCGGCGTTCTCATGCGGTGAATGGCACCGGGTGTGGTTGATGGGTTCCAAAAGCTACATCGGCTAAGCAGAGGTTGGTACAAGAAGACGCTTCAGGGGCTTGAAAGGAGTCGAGTCGAGTTGTGTAAGTCATCTGTCTTGCACTAGTAAAATTTCTTACTTAGTGGACTTAAGTCTAGGGGTCGTCTGAAGTTTTTCCTGTTGTGGGTTTTCCTCGTACATCGCGACGTAGTGTGATCTTGTTTGCTTTATCTTTCTTAAATCACCTTAGATGCATGCTTAGGTTAATTCAAGACAAAATTGAGTTTAATCACACTAACATTTAATTTGGTGCTTAATTTATTTAGGGTGAAGTTTATATTAATTTAATTCAAGTCATTAATAGTCTATTTGGTAAATTTTAATTTGGCCTATATTGCAAAAATTGAATAAATTTGTGTAGGCAAACTTTAGGACTTTATTAAATTTATTTTGGGCTTAAAGTAAAAAATTCACAAATTTGTTTTCAAGAGTAATTTTAATTTTTGAGAAAATTAAAATTTGGTTATTTTAGTTTTAATTTGTGAAGAAATTAAAATTTGAAGTTTGTGTGTGTTGCGTTGAACCATCATATTCCGCACTTTTAGGACATTCACATTTTAGTTTAAAAGGAAATTTAAAATTTTGGGGTATTTATACCAATAGTTTTCAAAATTCCCTATATTCATATACATTAACCAACGTTGCATTCATTGTATATCATAATCATATTGATCTAACTTATTTTTACCGTTTTAAATAATCATTTAGAATAACTATGGTTCGCACCGAATGTGAACATTTTCTGAAGTCAGACATAATGTTATCAAGGAGAGAAATTATTGATGTCGACAACCCAAGCCCTCGGAAGCAAATATGTTTATCATGTCGTCAATCTCGCAATATCGAGTTATCCATCCTTCAATCAAAAAACAAGGAAAAAAGATCAAGATTGGATAAATTTTGATCTGTACTAAAGGCCTTGGAGAGTACTTCTGTGCTGCAAACTTATATAAAAGAAGGAATTGTCGCTAATTCTTCAAACATTGGCATAGTCAAATCAACTATATACAATTCCCTAATCCACAATCTTCAGTCCTTAACTGATGTGATAGTTGAAGTCCATCATCCTATTCCGCCTCCCTTTTATCAATCTGGACCCCAATTTTGAGGATGAAATGGACGTCGTGTGTGCTATTGTCTCTGCTGATGAAGAGCCAATCATGGATACGTCAAACTCTGATCATTCCTCAAATCATGTTAAAGATTTTGACTACATTGATTATGATCAACCGTTTTCCAGTCCAATTTTTTATCCTTCATGAGAACAAGATCCCTTAGAGGAATCAGTATCTTCGTAGATCGCTTCATACATATCAACTTTGGATCCATCGATTTCCCTTAGAAATAACTGTGTATTACTTTTTTAGATATGTGTCAATTTTCATTTTTTTAATAAATATTAGTGAACCAATGTAATACACATTTAAATAACCATAAGCCTTGTTTTTTTCCTTAAATTGTTGTATCCTGTTTTAATTATATTATGGCTGCAATGGATCACCTTTTTAATTCATGTGAGCGGACAAAATACTCATGTAAGTTGTTTGTTATATTCCCGTACATCCAACATGTATACATTATTATTGAGAAGAAATGGCCAAATGTTTTTATTTCAAAAATGTTAAATGTTTAATCATTCTAAATTTATTAATATTGTTAAATTTACATACATTTTATGCATACATGGAATACAAAGAAAGATGTAGACTAGATAGAATGCATAGGCAAATCCTGAGTTACTCACCATATCATCAAGCAAGAAACACCAACATAAATATGTCTACTACATGCCCTTTTAGCATAACTATACCATCGACATACTCACATACCGGTTTAAACGTTACCGAATCCCCAACATTGACAACACATATGAAATCCATTTCTTCACAATCAAATGTTAACGTTGATGGTTCTATTACCACCAATACTTCAATATAGTATTATGAAGTTTAAACACCCATAGGCATTTACTATGGATACACGTTAGAGTGGTCAACGCATCCCCTGGTAGAGGCCACTTCCTCAATCATCGTAATCAACCGACTTGTTACGAATACCGAAACAAACTTGGCCAGTATGATTTGTAAAATTCAAAAACAAGTTTCAAATCTTAAAAATGTATTAAATTTAATAATAACGATATGTATGTAAGAAATTCTTGTGTTCATTATAACACAAAAGCATAAAGGTTCTATATCTACTGTCGATCATAATATTAGCCCACGAACCGTAAGTAACAATAGTAAGAGAATCTATGTATATATATAAAATATAAGCTACAATTCATAGTATACTTCCACGTGTCAAATATTTATATCTTTTAAAGGATCTTCTCATATTTACATAACAAAATAATCTATGTGTTACAATAGGTAATCAACGACGTTTTAGCTCCAATGTCCATCGTAAGCCTGTAGCATCAACTACATGTAAGAATAGTAAAGCTATATCAATTACTAAATTTTGAACTTAGAATATGAAATTTTTTTAAATAATTTAATTTTAATCATTCCTTTGAATAATACATTTTATGTATGAAGTTTGTTCCTTGGACATTTGGACCTCCTTCAAAGCAATGTACCCTTTGTTCAGCTATTATGTGGTACGAAGAACGTATTGGAAAAAATAAGCAAACATCATATCCTAAATTCTCGCTTTGTTGTCAAGAAGGGAAAATTAGACTACCACTCTCTAAGGAGTCTCCTACGTTCCATGTGGATTTTCTATCATATAACGGAGGTGTGCGTTCAACAAAATCCAGGACTAACATCCGTGCATACATCTCTTGTAACACCCTGTGATTTTGGAGCCGTAAAAATCTTTGTTAAATTGAAAATTTTGAAAGAAATAATTTTTGGAATCTATTAAATAGTGGTATGTAAAAATGTTGGTGTGTGTGTGTGTGTGTGTATATATATATATATATATATATATATATATATAAGGTTTTAAGTGTAATTTAAAATGGGATTAAAATTGGGAAATTATAACTTTTTGTATAAAAATCGGGGAGGATCCGAGTTAAGGAGGAAAAAAAATATTCGAACGTCTGATCAAGATGAATTTTTTTCAAAAGCTTCGTCTCGCCTTCAGCTACGACATATCAAAATTTTATCCAATTCCATTTTTGAGTGTTTGTGTTTGATTAGGACTCAAATTATTTTTGGTATCTAAACATAAATGTAACAACCCGTGATTTTGGAGACTGAGAAATTAAATTTTTGGGAAAATAAAATTTAATTAAATTGGAGAATTTTAAAATTTGAGAATTGAGGTCCAAAAATAAAGAACATTTCAAAGTATTCCGGATGATGATTTTGAGGGTACCATCGATCCCGGAAGGGTCGAGATAGTCAAAATGACTGTCATTGGATTTTATTTCGGCTCCGGAATGTTTTTTAAGTCAGTTTGACACGAATTGGAGTAAACGAGTCATTTAAAGTGTGTATTAACATTTAAAATTGGGTTTAATGTTTTAAGGGATTTAAGGGGCTTACGGATCAAGCCTTCTCATTTGAGAGAAAGAGAGAAAAAGCCCTAGAGGGAGAAAGAATAAGGAAAGAAGAAGAAAAGAAGAGAGAGAGGAAGAAAAGTTTGGAGATTCCGGACCAAACACGACATTGAGGACGATCCAACCTCTACAAAATTGAGGCAAGTGTTTAATCTTGCTAAATAAGTCATTTGTGTATTTCATTTAATAATTTGTGGGTTAAAGAAATGGATTTTGGGTATTAATATCAAAACCTAAATTTTTGGGTTTAATCTTAAAATCTATGTTTAAATAATGGGTTTAATGGTGTAGAAATGGTTGGGAGCAACTTTGGGTTGATTTATTGGCTTAGAATCATGTTGTGATGAAGGTTTGGGGGTTAGAAGAGAAATTTTAGGGTTTAGAATTTGTGGGTTTCTATGAAGAAGAAGAACCCTTCTAATTCTGCAGACCCGAATCGATTCTCCCCTTAAGCGAACCGATTCGGCTTAGGCAAATTGGCAGGTCTGCATTGGCCGAATCGATTCGGATCCAAGGAAAATTGATTCGGCCTGAGATGGAAGCCAGGTCTTTAGACCCGAATCGATTCTCCTTGGAGGACGAATCGATTCTGAAACAGGGTTATTTTATGGAGTTTTCCTAGGATGATTTCAAACCCTTTTTGGTTGGGTTTATTGTTTTGGGACATGATTATATGATGAAAGAAAGATGTTTTGGAGACTTAGTAAAATTTTCTCACATGATGGGACCGCGGGTACTTTTCAAGTTATTTTGGGGGACTTATATCCATAAAAATTTGTGAGGGTCATACCGATATAGGGGGGAATCTCATTGAGAATGGGAGTCCTAATTAGGGGTCATAAGTGGGCCTAATTATGATGTAAGGATTGGGGTCCTTTCAAGAGATTGGTGAGAGTACGATATGAAATTGTAGGCCTAGTGTGGTGCCGAATCCTTATAGTAAATAGGATTCGATTGAGATTAAGGTTTGGGGACCGAAGAGTGAGAGGGGTCATGTATCCTTAGAAATGCTTAAATTAAGGAACAATCGGTAACCCAACCGGAGTAAGGGGTTCATATGATCAATCGAATCGTATGTGAAATTGGGAACAATTTGGATCGTACTAACAACTAGAATAAGTGGTAGCATAAATTCTAGTCAGGATAGTTTATACATAATTGAGTGGAAGTAACCATTGGGATTCCAACACTTGAAATGAAGTTGGTATAAGTTGAGGTTTGTAGACTTTTAGTCATGTATATGCCAATGGTCAAATAGTACTATAGATAATTATGTACTTTTGAATATAGAGGAGAAGTGTAGTGATGGTTTCCTACACTAAACTTTGGGTGATAGCCCAAATGTTGAATATAAACATATATTTTTGGGAGACTATTCATCATAGGAAAGGTGGATGAATATGCTTCAAGTGAGGGATCTTATTCACATATCGAGGTAAATTAAATGAGTTTGTGGTGACGGCTAGTACATTGAGGATTATGTATACTTATAGCCGAGTTTATATATCTTATACATATGAACGAGAAATAGTTTGTGTATATGTGGATATGTGGATATATATCTGTATAGATATAAATATATGGATATATTTATGTTGTGAATATCTAAACCTTATGTGATGGTTTAATCATATGATGGGATCATATGGATGTTATATATTGTGCATGAGAACGATATATATATACTTATGTGGTTAAGCATACCCCACTCATGCTCTCATTGGGAAGTTTTCGCGCAGAGGGTGAGAATCTTGGCACAAGGAGAAGGGTGTGGATATTCCCCAGGTCATAGTTGTCCATTGTGTTATTATGTGATATGCATTTCTTTTGGGATGGGACGTGGTGGGTATGTCTCGTCTCATTGACCAGTTAGGAGCTATGGCTGCTTCCCGGGACGTCGTGTGTGTGTGTTTGGCCCCGATGTCGGTGATATTGAGTCCGACCATGGTCCCCAGGATGGTATGTGAGTAATGCCCTGGAAGATGATAGCATGGTGCAGTTTATCGGCGATATATATAGCCGGGTATATTATGTGCATGGCCATTGTACATCATATGTGGTATGTACACTTGGCTATGGGAATGGATGGTTATATATATATATATATATATATGGTTAGAATAAATATCTATATGTATATTTATATATCCTATAGGTGAAAGGATATGGAATCTCTATGGAGTACATCTTGGATGATTAGGGTGTACTGGATTATTGGGGGTTGATGTATCGCATTTAAGGAATATTTCAGTTACATCATCCCAAGGATATTATTGGAGATTTTGGGTTGTTCTTATATGGTAATCTAAATTTATTAGTTGTAATTATAGAATTGTATGTATGGCATAATGGATCTCTAGGATCGACACTGTCAAGGAGTAGTGTAACGGGGGGGTTCCTTGTTTGGATTTCGCTTTGCGAGACGCCCCACGCACGAAACGTAGTGCAATGTTGAGATTGGAGATAAGTTGTCATTAATAATCTATATGCATGTTATTTAGAAATTAAATCATATGATTCAACCCAAATGTATATGGGTAATGTATTAAGAATTATAATTGATTAAATTATAAAGCGGAATCCATTAAGCCTAGTATGGCATATATGTTTGTAAAAATATTTAAGGTTTAGAAAGAGTTGGATTCTTGGGATATGATAGGAAGGCAGATCTCGTGGGTATAGGCTTTGACTATGGTAAGTTAGGTTATCCTTATAGGTGGGGTAACTTAATTAAGATTTCAGGATGTGAATGGGTGTGCGCCGTTAGATGAGAGGCGAGTTGGGTTTTCATGAGAGTGCGATTCCACTTTAATTATGAAATAAGTGCATTTATATTTATTATGCACGGTTAACACACTTGCTAAATATTTTCACAACTCGAGCTCTGACCCGTTTACTTTTCTCTCCTGCATGTATATATATATACTATTACAGGTGTCCTACCGCATGGATGCCGGATGCCCTCTATCCAGAGTCTTGGGAGCCGTGACAGGTGCGGACTATTGCGGGACTTAGATTGTAGTCGCTTCCTACTTCTTGAAAACTCTATATAGGATTCAAGTTGTATATCGGGTTTATACCGAAGGGATATTTATAAATGTTTATATTTATTCCATTTCAGTTATTGTATTGTCTGTGACCCGACAGCTTATTCGGGTTTATCTCTTTCTGGAATATTCATTTGTAGTTATTCATTTCATTTATCATAGTTATTGTATGCATCTTTCTTTTCTTTGTTAGTAGCTTATAGCGTTGGTTTGTTGTTTGTTCTTTGTTTTATTTAATTTTTAACATCTCGCTTATATGATATCGGGTAGTTAGTCGTATATTTTAGTACTGCCAGTTGATGTTGAGACTGAGCCATCTGAAACTCCTGATTTAATGTAGTATAGGGCTGGCCACCCGTTATTATTTTAAGCGGGGTGTTACGATAAAGTGACGGGTTTAGGACATTTAAAACACAATTTATCCTTCTAAAAAATCAATAGCCTCCCATAACCTATACCTAAACCCCATTGAACACATTTTTCAACCCATGTTTTGAAAATCTAATTCAAGTTTTTATAAGATAGTCTAAGAATGCATCTTTATTGTTTTCGCGAGATGAACGCAACAGTTTAATCATAATTTCGAGGAGGAATTCTATGAGTTTTCAAGTGATGATTTTAAGGTAAGGGATTACATAATATGCTCTTGTAATTCTCTCGAGAGTATTTTCTTATTTCTCAGTTATTTTTATTCTTCTTGAAATGTTGTGGTATTCATTGGAATCCTATGCATTATTCGATTAGGATATTTTGTATTTCTTTATTTGGTCTTGGTGGTATGAAATTTTAATGTGACACTAAGAATGCTCACCCGCTAAAAGTCCAATAGCTGGAATGAGGATTTAAGAAGCCTAGGTGAGGTGAGGTAAGGTTAGGTTAGGTGAGGTCGGGTAACCTATTGATGCGTTATTAAGAAATAAATTGGTACAATGCTCGAGTGTCGCATTGAACTCTTATAAAGTTTCATATTATTTCATTTTCACTGTTATTGTGTTGAGCGTCTATTCTTGTCACATTGTGTACTTTTTCTTTCTTTTTTTAGTGGAAGATAAGCGTAGATTTTGGCATTGCTGATTTTTTAGAAGGATATTAAGAGCACGACGTTTTGAAAATTTTATTTTTGTATAAATTAGCAGTGTAAATATTTGGGTAACTTAGCGTTATTTTGGGTGGAATAAAAACTGTAATTATTTGGAGGTCTATTTTACCTAGACTTGTTTTTAGGAGACATCTTAGATTGGCGTGTAAATATTGGATTAGACGTTATGTATTTTGATGACCTGTAATGTTTATTTTGTGGAATATAGATGCTCTATATGGATTGTTGAGGATTTGGTTTATTTTTAATCATAATAGCGCCCCGATTTCCTTGGGGTGTTAAATATGGTATCAGAGCTTGGGTATATGACAACCCTCGGGTCTTTGGGTTTGGGTCTAGCATACGTGTTAGTTTTATTTCTTGGAGTTATGGAATTTTTTGTTAAGGCCGTTGTAGTCATTGAGGTTAGAAGTAGTAATCTTGATATGAGTATCTTTAGATTTGATTTTTGCAGACGATATTTATTTTGTAGATCATCAGTACAGATGTTAGGTATCGTAAGTGTCAATTTAGTGATGTGATTTGATTTGAGAACTTTAGTGTTCAATGACTTTTGGAGAGAGAATTGAGTGGTGATACATTGGAGAGCGTAGTACGTCGTTATGTTCATAAATATATTTATATATATTGTTGAGATATATGTTTTATTTTGTTCACGGGGTAAGTCCGTATGGGATTGGGTGTATGGGCACCGAATTATAATATTCTACGGGTAGGCATATGTAAGCCTTATTTTATTTGCACGGCTTTACATTTAATATTTACACTTCATCGAGTCTCGAGGAAGAAATTCATATATTACTGGGAAAGTATATAACACCCCGTGATTTTTTAACCGTAAAAAGCTTTGTAAATTAAAATTTTCAAAAAAACAATTTTTGGAATCTATTTAATTTTGGTATTTAAAACGGTTGGTATTTATATATAAAAATAAGGTTTTAAGTGGAATTTAACTCAGGATTAAAATTTGAAAATTATAACTTTTTGTATAAAAATCGGGGGAGGATCCGACCTAAGGAGAAAAAAACTATATATATTCGACCGTTCGATATACTTAAATTTTTATAAAAGCTTCGTCTCACCGTTAGTTACAACATACTAAAATTTCAGCCAATTCCAACGATAAAATTGTTCATAATGTATTTTGGAGTGTTTGCGTTTAATTAGGACTCAAATTCTTTTTGGTAAATAAACATAAAGTGATGGGTTTAGGACTTTTAAATGACATTTTAGCCTTCTCAAAAATTAGTAGCCTCCCATAATTCCATTCTCTCTCATCTACAAACCCTAAACCCCATTGAACACAATTTTTAACCCAAGTTTTGAAGATCTAAATTAAGTTTTCTCAAGATCGTTCAATAACACGTCTTAATTTTTTTTACAAGAGGAACGCAACAGTGTAATCATAATTTCAAGTAAGAATTTTATGAGTTTTCAAGTGATGATTTTAAAGTAAAGGTTTACACAATTTCCTCCTTTAATTCTCTCGAGAGTATTTTCTTGTTCATCAGTTATTTGTATTCTTCTTAAAATGTTGTGGTATTCATTGGAATCCTAAGTGTTATTCGATTTAGATATTGTGTATTTGTTTATTAGGGCATGGTGCCATGAAATTTTAATGTGGCACTGAGAATGATCACTCGCCAAAAATCCAATAGCCAGAATGAGGTCATTAGAAGCCTAGGTGAGGTGAGGTGAGGTCCGGTGACCTATTTATGTGTTATTGAGAAATAAATTTGTATAATGCTCGAGTATGGCATAGGAATCATATACAATTTCGTATTGTTGCAATTTTCACCGTTATTGTATTGAGCATCTATTCTTGTCATATTGTGCACTTTCCCGTTCTTTTTTGTAGTGGAAGGTAAGCGTGGATTTGGACGTTACTGATTTTTTTGAAGGATATTAAGCACGACATGTTGAGAATTTTATTTTTGTATAAATTGGCAGTGTAAATATTTGGGGAGCTTAGCGTTATTTTGAGTGGAATTAAAACTGTAATTATTTGGAGGTGTATTTTACCTAGCCTTATTTTTTGGAGACATCTTAGATTGGCGTGTAAATTTTGGATAGGACGTTATTTATTTTGATGACCTGTCATGTTTATTTTGTGGAATATAGATGCTCTATATGGATTACTGAGGATTTAATTTAGTTTTAATCGTAGTAGCACCTCGATTCCCTCGGGGTATTAAAGATGTTATCAGACCTTAGGTATACGACAACCCTTGGGTCTTTAGGTTTGGGTCTAGCATACGTATTAGTTGTGTTTCTTAGAGATATGGAGTTTTGTGTTAAGGACATCTTAGGCATTGAGGTTAGAAGTAGTAATCTTGATTTGAGTATATTTAGAGTTGATTTTTGGAGAGGAGATTTGATTTAAGGACTTTAGTGTTTGATGAATTTTGGAGAGAGAACCAAGTGGTGATACGTGGGAGAGCATAGTATATCGTTATTTTCATATATATATATATACTAGCGTATGCACGTGCCTGAAGGCACGAAGAAATTCTCCAAAGTACGTAATCGTGAAACGGCGACAATTTATCAAAGTACGTAATAGCAAAACGCAAAAATTTCGAAGTGTAATTTTAAAACAAACAACAAAAAGTCGAATAACATTCAAATAGTCTAAATTTATCAACTAAATTCACATTTAATATGAAATATACAATATTCATCCATCGAATTCACATTGTGTCTCAAAAAAACAAAGTGTCATTTTTAAAAAAAAATGGGCATAATCTCCTTTGTTTATGAAACTATTCACCCTCCTTAAGAAATAACAAATAGTCCAACATCCAAATTGTCTAAATTCTTCAAACAAATTAACATATAAAATGAAATATACAATATTCATCAATCAAATTCAATGTGTCTCAAAAAAACAAAGTGTCAATTTAAAAAAAAAAATTGGGCATAGTCTCCTTTGTTTATTTGACTATCCACCCTATTTAAAGGGTAACAACAAATCCAACAATATAAAAAAAATCCCAAATTCGGATATACACAACTTCATTCATAGCAGCCACCTATTTTGCAAATTTATAATCATCTGCTCTGACTTCAGTAATAGCCTCACAACATCTTGATAACCCACTGCTTTCCTTAACCTCTTCAAGTTAGTTGCTTTCACTTCATCATGCACCATTAATCTCAAGAACTCCTTGTGGATGTATTGCAATGTGACTCTTCTACCAAATTTAATGGGAATGTTATCTATATCAAAACGTGACCTCGTATGTTCCATCGGTAGCCATTTCGAGGTTGAAATCCTGAACAAAATGAAAACCTGCTAGTGATAGTGAATTGTATACTGTGATTTATTTTCAAAACCAAATTGATTCACCGTATATTACCCAAGCCATCCATATACATCATAATCCAATCCAATAAATATAATACCATCAAAAAAGACAATGTAAATATATGGAATGTACACCCTACTCTAAAACGATATATATGATTACAGTAATGCATCAGACAATTCAAATAACCAAATCATATGAAGTTTTAAATTGTATTTCTATATGGGAGAAGTTACATGGCATTGATGTAACTTCACATCTGCATATATATATATATATATATATATATATATATATATATATATATATATATATATATATATAGCAGTGAATATGCATATATATGCATATATATGCAATCTGCATATATATATGCAGTGCATATATAGGGCCCATCGTGGATCTAAACTTCAATGGTGTAACCACCATTGTTTATTAGAAAGATGATGGTTTTCTGCCCACATCGTCGCATTGCCGACACATCTTATGCAGTAACCTACCAAGTGAGGCTTTAAAATATATTAGAAAAATTGAGGTTTGGCAAATAACATTACCAATTGAACTTTACAGCAAATATAACATATAAAAAGTGAACTTTATTGCCATATCATTTGTCGATAATTTCAAAATGGATACCCATTGAAATGTGAAAGAACGGGGTGTTAATTTTAAACAACATTAATTATGAAGGAAGTGTGTACCTATTTTCATCCCCAAATAGCATTTTTGCCATAAACACCTATTCGAATATAATTCTGAAAGCATGAACCTACTTGATCCATCAGACCTGCTGAAAGAATGAACCTGCTCGATCCATCAAACCTGATTGGGACACTAAGAAAAACTGACTGAGGTAGAGCCTCCCAATTACCTTCAACGTGAAATTCAAAAAAAATACAAATAACAAAAAATAGAATTAATGAGCTTACTTGATGAGTGAAAGAAGTACCTGTGAGTGTGATGACTACTTAGGAAACTAAGAAAAACTGACTGAGGTATAGCCCTACACAGGTAATTTTCCCAATTGAATAAATCCATGATGAATTAGAATATGAGATTCATTTAATTAGCTGTTAAAAAGTGTTTCTTTGAAAATAGTTTGTGGGGCATACCATGAAAGTGACGGTGGAGACATCGCCCACTGTAGTTATGTTGTATCTGGCACCACCAGGCACTGTTGTGTACAGGAAGCATACCAGTGACACCTACTGGTATCTGCTCAGTGAAACATGGTATATCTTCTCAAGCATAGTAAGAAATAGGGTATCTCGTCAATATTTTAGCATAGTTGAATGCCACATTTTATGAGATTTAACCACTTGAACCTTCAAAACTAACAAAGGTTATAGAAAAATAGCAAAGGTTATAACAAAATAAGAAGATGAGTGCATACAACTCTTAAATAAATTTACTAAAATACAAAAGAGTGATTCTTTGGCACTAAATAGACATATAATACCTTCAATTTTACACGAAGTATTTCCAGCCAATTGAGAATAAGCTTTGGTAACATAAGCCCCAAAATAAACAACCACATGATTAGAATTAGAGTGGAAGGATCATATCTCACAACAAATTCAGTATATAACCAACTCTAAAGGAAATATAAATAACAAATCATGTACATGATCTGGTAATTCAGCAATGATCTAGTAATTCAACACATGATCTGGTAATTTAGCACATAACCAACTCTAAAAACTACCTCATGGTGCAAAGAAGCCTAATAGAATTCATCATAACTACCAAAAAACATTTCAAGACTAACATGAGACAAAATAATGGGTCCACCTTGGGATTCATAGGGCTTTTCTTACTTCATCAAGTCCACAACCTTGGTCGTGAATCGCTTCATTTCTGTCTAAATTAGATGACTTTCAAACTATCATATGCACGTATTGAGCCAGCAAATTAAAATTAATAATAAGAGCAGAGTAGGGTGAAAAGTTTGAATCGTTCATTATCAATTTGCAACTTAATTCCAGATACAACATGCAACCAATTCGGGAATCCCCTATTCATATGAATCCAGTTGTGTAGGTGATTACAGAAGCAAGGGCTACCTCGATAACTTGGTTATAAAATTATCAATGGCTAATGAAATGTCGATTGTACATTTTGTTTGTCAAACCAAAATATTGATTATTACATCCATTCCTATGTTTTTATAGATTAAAATTCAGACAAATATCACCTAATACTTAGATATCTACGGAATTATATTTTATTAGTTATCAAACTATTAAAGAAACATAACATAAAATTCTATATTAAAAAGTAGTACAATTTCACAGTCTTTACAAAGTAGTACCATTCATATCATTAGAAGTTGAGTTATAGGAGTTAGAGCAACGGTCGCCAGCACATGCATAGCTTCTTCATGAACCTTTATTTCATATTGGACTGTTTTACACCGTCGATTATCCACCACAACAACAAAACATATTACACTACATAATGCTCAGTTGATGTGAAAGAAACACCCTGAAATAAACCAACGAAAGATAACACAACATAATTGAAATTGTATGCAGATTGCACTGCATATATATGCAAATTGCACTACATATATATGCAAATTGCACTGCATATATATGCAGATTACATGTGTGTGTGGTTGCTGTGCGTGTGTGTGTGTGTGTGTGTGTGTGTTCTACTATTGTGCATGTGTGTGTGTGTTCTACTGTGTGTGTGTGTGTGTTCCACTACTATGCGTGCGTGTGAAGGGATGTGTGAAGGGATGATTGAAAGAAGAGAAGATAAAAGAAAGTATATTTTGGTCAATTTTCTCCATTACTCGATTTCCTTTTATTTTATTCGCCAACTCAGTGTATAGATAAAAAAATTTAGCTACTATAGCATCTGCATATGTTGGTGTGGTATATATAGTTCTATTACCCCCGTGTAACTGATTTTTGAAAGATAAATAGTATGCATAGAGAAAAGAAACCAAAGTTGCAACGCAATGATCATCGGCCATTACCCTAAGAAGCTATATCCGAATAGAACTACATGTATTGTGTCTACATAAACTAACAGCAGGACATTGATTTATTCATGTGAATAATTACTCGCACATTGCCTAGTCTTAGTAATAAGTATACTAGGGTACGTGAATAACCATGCCAAATATGGCAGGAATCCGGTGTGTATTGGTCAAGTATGACAGGAATCCAGGAAAAATTACCCTATGTATTAACATATAAGTCAGTGGCACTATGATGATTTGCTTAACGAATGAGAATTGCAAGAATTGCAAGATTGCTGTTACGAATTACTCTTTTCCTTTGCCCTGTTGAGCAAATGAAAGACGTTAATTACTATGAACATGCAAACACAAATGTCTCTCTCTGTCTATTTTATAATGAGACATATAAATGAAATACATGTCATGGATGAAAAAAGTCACAAAAAAAGAACTTAGTTAGGGGAGAATTAACTCATTTGTATGCAAATAACTATATAGTTAATAATTACGCACACAACATGTTATATGCACGCAACTATACATTAGGGGTTGCTCCCTTTTTAAGGGATGTTCAAGAAGGACTTATGCAAGCCCCCGAAGTACAATTGTCACTCTCTCAAGAGGCGCAGTCCCCCTGATGTACAATCTCCCCTCTTTAAAGAGGCATAGGCCCAGGCATCATTCTCTCATCGTGCTCACAATCAAGAGGAAAATGCAGTGCCTAAGAAAAGAGAAATGGAGATCGAGTGTGACATGATATCTGCTTCAGTTTTTAAGCTTTCGAATGTCAATAAATGACATCTAGCGTATGCCCATTCCAATGGCCCTACTGAATCGTTTCCTCAGTTATACACCAACCTACGCAGAAAAATAAAACAAAATCAATGGTAGAATCAAATGCAGAAACATTTGTAGATTAGCATTTGTAGATTAGCATTAACTGAGTCATTAACTGATTCATTGATTGTTACACTACAAATGCAGATAACTAAATACATAAACAATAGTCACTGGGAGTCATTGAAACAAAAGAATCAGCTACATTTGTAGATTAAATAAACTCCAACTATTTAAGATTAAATCTAAATCTAAATAAACTCCAACTATTCAAAATAAAAACTCATGTCGAGATCTTGAATAGTGATTTGGTTACCTACATGATTTATGTTCATTGAGCCTATAATTTGCAAATAAACCTAATGGGATAAGATTTTTAAATTGACCATAAGGTTCAAGTACCAACTCTATACTGTATTCTTGATTTTAATTGGCGTCATTAGACCAATGTGTTTTTTAAATACCGTCCGAGTCTTTTTTTTCTTTGGTCAATACAAATGGCCAAAGATAACAAACAAAGACAGAAATAGTACATAAGCCTACTACTTAGGTTAGAAAATCAGAATGCACAATCTCTCCCATCAAATACACTCGACATGTGCTATGTGTTGTACGATAGGCTCAGATGAAGGGTCTTTTTCAAACCTAAAACATAAAAGTACATGTTTTGTAGCCATCCTAAGTTTCCTAGAATGATCAATTGTGGGATTGGTAAAACATACCAAACATTTGAGTGAGTTAAAATTATTCACACAAAACATAAGGTAATGTATGACTTTTAATTATCACACACATCCAAGTCACACACATCTAAATACTCATAACTTGTGCCGACGTATGAACTAAATAAAAACAATAGTTTCGCATCTATCAAATAAAAAATAATTGAATTATTTTAAGAACACATAGAACATGGAGAGGTTATACCTGTTGCTTCCACGACCAATGTCTTATGGTTCTTTGTCTTCTTACCTTTGAGCCTACACAATCACTGCGAATTTCCTTACATAAAAAAGGAAAGAAATGGAACGTGAAACAATACAATTGCATATAATAAAAAAAAATTACAAACCACTAATGTATACATCAAAATAAAAATTATGAATTCAGAAGAAAAATTCATGATTACAGTCTCAAAAAACACGCACATCCAATTGGATAAATTCTGAAAAACTAAAAAAATATCCAGGTTTGTATTGGATCGTATGAGAGGAATCCCGACTTGAGAGGGTGAGACAATGCCAAATAAACACTCCCTAATTATGTAAGAAAAAAAACATATATCATTCAAGCATTCCTGAATTTTATATGACAAAGTGGGAATATAATGTTAATATAATAAGATTGGCACAACGGATGATTTGAGAGGTAGAGATACTACACCAAATGTAAAGCTTAAGAGAAATACAATAATTTGTAAAAGGATAAAATTAAAAAAAAAAAAGAAGCCCCAAATCAAACCACAAATACCTTATTTAAAATCATTATTGTCAACTTAAAGCACATATAATTGAAATGCCAAACAAACATACAAAATCAAATGAAAAATAAATAAAACTCGAGTAGAGAAACAGAGAAAGATCATATACCTCGATAGTGTTACCTAAAATTACTTAGATATGAAAAATAGAAGAAAAAATAGAATAAATTAGAACACAATACATGACGCACAAATTCAACATCACCATACGTCAGCCATATAACCATAGAGTAACAACTACATGGAAACAATCAATAAAGATTAATATGAGAAGGTAAGGAAAAGGAATAAGAGAGAATCCGGTAAAATATCTATCGATCCCTGTTTTTATAATAACAATTCACTTTTTTTACCATGTATTGAACACTCATAATGTTGTACAACTCAAAACACCAACAATAATGTTCATAAACTCATTGGTGTGTCCCCGTAGAGCAGTTCTGGCAGCTCATATTCCTGAAATATCGTATTCCTGACATAAGAACAAATGAAAAATATTCAGAACAAATGAAAAAGATTCTGGCCTCTTTCAATTTAAAAACAAAGATCATTTTGTTAATATTATGAGGAGAGAGCATCATAAGCAAATGAAGTTGCAATGAATCATGGAAAACCAAAGAAAATATATGCAAATGAATATACTCAACTCAACAAAGAAGATCATTTTCTTATTATACTAAGCAGTATAACTAAATATATAATGTAACCACATGATTCTCAAATATCATACATTAACCACAGGATCCCAAGTAAAGTTAGGGTTTATAAAACTTTAACTTGAAAAAAAAATCACAAAATCTCAATAGAAGATAGATAGAAGGTTTACCTGATTGATCTGCAAAAAAATAAATATAAAACATGAATATATAATGTAAAATAGAAACCCCAAAATCAAACCCACAATACATCACCTAAAATCGAAACCCCAAAATCAAACCCACGGTTGAAATGTGTGTATAATTTAAGCTCAAATCGAAAACGAATTGAAACCCTGACCCCTCAAAACCACTTCCTCCATCCTAAACATGCAATGAGAGAGGGAGGTAGCGGTAGTGATTACCTGAGGGAGGCATTGGTAGGTGGTGGGGGCAGCTGCGTGGGATGGGTATTGGCAGTGTGGGAGGGTAACAATACCTAAAATCTAACAAAAAAATAACAAAAAACAACAAGTGGTATCTAAGAAAAAATCAAACCTCTACAAAGATGTTACAAATCAAACCCTACACAAATGGTGGCAACAGCAACGATGGTGGCAGCAGCAACGGTACGGAGCAGAGCCCGTGACTGACAGGGAGAAAATGAGGGAGGGTTTTGGTTTGGGGAGAATGAGATGTATGGGTATCTTTGTGAGCGACGGGAGAGTAAGAGAGAGAGACCGAGAAAGAGAGAGGGGAGTGTGGGGGTAAAGTTGTAGTGTGTTACAAAAATATCCTCATTTTTGAATTAATGTGTAATTTTGATGAGTAGAAAAAGAGGGGGAAACCAAATTTTTTAGGGTTGATTTGTAAAAAGGAATGTGAAGTGATCTAAACCATTAAAATGTGTAAAAATATGTGAGTAGGTGGCACACATCTCGACCGTTAAAAATGTGTACATTTTCAAAAACCAAGCTCTCATATTATATATATATATATATATATATATATATATATATATATATATATATATGTGTGTGTGTGTGTGTGTGTGTATTATAAGATGTGGGTTTTTCAAATACAGTTAACATTAAATGAGGCGTAACCCCTTATCAAGATCGAGGTTAACACCGTTAAATATTAAATTTTGGCGATGGCTACAGGCGAGTTAGAGACAAGTGATCCCAATGTTCAGACTTATATTAAATATTGTATTAGCATAAAAGATGCATGACAAGCACAATAAATAGATGGGACCAGCAGGAAGCGTGGTCGGAGGGAGACAGAACAAGCACTTTGGGCACAATGAGGGCAAGGCAGGAAGTTCAGGCTCACTTAATGCTCAATTATGAGTGTATAGATGGGTGTGGGGAAGCTAATGTTCTTCTCAAGGACTCTCAATTGTGGAGGAAATTGGGCAGCATTTCTAGACTCGGAATACTTCTCTCTCTCCTTCTAACTTGTTCATCAGGTGTATATATATGGGAACAAGGCTTGTCGAGTGAGCTCGCTTGCGATCGATTTGATCTGGTGCATTAAATGCATAAGATATTGCATTAAATCATGGGATTTCATGATTTAGGCGGGAAACCATTATATTAGTTGGAAGCATTGTGGGCGTTAATAAGGGACGTGACATGTCAGCTTGAGGCATGCTTGAGGATGGCTAAATGGTTAGGTTTGGTGAATTAGGCCTGCCATCCTAAGGATAAACCCACTTTAGTTCTTCATTTTTGAGTCCCTAAATGCCAGTCGTAATGACGTCAGAAAGTGGTTTAAACAGTGTCCCTATCATATATTTGGTCACATCAATCAGGGGGGCTAGTATTTATTCCAAGGTTGCTCGGCTGGTAGGTGGCTCGAGTGTATTGGCCTCTATGTGTTGGTTAAGAGTTATTTTGGGTTAACACCATTCAAGATAGAAGTACCTCGAGGAGGTTCCCTCGAACGGGTAAGCGCTAAGGGGTCTTGGCATAAGTGGCTAGAGTGACCATTTGCTCTGGATGAAGTTTTGCCCAAGTGTGCCAAGAGGGTTGGTAACTGCATGCCCAATGTTGCCCTGTTCTCAATCCTCCAACCCATGTCCTTGTGAGGTTCCCAAGAGGAGGTTATTCGATAGAGCATGTTAGCTCTCCCATGCCCATCCAGGAAAGGTCCCTCATGGTTACCAAGCAACCTCGCTCAACATAGATTTATAAGATTAATAAAATGACATTGTATTCTATTACTTATTACAAACTATTGTCATTCAAGTGACTATGACCTACAAATTGGATCCTTCGAATTGGGTCCTTCGAGCCTCTTTTGTGAAGAATCTTCGAGGTGGGTCATATGGCAACGTTTCTTCTCTTTCTTAGTGAGCCAATCAATCTTCTTGGCTAAGTTAATCATCCCTCTGGTGGGGACACCTCCTACATTTGCCCCTTCATAGAGATATTTATTTATTGCATGAATAAATATCTGTATGAAACCCTTTGTTGATCTTCAGTTTTATCCTTGGGGAAAATGAAGAGGTTTATTTAAATATTCCCCAAGCTCCTTGTTCCCCAAGGCAGACGAGACTCTAAGCGTGCCGCTTTAAATGGAATTATCATCTGCTCTTTCGTATTACGACACACGGCAACCCCAGGGTGCGCGCGTGTAGACAACGCTGCCAAACCGCATGTCCCCCAGTAGCGTCATCATTACAACCTTTGATTTTCTACAGCTGTACACACTTAATAGCCACGCAAGCTAAACCTTTCATTATTACGTTTTCCATTGCGTCACCTTTTTATGTCTTTTGGAGTCCGTGTTGCCCCTATAAAAAGGGGTATCCTCATTTCAAACAATCACGTTTGGGTTTCTATTCTCTTACACTGAGCTTTCGCGAAAGTTTGCTATCTTTAACTCTTTCAATTCTCCAACTTGACCTTTCGTCCCCTTCTCTCTACACTTCCATGGCACCTGTCGTGAAATGAACCCAATCCTCCAGGAGTACTTCTCCTGAGACTCAAGCATGCTAACACCAGTGTACGTGCTACTGTCGTGCCCCATAATTCGGTGAGGAAGTGCCAACTGAGGACCCTAACCTGCTAATAGAGTAGGGCGATGATACTAAAGACTTTGCGTATATATCCACCCCTACTATTACCCATTTTCACATTGAACGAGGCAATTTCCCCTATTCGAAGGTGGAGTTTGACTTTCTTCGGTGCTTGTGAGGGGTTGGGCCCTTAGACGAAATATATACATTTCGAAAACTCTGTTCAGTTAGATCTTGTTGGCCTCTCTTTCTCTCTCTGGCTGGGTGATCTTACCTTTGCCAAAAATAATACTGCTCTCTAATTATTGATTTCCCGTTGGAGCCACAGGTCACACACTTTTGTGGTCGCATGGGGTGAATTCACTGTCACTCTGGAAGACGTTTGTGAGCTTTTGGGGTTGGAAGCTGCTGGTTTTGATACTTTCTTCGAAGAGGCCATCTCTAGTGAGGAGAATATTTTGAGGGTTGAGCTTGAGGCCGTGGTAATGGATTATATGGTCACTTACAACAAGTTCACCTATTCTGAAGTTATTCGATATTTTTATTTCATCGAAGAGAAAGCTAGAGCCCCCGAGGGAATTAGGTGTTTGAAAATCCCCCCCCCCCCCCCCCGGAGGAAAGGGATTTAATTCAAAAATCGAGTTGGTGGGATATATTTGGGTGATGCTATCAAAAGTCTATCTTCCGGGCAAGCCCCAAGACTTCCCCCAAAGGGACTTAATCAAAATGGATGTTCGGATAGCAAGTGGCGTGAAGCTCCCCCTTGCAGCTAGCGTTCTTGGCTCTTTGTACACTTGGTTGGATCGTGTGGTGTTGGACTCTGCATGGAGCATCGACAGGTTTGATGTTTCTAATTATGTCAACAATGTTCTTTTGACATCTTTCCTTTACGCCCACTTTTTGAACTATGCTCCTATAGGTAAATACCCCGATTCTCAGCCCAAAAGGGTCCCCCATATTTGTTGCTAGAAAAATAAAAAGTGTTAAGAAGCCCCTCATTTCTTTGATCAATCGAGCCGAAAGGTTCTTACCTCGCCCCTATATTGGGGTGGATCAATTTTTTACCAATGACCTTTTTTCTGAGGAAGAACGCCCCATTGACCCCTATTGATGAAGATCTTTCTAGGAATTTTCCTGAGAATAGCATCCCCCTTTTGTTAATCCCATCTTACTTTCCCTCACACACATAGTTGTCTTCTTTTTATTCTATTTACATCCCCCACCGTGTAGCCATTCAATTTGTCTATGACCATGGAGCCCCCTTATTGAGTAATTTCACCCGTGAAAAACCCATAAATTTTTCGTTTGCCTGTTCTAACTATATGACTTCGATCGTCGTAAGTTTGTGTTCTAGTTATCCGGCTAATATCGTGGTCCCGAGAAAAGAGGCTCGGGGGAATAGGTCGGCTATGTACCTGAACATTTTCTACCAGAACCAAATGGTCCATTTTTAAACCAACATTTTGATGGAGCCCCGATACCCTGAAGTTGAGAGATTCTCACTCATAGAATTGGGTTTCAGAAATTGCACCATCTCCTCATCTATTTTTTCTCTTAGTATTACTAACACCAGCATTCCCTCTGAACTGCCCCCAGTAGAATTTATGGACCAAACAGTTGTGAAAAAGAAGAAAGTCTCCCTCTCAATTGAGGTTGCCGCCATTGCCCTTAGTCCCTCTAGTCCAGTTGAAAGAACTGAATCCCCACGCGTTGCCTCATCTGGGGTAGCAGTTAGTGCCACCCAAAAGGTTCTTTTGAAGAAACTCAAAACCATCCCCAAAGCCTCCATCTGACCATACCCCCAATCCCAAAGTCTCCCATGAGGTAAGCTCAATGTTTGATCATCTTCTCTAAACCTGGGAGAATTTTAGTAAAGAAGACAGGGAATGTACTTTGGTCCATATGTCTTCTCGAGGATTCTTATATGCTCCTTGCACTTCTGGTAGTGGTAAGAAAAGAAATACGATCATTTATCTTAAGCTTGTGATGGAGGAATCATCTAAATTCGGCGAGGAGGAACTGCCCGAGGAACATGCTGCTATAGTTCCTGGTGGTGATGATGATGAATATGAGGAGAATTAGGAGAGAGATAAGGTAGTGGAAGAAGAAGAAAAAGAAAAAGAGGAAGAGAAAACTTCATTGGTTCAGAGGCGTAGGTTGAGGAGAATGGTTTCTCCTTCTAAACCCTCCTCGTCTCCCTAAGATTATGAGGTTTTGGAAGATGTGATGGAGAAAGAAGTAAGCTCATCAATCCCTATTGCTTTGAACATTTATCTTCTTATTTTCTTTTAATGCTAATAACTTCATTATGCTCTTATCCTGCCTTTGTCTCTTTTTTAGGTTGATGTGCGAGGTGATACTCATGATGATGTTGGAGAGGATCGTCCTTTTGAGAGAGTTGTCCCTACTACTTCGCAGGTAATCTCACATTTCCCCCTAGGGGAAGTTATATCTGATTCTTCATTTAAGTTTAGTAGCGGCTATTCCCCTGATCCCTCTTTTTTACGCGAGCAGGTTGGCCTTCAGAGGGATGTTCCTGATGTGAGAGCTACTGACAATATACTCAAGTTCTTTATGCTTGTTCCTTGATTGCCTGTAGTGATTTTATTTTCCTTACTTTTTTAAGCAGTTGTTGCTCTTTCAACTTGTTATTCTAACTTCTAACTTCTATTTTGCAGGATCCCATACTTGTTTGGACTGCTCCATCAGTTCTCGTCCATCGAATGACCAAATGCGTGTATCTGTGTTTGGACCTTCCATCCTGAACAAAGAAGGCACCGATCTTGCTGGGGTGGGTTAGGGGGAGGACAGACATGAGCGGGTTTATGAATAGGGGGGATGTGATTTCCCCCCAAGGTCAACATCCTTTGGTGGATCCTCATCCGACTGAGGAGGAAGACATTGTATAAATGGCCACTCGTGAGTTTGTCGGCGAGCGACTTCCAGAGGTACTTTTCTCTTCCAACCATCTCCTTCAAGTAAGCTTGTTAATTTTGACAAGTAGCATTGGGTTGTAGAAATATCCCATACCCGAGGGTCAAGCGGGCCAAATCTTATTGGCATAATCTCCCATAATCAAGGGTCAGGCGGGCCAAGTTTTATTGGCATAATCTCCCATACTTGCAAGATGGTTTGTGTATGATTTTCCTATTTTATTTCTCATACTATATTTTTTCCTTTTATTTCAGGTGGAGATCGACCAACCAGTGACCCGTAGACCTGAAGTTGAACCTATTGCTCAGGAGATGGTACAAGCAAGGATCTTAGCTGAAGTCGCTTCTTTGGACGGGGCCCCTACTGTTTGGGCTCAAGAGGCTGAACCTAAAGTGGGTGATGGGCCCTAAGTGGTTACTCCAAAGGTTTAGGCCAGTGGTAGCGCCTCGCATACTCAGTGCCCTTCTGCAAGTGACAGTGTTTTTAGCGTTCACCCGCTGAGGCAGCCCCCAATGTGGTTGTGAGGAAAACTTTGGCTAATTTTCCTTATATTCTGACTGAGGGTTCCTACTTACTAATCAAGTAGTTATTGGTCCTCTTTCCCCCAAATTTTACCACCCGTTGCCTTCAACCTATTCCTGGGATGATGGCTTATTGCTTTCTCGGGCTCACTATTGTCTTGGAAGAAATCCTCAATACTCCCCTCGAATATCTTAGCCCTGATACCATTAAGACTCCCCTTGAATATCTTAGCCGAATTGATCAAGAAGGAGCAGGAGTTAGAGTTAAAGTCCGTTCATCAGGCGATAGATCTTCTTCAGAAAAACTTGGGTGATCTCATTTCAGACCAAACCAACCTTGTGCAGATTCTTTTCCAACATCATCATCGTCTTCTTAAATCAGCGAACCTTCGCTTTATCAGGGACGACCCCTAGATCTTTTGGTGCATGATTCTATTACTGATGTTTCTCATTTTTGGGATTTTATATTTCTTGGCTTGCGTGTAACCATAGTCGTAACTTTTATTAAATAAAGAAACATTGGTTTCTTCCCCCATTTCTTTTGTAGGTATATATTTTTCTTCTGACATTGGCTAGACTTATTACAACAATATGAATTACATCGTTCATAACGAAGAAGGTAGTGACCTAAAATTTTCCACATAAACATTGTAGGTGGATATATTAAATAGGCAAACCCAATTGTTTCAAAACTTACATCCCCCTTTTTTTTAACAAAAACAAGAAAAAGAGAAAGTTGCAGCATAATGAAAAAAAGTGTTGGCAAAACATAGATTTAAACGTAGTAGATCTTCAGCCACTAATTGTTCAATTTGAAAGTAACATTATCTTCCAGCTTAGATATCTCGTAATAACCCAAATTGTGGGCTACTTGAACGATATAAGGCCCTTCCCAATTGGCCTCGAATTTGGGTAATGACAAACCCCTGATATGCTTAGTGCATGCTTTCAGGGCCAAGTCCCCCTCTTTAGACTTTCTCGGCCTCACCAGCTGGTCGTAAGATCTGGACAGTTGCTTTCTATATATCTTGAAGTGCCTCTCAGAATTATCCATGTGTTCCTCTAGGGCTTCGAGTTGTACATGATGACTGTGAGGGAGCATGGCACTTCGTAAGCTGTAGCGAGCAGAGGGTACCTCAAGCTGGATCGGTAATACAGCTTTTTCCCTAAATACAAAGGAAAATGGCATGTATCCCATTGGTTTTCTTTTCGTTGTTCGATAAGCCCATAGTACTTCGAGGATTTTATCATCTCACATGCTTGGAAAGTCCTCTAATATTTTTGCCAAAATATTTACTAAAGTTTCATTGGTAGCCTCTGCTTGCCCATTTCACTTCGAAGATGGATGATTAAGTATTTCTCTGTTAGTAGGCACACATCACTGTTCACAAAGGGGGGACCGTTATCTGACAAGAACACCTTCGGGATACCAAAATGGTAGATAATGTACTCCTTCATGAATTGATACACTAAACCTATTGTGGCCTTCATCAGTGGTATTGCCTCTACCCACTTCGTAAAACATTATGTGCCTACTAAAATCCAAATTTTTCCTCATAATAAGGGGTTTATGGCCCCTACCAAATCGAATGCCCAAGTATGAAATGGATACGGTGTAGAGAGGTAATATAAGTCCACCGATGGAGAATGATCATATTCCAATGTAGTTGGCAAGCCTTGCACTTTCCAACGAATCTGTCGAATCTTTCTGCATCGAAGGCCAACAATACCCTAAGGTCATTAGATAATTTTAAAGTTTAGCTCCGTCGATATGACCTGGTTCATGAGCTTGCTTTAATACTTCTTCAGCCTCTTCTCCTCTTATGCACCTTAGGGGCCTGTCATGATATCCCCGCCAGTATAACTTCCTATCTTGTACGAAGTACCTTAGTGCTCACCTTTTAATCTTAGTAGCCTCATCTTTGTCTATCGGCATCACTCCGTCTATCAAGAAATCCATATAGGGTTATCTCCAATCTTATGTTTGTCCAATGAAATTGCATTCTACTGCCTGATAGAATAGGTAACACTTCGAACATTCTCTTGGCACTGCGGCGGCTTCTTGTCTCATCGAAGGCCAAAAATACCCTGCCCATTCTATCCCCCTATACAAAGTAATCTCAGTGGTTTCACAGCTATCTTCATGCACCTCGTTCAATCTTCCTTTGGACTCCTCGGGATCTACACACCGTGACAACCAACCTCCTTTGTTCTTGTAATACAAGTTGCCTCTAGTAACAAAATACTGCTCCAAATCGGCTAAGTTAAGTATCCCTTCACCCCTCTCCAGCTGCTTTCTGATCAATAATATTTATCCTCTCATGGTAGCATTTTTGACACCGTCAAGGGGGCCATTCTCTTTGTTATTTGCACCATAGTTGATTCCCCCTCAAAGGAAATCTTATGCGTAATGGTTATGTAGGCTTCCACATGTCTTTTCATTGTTCGAAGGTGCCTCTTGATCTTCACTACCTCAAATTGTCCAAGCAGTCTCTAGATGATCATTTGGTAAGGTACTAGATGCACGTGCTTCAATGCGAATTTCCCTATTACTTGTTTTACCACCAAGTTAGAATCCCCTTTAATTGTTATGAATTGGATACATCTTCTTAGTGCTTCTAGCATCCTTATGACTAGTGCCTCATAGTCGGCCTCATTATTCGAGCATTCAAACTCCAACTTAAAAGATAAATGGATTTCTTCGCCGTCTCTTCGTAGGATGACTCCAGCTCCCCCTTTTTTTAGACTGCAGAGCCGTCGAACTCCACAATCCACTCATCAAAGCTAGAGGCTACGAAATTGGCCTAGAGATCATCCCCCGGGATATCTTAAATACGTGGTTCAAATGTCCCTGATGGGAAGATAGCTAACAAATCTGCATACACCTGGCTTTTAATGGCCCGCGGGACCACACACTTGAGATCATATTTGAGAGGAATAAAAACCATCAAGTTACCCTGCCTATCAACATAGTTCTAGCAAGTAAAAACTTTATAGGATCACACCTAGTTACAATATGAACTATGAACGATAACAAGTAATGCCTAAGTTTTTGCGCTACGAATACAAGGGATAAACAGCGTCTCTCAATGCTAGTATATCTGGCCTTAGGCCTGTGTATGATCCTACTCAAATAATAAACAGGTTTTTCAATGGCTTCCATTTCTTGGGCTAACAAGGCCCCAATAGATCTTTCAGTTGATGTAAGGTATAAACGTAAAGGGATATCTGCCTTCGGGGGGATCATTATCTGAGGAGAAGTGAGGAGTGCTTTAAGCCTGTCTATGGCGTCTTGGTGCATTATTTCCCATGAAAACTTCACTCCCTTTCTCAGCAGCTCCTTCAAGGGGTGTGTTACCTCGGCTAACCCTGGGACGAACCTCCCCAGGTAGGAGATCTTACCAAGAAAACTCTTTTGCTGATTTTCATCTTGGCAAGTCAAGGATGGCTCGTCGCTTGTCTAAGTCCATTTGTACCCCCTGGAAATTGACCACAAACCCCAAGAATTTCCCAGTTGTTACCCCGAACGCACATTTGAGAGGGTTCATATTTATCTTATACTTCCTGCAGCGAGTGAACACCCTCCTCAAATCGTCTAGGTGGGAGCCCTCCTTATTGGATTTAATTACCAAATCATCGACATAAAACTCCACGATCTTGTGAAAAAGGTCATGGAAGATGGCCATCATCGTCCTTTGGTAAGTGGTCCCTGCGTTCTTCAATCCGAAAGGCATGACTATGTACATGAAGTTTCCCAAAGGCATTCGAAAAGCGATCTTCTCTGTGTCGGCTAGATCCATTTTTATCTGATTATATCCCACGTATCCATCCATAAAACTGTACATCTCATGGACTGTTGTTTCATCAATCAGGCTATCAATTGAAGGCAATGGGAATTCATCCTTAGATCATGCTCGATTTAGGTCTCTAAAGTCTACGTATATTCTGATTTGGATCTTATCCTTCTTTCCCACAGGCACCATGCTAGAGAACCAAATCAAATGTTGGATCGGTACTATGAAACCAGTTGTGATCAACCTCTGAACCTCTTCCTTAATCTTTATATCTAACTCCATCTTGTATATTCAAGTGGCCTGCTTTATCGAAATGGTTGAGGGCAAAACGTTCAACCTATGGCAACTCACCTCTTGGTCTACTCCAGGCATCTCGGTGTACTTTCATGCAAAGACGTCTTTGAACTCAAATAGCACCTCGATTAGTTCCCCTCAAGGATCTCCCTCCAAGTCCTTTGAGATAAAATTAGGGTTTGGGTCCTCGCCCTCTCTAGCTAAGTCAAACATTTCCAACTCTTGGATCTGCGGTCGAGGGCTATCCCTCATGAATTCTGGTTCTTTTTCTAGTTCCTCCACAAACTCTTGTACCCTAAAGTTATCAATTACCAAGAATTGCCTCCTGGTCCTAGGAAGCATTCATAGACTGGGTCAACTTTATTGTCCAGACTCTTGGCTTCCCGCTCACACCTTCATAATATGTAGATAATTCTTCCTCTAGGAAAAACCACCCGCTTGCATTGCCGGTCCACTTGCTTCTAAAAAGGCCTATTCCTATGATTCTCATCCACCTCTCTCACTGTTCGTCTGTTGAGAACACACTACGTTCAGACTTGGTGCCTAATAGGGTCGATGCCCGAGGTCATTCGATTACAGAGCAGTCTTGATAGGCCAGGGGGCCTCATCGCTCCCAGTTCAAACTCTTCTTTATAAGTTACAATCATTCGAGCAGGTGACTACACCCTCTCTCGAGTTGAAGGGATCCTTATCCCTCTAGTATATCTTGTTACCATGGTATATTCTTCAGCCAGATCAGTTTAGAAAACTGCATCCACCATGTGGGTCTCCTCCTTTGCAAAAGGTTTCTTGGTAGCTCGAATCACCACCTCCTTACCCTTTATGTTTGCCTTCACACATTAATGATAAGTGGAGGGTACCAACCCATGGTTGTGCATCCATACCCTACCCACTAATAGTTGATATGACGGCTCGCAGTTCATGATGTGGAATTTAATGTGGAAAGTTATGTTCCCCATTGTGATGCCCATATTAACATATCCCATCTATTTGGAAGACTAATTGTCATACCCTGATATTTCCAACGATTGGGGCACTATCCTTGTTTCCGTCAGTCCGGTAGCGTAAAATAATCCAATGGGCATTATATTGATGGATGCCCTGCCATCTAAGAAGACTTGTGAGAAAAATAATCATTTACTGATGCGACAACATACAAGGGTCTGTTGTGGGGATACCTGATAAGTCTATCCGCCTCTGAGAATGTGACTTCTGAGAGATACCTCCTCACGATCTTAGACATAGGTCCCTTCCATTTTAAGTGCGGCGCCATGTTCTTCTTTGCTACCTCCAAGATGGCTCATGTAACCTCCAACCTGGAGTCTTCAGGAAGGCCAACCTGATCGAAGAACCAACCAAACTTTGGTGAGTGAGTAACATCTACATATTCAATCCACTAGTTTTCCTAGTCGTCTTCCAACTCATAAACCTCCTCCATGTCTCTATATACAGCCTCATCATACGTTATTACTGCATTCACTTCCTCTAAAGTGCAGGCTCCTAACTTCCTACTGAGTCCCTCAATGGGATCATATTTTCCTTTCTCTTGGTCCTCTGCATCTTCAATCCCATCATCCAAATACAGTTTGAGTCAATTCGAAGGTGCATTCTTCTAAAGACTCTTCGAAACCATCATCAAAAGATACTTCGAAGTCACTTCCTTCGAGCCACTGTCCCATCATCAATCGCTCAGCCTCCTCATCAAAAGCACTAGCCATATGGGCCCCATGAAGTGGCAGAGGGTTATCATTTACATTAGTTTATGGAAATACGATGTCCTCATTCTTCACATGGCGATTGATCAACCTTCTTATTGAGAAACACACTTTGGTAGGGTGGTTTACCCTATTATGGAGTGTGCAATAATGATGGTTCTATATGTCCTCCCACGAGAGCTGTGCGATTTTGACATTAATCGGCCTCAATAATTTATTGCGAACCATGAGGTCATAAAGGTTCAAAGCTTGTTCTACCGTGCAAGGTAGCTCAGGGGGGTCCTCTTCATCCTCAAACCTTCTCTTTTTATTTCTGCCCTTTCTACATCCTCGGCCACCACCATTCTCTTATTTGTCTCCTTCATCTGCATAGTTGACCCTCGAGGGTATTCCCCTCCCCGAGGTGACCATTGGCCTGATTAGCAAACTCGAGAAGGTAGGCTGGGGGTACTATGGGTTTCACAACTAAAGCGATATTCCTTTTCACTTTTAAAAATTCTCCAAACATGCCCTCTTGCATTTTTTTAATCAAGTGACATATATACTCGGGTAGCAAACCCTCTACACACACTTGTAAAAGCTTATCTTCTTGCATCTCCTCTCTCACATCTAGAGAGCGTTCACGAAACATCCTGATGTAAGACACAACATCTTCTCTCGGATTTTGTTTCTCACATGCTAGCTGAGTGAGTGTAAACTCATCCTTAACCAAGAATAACCTTTGTAAGAACAAAACGTGCAACCCTTCCCAAGAGCTTACACTACCTGGGGCAAGTGGGAGTACCACGTGTAGGCTTTTCTCTCAAGGATTTTGAAAACTCCCTTAGAGTTAGATTTTTATCATTACAATGGGACCAAAGGCTTTTAATAAACCTTTTTACGTGTTCCTTGGGGTTAGCACCTTTCCCCGTGTACTTCTCAAAAATTGGAAAAGTATACCCTACTGGGTAGGGTTTATTGTTATATGCCTCTGGATAGGGGTACGAGAGTCATCGTACACTAAATAAATATCTCTTTTAGACACGTCTATAAACTTTAGTAGCTCTTTCTTCATTTCTTCTAAGCCGACTGGTGAAGGGCTAGCTAGCGGCAGTGTTGTTACCTCTAGAATCATTGAAGCTGGTAGGCCTACTCCTTGGCTAGTCGTCATAGCTAGGGCCGCTGAAGCTGCCCTCCCACCTTGCGGTCATGGGTGAAACCACAGTAGGGCACAAACTTCCCATAGGTGGTAAAGTGGTGGGGTAGGTGTTACCAGAAGCGAGGGCAGCCATGCCTCCCATAATAGGGGGAGTCGGTATCGTTGTAAGTGGCATAGTGAAGGAGCTCACTTCAATGGGATCTCCCAACATCGCCTGAGTAGCCGGAGTTGTGATAACCTCCGCGAATAAACCCATCACTCCCTGTATTTGTGCAGGTCATATTCCTGCTTGCCTGGGTATCATTTTTGTGGTGCCAGTGCTAGGCATACTTGACTTTGCTCTCGCGTTCTCTCCCCCTCAAGCGGCACAGGGTTGTTTGCCTCTTCTTCACGCTATATGGCGTCGAAGTCAATGACTCTAACAGTTTTATCCTATGGCATCTTTCAAAATAGAATACCTCCCTAGCGGAGTTTCCAAATATAAGATGTGGGATCTTCAAATACAGTTAGTATTAAGTGAGGCGTAACCCTTTATCAAGACCAAGCTTAACACCGTTAAATAATAAATTTTTGCAATGGCCACAGGCGAGTCAGGTACAAGTGATCCCAATGTTCAGACTTATATTAAATAGCCTATTATCATAAAAGATACATGACAAGCACAATAAATAGATGAGACCAGCAGGAAGCGTGGTTGAATGGAGAAAGAACAAGCACTTTGGGCACAATGAGGGCAAGGCAGGAACTTCAGGCTCAGTTAATGCTCAATGATGAGTGTATTAGATGGGTGTGGGGAAGCTAATGTTCTTCTCAAGGACTCTCGATTGTGGAGGAATTTGGACAATAATTTTAGACTCAGAATACTTCTCTCTCTCCTTCTAACTTGTTCATCTGGTGTGTATATAAATGGGGGAAAGGCTGCTAGAGTGAGCTTGTTTGCAATCGATTTGATCTGGTGCATTAAATGCACAAGATATTGCATTAAATTCATGGGATATCATGATTTAGGCGGGAAACCATTCTATTGGATGGAAGCATTATGGGCGTTAATGAGGGACGTGACATATCAGCTTGAGGCTTACTTGAGGATGGCTAAATGGTCAGGTTTGGTGAACTAGGCCTGCCATTCTAAGGATAAACCCACTTGAGTGCAATATTTTTGAGTCCCTAAATGCCAGATGTTATGATTTCAGAAAGTCGTTTAAATAGTAGCTATGTCATATATTTGGTCACATCAGTCAGGCGGGCTAGTAATTGTTCTGATGTTGTTCGGCTGGTAGGTGGCTCGAGTGTATTGACCTCTGTGTGTTAGTTAAGAGTTATTTTGGGTTAACGCCATTGAAGCTAGAAGTACCTCGATGAGGTTCCCTCGAACGGGTAAGCGCTAAGGTGGCTCGACCGAAGTGGCTCGAGTGACCATTTGTTCTGGATGAAATTTTGCTCAAGTGTGCTAAGAGGGTTGGTAACTGCATTCCCAACACTGCCCTGTTATCAATCCTCCAAGCCATGTCCCTGCGAAGTTCCCAATAGGAGGTTATTCGATAGAACATGTTAGCTCTCCCATGCCTTGTCAGGAAAGGTCCCTCATGGGTACCAAGCAACCTCGCTCAACATACATTTATAAGATAAAGAAAACGACATAGTATCCTATTACTTATTACAAACTATTGTTAGCCAAGTGACTATGATCTACGAATTGGATCCTTTGAACTTGGTCCTTCGAGCCACTTCCATGAAGAATCTTCGAGATGGGTCCATAAGACAGCATTCGTTCTCTTTCTTCGTGAGCCAATCAATCTTCTTGACTAAGTTAGCCATCCCTCTAGTGGGAACACCCCCCTACATTTCCCGCTATATATATATATATTTATATATTTAGGGAGAGGTTCTCTGGTAAACCAAAAGAATGGACTTTTTAATGGACCTTAACAAAAACACATAATAACACATTAATTTTAATTTCTATAGTGTAATTGGTCCGCGCCAACGGCACCCAAGGCCCCACCTACACCCCCTCCCCCCACCCCCACCCCCCCAAACCACCCCCTAACCACCACCATCACCATAGCAGCCCTTGTGACAGCAGGGTTGTCATGTGGGTTGGGGGGGTGGGGGGCTAGGATCGATTGACACGCATATTTGTTGCCGCTGGCACGGACCAATTACACTATAGGAATTTAAATTAATGTGTTATTATGGGTTTCTTTGTTATGGTCCATTAAAAAGTCCATTCTTTTGGTCCACTAGAGAACCTCTCCCTATATATATATATATATATACTTGAGATATATGTTTTATTTTGTTCACGAGCTAAGTGCGTGTGGCACTGGGTGTATGGGCATCGAATTGTGATACTCTACGGGTAGGCATATGTAAGCCTTATTTTATTTGTGCAACTTTACGTTTGACGTTTACTCTTCGTTGAATTTTGAGGAGGATATTCCTGTAATAGTGGGGGAGTATGTGACCCCCCGTGAGTTTTTAGCCATAAACATCGTGTAAAATTCAAAATTTCAAAACAAATAATTTTTGGAATCTATTTAATTTTGGTATGTGAAAAAGTTGGTATTTATATATAAAAATAAGGTTTTAAGTGGAACTTAAATCGGGATTACAATTTTGAAATCAAAAGTTTTTGTGCAAATATCGGAGGAGGATCGACCTAAGGAGAAAAAAAATAAAAATATTCGATCGTTAGATCGAGTTGAATTTTTTACAGAATATTCGTCCCACTGTCGGTTACAACATGCCAAAATTTTAGCCAATTTCGACAGTTTGATCATTCGTTATATATTTTTTAGTGTTTATGTTTGATTAGAACTCAAAATATTTTTAGTATATAAACATAAAGCGACAGGTTTAGGAATTTCAAAAACATTTTAGCCCTCTCAAAAATCAGTAGCTTCCCATAATTTTATTCTCTCTCGTCTATAAAGCCTAAACCCCATTGAACACATTTTTCAACCCAAGTTTTGAAGATCTAAATCAAGTTTTCTCAAGATCGTCTAGGAACACGTCTTTATTGTTTTCACGAGAGGAACACAATATTGTAATCATAATTTTGAGGAAGAATTTTATGAGTTTTCAAGTGATGATTTTAAGGTAAGGTTTTACACAATATGTTCCTCTAATTATCTCGAAAGTATTTTCTTGGTTCTCGGTTATTTGTATTCTTCTTCAAATGTTGTGGTATTCATTGGAATCCTATGTATTATTCGATTGAGATATTGTGTATTTGTTTATTTGGGCATGGTGCCATGAAATTTTAATGTAGGAGTAAGAATCGTCACCCACCAAAAGTTCAATAGTCGGAATGAGGCTTTAAGAAGCCTAAGTGAGGTGAGGTGAGGTGAGGTCCGATGACCTATTGATGTGTTATTGAGAAATAAATTAGTACAATGCTCGAGTCTCGCATTGAACTCGTATACAGTTCGTATTGTTGCATTTTTCACCGCTATTGTGTTGAGAATCTATTATTGTCATATTGTGTACTTCCCCATTCTTTTTTAGTGGAAGGTAAGTAAGGATTTGGATGTTACTTATTTTTTTTAAGGTTATTAAGAGCACGACATTTTGAGAATTTTATTTTTGTATAAATTGGCAATGTAAATATTTGGGGAACTTAGCGTTATTTTGAGTGGAATTAAAACTGTAATCATTTGGAGGTGTATTTTACGTAGCCTTGTTTTTAGGAGACAACTTAGATTGGCATGTAAATTTTGGATTGGACGTTATGTATTTTGAAGTCCTGTCATTTTTATTTAGTGGAATATATATCCTCTGTATGTATTGTTGAGGATTTTGTTTAGTTGTAATCGTAGTAGCGCCTTGATTTTCTCGGGGTGTTAAAGATGGTATCAGAGCATAGGTATACGACAACCCTCGGGTTTTTGGGTTTCGATCTAGCATACGTGTTAGTTGCGTTTCTTGGAGATATGGCGTTTTGTGTTAATGCCGTTGTAGGCATTGAGATTAAAAGTTATAATCTTGATGTGAGTATATTTAGAGTTGATTTTTGAATACGAGATTTATTTTTGAGATCATCAGTATAGATGTTAGGTGTCGTAAGTATCAATTTGGTGATGTGATTTGATTTGTGAAATTTAGTGTTCGATGACTTTTTGAGAGAGAATCAAGTGGTGATACGTGCGAGAGTGTAGTACGTCGTTATTTTCATAAATATATTTATATATATTGTTGAGATATATGTTTTATTTTGTTCATGGAGTAAGTGCGTGTAATATTGGGTGTATGGGCGACGAATTGTGATAATCCATGGGTAGGCATACGTAAGCCCTATTTTATTTGCGCGGCTTTACGTTTAACGTTACCTCTTCGTCGAGTTTCGAGGACAAAATTCTTGTATTATTGGGGGAGTATGTAACACCCCATGATTTTTGAGTCGTAAAAATCTTTGTAAAATTAAAAATTTTGAAAAAAATAATTATTGGAATCTATTTAATTTTGGTATGTAAAAAGGTTGGTATTTATATATAAAAATAAGGTTTTAAGTCGAATTTAATTCGGGATTAAAATTTGGAAAATATAACTTTTTGTATAAAAATCAGGAGAGGATCCAACCTAAGGAGAAAAAAAATAAATAAAAATATTCGATCATCCGATCGAGCTAAATGTTTTACAGAAGCTTCGTCTTGCCGTCAATTACAACATATAAAAATTTTAGTCAATGTCAACAGTCCGAACGTCCGTAATGTGTTTTTAAGTGTTTGTGCTTGATTAGGACTCAAATTCTTTTTGGTATATACACATAATGTGTCAGTTTAATAATTTTAAAACACATTTTAACCTTCTCAAAATCAGTAGCCTCCTATAATTTCATTCTCTCTCATTTACAAAATCTAAACCCTATTGAACACAATTTTCAACCCAAGTTTTGAAGATTTAAATCTAGTTTTCTCAAGATCGTCCAAGAACACATCTTTATTGTTTTCACGAGAGGAACGCAAAAGTGTGATCAGAATTGTGAGGAAGAATTTTATAAGTTTTTAAGTTATGATTTTAAGTTAAGGGTTTACACAATATGCTCCTCCAATCTCGAGAGTGTTTTTTTTATTCTCACTCATTTGTATTCTTCTTGAAATGTTGTGGTGTTCATTGGTATCCTATGTATTATTCGATTGAGATATTGTGTATTTGTTTATTTGGGCATAGTTCCATGAAATTTTAATGTGGCACTGATAATGGTCACCTGGCAAAAGTCCAATAGCCGATATGAGGCTTTAAGAAGCCTAGGTGAGGTGGGGTGAGGTCCGGTGACTTATTGATGTGTTATTGAGAAATAAATTGGTGCAATGCTCGAGTCCCGTATACAGTTTCGTATTGTTACATTTTTCACTATTATTTTGTTGAGCGTCTATTCTTATCATATTGTGTACTTCCCTGTTCCTTTTTTATCTGCAGGTAAGCGTTGATTTGGACGATACTGATTTTTTTAAGGATATTAGGAGCACGACGTTTTGAAAATTTTATTTTCGTATAAATTGGGAGTGTATATATTTGGGGAGTTTAGCGTTATTTTGAGTGAAATTAAAACCGTAATTATTTGGAGGTGTATTTTAGCTAGCCTTGCTTTAAGAGACATCTTAGATTGGCATGTAAATTTTGGATTGGACGTTATGTATTTTGATGACTTGTCATGTTTATTTTGTGGAATATAGATGCTCTATATGGATTGTTGAGGATTAGTTTAGTTTTAATCATAGTATCACCTCGATTTCCTCGGGGTGTTAAAAGTTTATGTTTGCCTTCACGTTCATAGGAGGAATTGTAAACAATAGTTACAATGATCATCTTGGACCATATGTATATCTAATAAGCGGATAAAATCATCACGAAATTGGATTGTTACTACCGACTAAAGGGGAGCGCCCAAAATTTGCCCAACTGTACATCTACGACACTGAATCTGAGGTCTCAAACTTTTTATAACATCGACCCCATCATTGTAGATGGACTCATAAGAATGTTTGATTAAAGCAATGAATTAGAAAAAGTGTTTAGGATGTCCCGTGATCGTTTCAAACAATCTAATTTTGTAGACATTCGCCCAAAATTTTCCCAACAAGGCAGGGTGACCCCCGGTTTACAATTTACCCTAATCCTTTGACGTTGCTAGGTTTATAGTTGGGGACATGTCAGATACTAATTACATGCGTGATATTATCATTCATCATAAGTGTACCATATTGAAATGTATAAGCGAGCTACATCCCTCCATTATGGCCATGCAATATCCAATATTTTTTCTATATGGCGAAGATGGATATCACATAGACATTCGATGCGCAAATAATACGGGTCATCATTATACAAAGAGGGAATGCGTAACCATGCGGGAGTATTATTCCTACAAGCTACAACAAAGATCAAATGAATCCAATGTGTTACACATTTCTGGGCATTTATTTCAACAATACATTATTGATGCATACACGTGTATAGAGGAAGGGAGGGTGTGATGGATACGCCTAAATCAATCTCAATTTCACTTAGAACTTTACAAAGGTCTTAAGGATACAGTATTAAGAGGCGACACAACACCTGTATCCGTTGGTAAACGCATTGTTCTACCCTCTACTTTCATAAGCGAACCAAGATACATGGCTCAAATCTTTCAGGATGCTATGGAAATCTGTAGATGGCTTGGTAACCCAAACATATTCCTCACATTCACAGCGAACCCCAAGTGGTTAGAAATTATCAACTTTTTGTCACTTACTCTTGGAAAACAACCTGATGAATGGACGGACATTATCGCAAGATCATTCAAAATAAATCTTAATCATTTTATGACCGATATAAAATAAGGAAAGCGATTTGACATTGTTTCAGCAGGTAACCACCTTTTTTCCTTTTTTTCCTAACACAATTACAACATAATCTAACTTCATTTTTTTTTGCTTAAATATTTTTACACAATTGAATTCCAAAAAAAGAGGATTTCCCCATGCTCATATCATATTATTCCTACATCCTGACAATAAAACTCGGACATCGGCCGAAATAGATGCAATTATTTCAGCTGAACTACTAAATGAACATGACGATCATATTAGCTTCAAAGCTGTCACACAATTTATGATCCGCGGGACCTGTGGTGAACCAAATCGTAACTCACCATATATTTCTAGAGGAATTTGTTCAAAAAAATTTCCTAAGCCATTCGTAATTGTGACCTCTTTACATGAAAAAGGTTTCCCTAGACGTGATGGGGTTGTTGTTGAGAAAAATGGTATTAAAATCGATAATAGATTTGTTGTACCTCATAACAAGGACTTGATTGTTACATACGATGCACATATTAATGTTGAGTTGTGTACTAAATCTAGAGCTATTAAGTATCTATTTAAGTATGTAACAAGGGGGCTGACAAAGCAAGGGTTGTGCTACAAGAAAATGTTGTTCGAAATGAACAAACATGCAGGGATGATTTTATACCTATTGATGAGATTAGATATTTTCATGACTTTCGGTACGCATCTACATGTGAGTCTTCTCGGGGGATATTTAATTTCGATATTCAACACTGTAGCGTAAAAATTGAGAGATTAATGTTCCACTTACCACATGAGCAGCAAGTAACATTTAGGGAGTTTAAAAGATTAGACAATTTTGCAAACAAGATCGATGCAGAGAAAATAATGTTCACTGAATGAATGAGGATGAATTTTGAAAATTCGAATGCAAATGGTGTTACATATCCGACATTCAAGGCAACATGTTATGCAATAGGTCTATTAGATGGAGACAACGAATGACACGATGCTCTATCTCTTGCTTCGAACTAGTCATCTGGTAATCATCTATGTGAATTATTTATTACAATACTCATTTTTTGTGACGTAAATGATCCAATAGTTCTTTGGGAACAAAATTGGCATATTATTTCTGAAGATTTCTATACATGAAGAGGAAAAAACTTTAATTTACAAAATTACTCTTAACTGATTCTCAGGTCCAAAATTATGCACTTTACAAAATTGAACAAATCATACGTCGTAACAATAAAAGTTTGAAAGATTTTCCACCACTCCCACTCCCTGATGCTTCTTTGTTAACCGATATGGGAAGTCGATTGATTCGTGATAAGACATTGTAAAACATTAATAAAATGTCTTTAGAACACAAAAAACTACATGTCGGATTAAACGAGGATCAGTTATTGGTATATAACAATGTCATTGATTCGGTTAATTAACAGAATGTAAAATTGTATTTCGTTTATGGGGCAGGAGGAACTGGAAAACCTTATTTATGCAAGACTATCATTACTAGATTAAAATCAGGAGGTAAGATTGTTCTTACTGTAGCCTCCTCTGGGATCGCTTCATTATTTCTACCGAGAGAAAGAATGACTTATTCACGTTACGCAATTCCGATTGGCATATCTGAATCATCAACATGTGATATAAGACAAGGCACCAACCTATCTGAACTCATCCGTAAATGTTCACTTATTATTTGGGATGAAGATACCATTGATCATCGTCATACCTTTGAAGAAGTTGATAAAACACTATGCAATATCCTACACTTCGATGATCCAAATTGTAACGATAAAATTTTTGGTGGCAAAACGGTGCTTCTTGGAGGAGACTTTAAACAAACCTTATCAGTTATTTAGAGAGGAACAAGACATGATATCGTTCAGGCTTTAGTAAACATGTCACTAATTTGGAAAATGTGTCAATTCCTTATCCTAAAACAAAATATGCAAATACAAGACACATCCGAATTTTCAGATTGGGTTCTTAGAATAGGAGAAGGGACGATATGCTCAACTTCTTTTAATGATGACTTGGATAAGACGTGGATTGAAATTCCTAATGATTTACTAATTCAACCCACATATAATCCAATTATAACAACTATGGAAAGCACAAACCCCGATTTGGTTGAAAACATTAAGAAGAAGAGTAAATGAGATTGTCTACAATTCTAACACCAACTAATGATGTGGTGGATGATATAAACCAATTTGTTCTTAATAAAATTTCAGAAGAGGAACGTACATACCTAAGTTCTGACTCCATTTGTAAGGCATATGCTAAAGCAATCGACAAAGAGATGTAACTCCCTGTGGAGTTTCTAAACAGTTTGAATTTCACTAGCTTACCTGGCAACAATCTTCGTCTAAAAGTTAAAGTCCTTGTCATCCTATTGTGTAATATTAATCAAAGTGTCGTCCTTTGTAATGGAACACGCTTAATTATTACTCAAATTAGTTAATGGATCATTGAAGCAAGAGTTCTTACTGGATCACACATTGGGACAAAAGTTTTCATTCCAAGAATCGTCATGACGTCAACAGATAAGAAATGGCCTTTCATACTAAAACGAAGACAATTCCCTTTCCATTTATGTTTTTCTATGACTATAAAAAAGAGTCAAGGACAAACTTTGTCCAATGTTGGAATTTTCTTACCCCAACCAGTATTCTGCCATGGATAACTCTACATAGCTGTGTTAAGAGTCAAATTAAGGTCTGGTTTAAAAGTACTAATAATAAATGATGATTCCATGCCTCAAAATTACACTAAGAATATCATATTCAATGAGATATTCCAAGACTTACAATTAGGTAAATAAATATTACTATTCCTCCACGCATTAGCATTTAAATTATAATCTCATGTTATTAATAAAGACATGACCATTACACAATTACTTATACCCTTAATGTATTTGCGTAATCTGAATGTAGATCCAGTGTAAATGGTTGTCATGCATTGGTGTCACAATTAACCATTGAATCAGAAAACTGCACAATTATTGTACGAATAGCAAGAAAGTGGGATGTCTTCAATTTTAAGAAGAGCAACGAGCTTACATCTGTCGATTTCATTCTTTCGGATGACTTTCATAATTCAGCTAAAACAAAAAATGACTTTCATAATTCAGCTAAAACAAAAAATGACTCTGACTGCCTAAAGATCAACTAATATTGGGGCATATTCCTTCTTTTCAATTTTTTTTATAAAAGAGAGACCTTGCTAATGATTTGGTAGGGAGGAGGTATGTTTAGTCATTCCAGTGACTTAATTGAGTTGTCTTAGCTATATGTTATAAAATGTTTGAATTTTTTGAGTTCATTTCCCATTTGGAGTTAGTTGATGCCACTTTAAACAAATTCTAACAGGAGTTAATTGCCCATGATGTTTATACACCAATTTCCTTTTTTTTTAAAATATTATGGTTTTGTAATCCAATGTGCCTCTTGTTTGAACATATGGTATAAAAACTAATAAACTATTCAAAGACAAAAAGAAAAGGCTTATTGTTAATACCAATTTTAGTCTGCTGACATGGCACAATGAAGTGGAGACACGTGTCAATCTACATGGCACTAACAAACATTTCTGAACAATTCTTTGACTTCGAGGATCTCAATTTCCCCGATTAACTCACCGACCAGTAGGGGCTCACCGGGGAACTTTACTGCAGCGAGCAACTCATGGATACCGAGATACTTAGGTGGTCCGAGCAGCTTAGGCGGTCCGAGCTGCACCTCAGTCAGAGCATTTATTATCAGACAATTAAGAGGATTAAATGCGCATTAAATGCTGAATATTATCATACAGATGTATACGCTTATTGACCAGCTATGTATTACTCATTCATATGTATAGCCTCATGGCTATAAATACATTGGATCATCCTCATTGTAAGGGGACCAGAATTTCTGGAGATAAATCTTACCTCGAGAATTCCCAAACAGTCAATAATAACATAAACAGTGGACGTAGCCTATTCGTTCAAGGCTGAACCACTTTAAAATATCTTGTTTTATTTATTTTTTATCTGTGATTAAACAATTAGAGATAATCTAATTTTTTATATCAACAGATTGGCACCGTCTATGGGAAACGACTGTAATTTTCTTTTTTCACCAAAAATAAATCATCACTAATGGCTGACAATCCTGACTCCAGCAATCGAAATGCTGGAAACTCCCCAAATCCATCCGCTCCTCCAAATATCCAAGATCTGGCTTGAATCATGGCCAGTTTAGCTCAAGGCCAGACAGCCATATAGGAAACAATGCGACAACTCATGCAAACTATCCAAGGTGGAGAATCAACCTATTCAGGACAACGAAGTGGTCAAAGAAATACTCATTTACTTTCTTCACGCATTAGGCAAAGCGATTCATATCGCACTGATAAATCTGAAGATTTTTCTTATCAACCGGGTCGAACTTCGTCAGTACGAGCCACAGATACTGAACAACACATCACTCTCTCTCCGGAAAGGACCATTGCACTGGAAAGATTGAGTAGGGTCTCTCCTTTTGATCGATTGGGCCCTAGGAAAAATAAAAGTCCTCCTAAGGCTGTGTCGAGAAACTTTCGACGACCATTTGATTTAAGAGAGGGTTCTGCCCAATCACAACCAGCTACTCGACAAGATAGATCCCAATAAGCCACATCCACGCGATCAGTTGCTCGAACCAACAGGCTCGAGGAAGGAAATGATGCGTGGAAAGGCTTTATTCAGAGGCTGGAGGATAGATTAGGGGAAATGGCCAAGGCCGAGAATCCTCTACAAAGAACTTTTGTCCAAGGGACACATTTTGTCCAAGCAATTATGGATTTTCCCACACCATCAAAGTTCAAATCACCTGTTATGACTCCTAAATATGATGGAAAAACCGATCATGTCCTTCATATAGAGTAATATCAAGCTTCTGTCGACATCTATGTTGTGCCAGATGAGATGAGATGCAGGGCATTCTCAAGAACTCTTATAGGATCTGCTCAAATATGGTACAATAATCTTCCTCGGGGTAAGATTTCAACTTTCTTTCAACTGACCGAGCTCTTCATTGGAAACTTCTATTTTGGAGCAAAACCTGTTAAACGAGTAGCACACTTGTTAAGTGTTAGACAAAAGGCAGGTGAGAGCACCAGGGATTATATAACTCATTTCAATAACGAGAAACTCAAAGTTATTGATTATGAGGAAAAGACAGCGATTACTGCTCTGATGAGTGGGCTATTGCCCAACAAGTTGTACTACACTTTGGCCAAAGATCCACCCAGAACCATGTCAGAACTGATGGCAAAAGCGGCCAAGATCATGAATGCCGAGGAGGCTATGGCTGCAAAGAAGAATATGGATACCAAAGAAACCAAGGTGGAGGGTGATAAGGCTAAAAAGAAAGAACATAAAAACAATAGTGGTGACAAGCACTCAAAAACAAAGCCATCATGGGAGGTATTAAAGAAATTTGAAAATTATACTCCTTTGAAGGTAGACATCAACCATGTTCTAGAAGAAATCAAGAACAGAGAGGAGTTAAACTGGCCAGAGAAAATGAAGTCAGACCCTGACAAGAGGAATAAGGCCAAATATTGTGAGTTCCACAAGGATCATGGCCACATGACCAAAAATTTCATAGCTCTTCAGAATGAGATCGAAGCACTCATTAGACGAGGAAAACTGGCAAAGTATGTTGATCGTAGAAATGAAAGAAGAAACAACTACCGAGCAAGAGAGAGGTCTAGATCTCCTCATCGAGCAGAGGAGAACAAGAAAAGAGACCATGAAGATGATCCAGAAGATGACCCCAATCTTCCCAAAAGACCAAGGAAGCCAGAATGTGAGGTATTTTCAATACGTTTGGGATTATTTTATTATAATGTGATTACAAGTGGAGATACAGGAGGTGGAGACCTTACTGCAGAAATAAAAGCTTACCTCAATGAGGCTCAAGCCTGTTCATATATTCAACGAATAAACTTGGCTGAAGATAATCGCCCGAGGAAGGTCAACAAAGAAAAATTGGTCATCGGTTTCTCAAAAAATGACCTCGTAGGTGTATTGTATCCTCATGATGACCCATTGGTGATCAAAATGAGAATGAAGGAAGTGATGATCTCGAGAGTACTGGTCGATAATGGTAGCTCGGGTGATATTATGTTCTACTCGTGCTTCGATAGCTTAAATCTAAAGTTGTCTCAGTTGGAGCCTTATCACAGGCCCCTTCTCGGTTTTGCTGGCGAGAAAGTTTTTCCACTTGGGATGATCAAATTGGATATGTTCATTGGTACATGGCCTGCTTGTCGAACAGAAAGAGTATGCTTCTTCGTGATGGATAAGAATGTTCAATCAGCCTATAATATCATCATGGGAAGGGTAAGATTGAAGAAGTTCGAAGCAGTGTCATCTACGATACATCAATGCCTAAAATTTCCAACCAATTTTGGAGTAGGAGTTGTGAAGGGTGATCAAAAAGTAGCTCGGGAATGCTACTATTCATCTGCCGAACAGGAGGAACTAGAGGAATCTAGGAAAAAGACTACTACCTATCAGGTGGATAAGGGTGCAAAAATTGAAACATTGGATCCTAGAGACGAGTCGCAACTCGTGAAAGGTTAGGTGGTTGAAGCTATTGAAAACATCATTCCGGACGACGAGCACCTTGAATGAACAACTCAGATAGGTTCGTTGTTACATGCCTCATTAAAATAGGAGTTGATAGTTTTCTTAAAAAGCAGAAAACAAACTTTTGCTTGGAGTCGTGAAGATATGCCCGGAATAGACCCAAATTTCTTATGTCACGAGCTCAATGTGAATAAGGAAATCAAGCCAGTGAAGCAAAGAAGAAGAGTGTTTAGCCCCGAGAAGAACCAAGCTATACAGGAGGAGGTCGATAAGCTCCAAAAATATTGCTTTATTAAAGATTTTAAATATCCAGACTGGTTAGCAAATGTAGTAATGGTGAAAAAGAAGAACAACAAATGGAGGATGTGCGTAGACTTCACCGACCTCAACAAGGTATGTCCAAAGGACCATTTTCCCTTGCCCCGAATTGATCAACTAGTGGATGCTACCTCGGGACACGAGCTGTTGAGCTTCATGGATGCTTATTCTGGTTACAACCAGATTAAAATGAAACCTGAAGATAGGGAAAGTACCTCTTTCATTACCCCTAGGGGAACTTATTGTTATAATGTTATGCCTTTTGGTTTGAAAAATGCAGGTGCGACATATCAACGGCTGATGAACAAGGTGTTTGCAGAACAAATCAGTCGCAATATGGAAGTCTATGTTGATGATATGCTGATAAAGAGCAAGAAAGCTGCTGACCATCTAGTTGACTTAGGCCAGACCTTTGATCAATTGGATAAATATCAAATGAAATTGAACCCGAACGAGTGAATATTTGGAGTACGAGAAGGCATGTTTCTCGGGTACATTGTCAATCAACGAGGCATTGAAGCAAACCCTGAAAAGATCAAAGCTCTGTTAGGGATGCGATCTCCAATGACGAAGAAAGAAGTGCAAAGTCTTACAGGGCGAGTAGTAGCACTTAACAGATTTGTATCGCGAGCAACTGATAGATGCCTCCAATTCTTCAAAACGCTCCGAAAGACTTTTGAATGGAATGAAGAATGCGAGAAAGCTTTTCAAGAATTGAAGAAATATTTGGGAGCACCTCCACTGTTGTCCAGACCAGTGATGGGAGAAAGGTTGTACTTGTATCTGGCAGTTTCGGGAAATGTAGTTAGCTCGGCATTAATAAGAGTAGAGGATGGAGTAAAAAAAACAATTTATTACACTAGTAAGGCCTTTCGAGGAGCAGAGATCAGATATCCAAAGTTGGAAAAGTTGGCACTGGCGCTGATCGAAGCGAGTAGAAGAATGAAGCCATATTTCCAGGCTCATACCATAGTCGTATATACCGATATGCCATTGAGGCAAGCTCTTCATAAACCATAAAAATAAGGGAGATTGATGTATTGGGCAATAGAACTCGGTGAATATGATATAATTTATGAGCCTAGATCGTCACTGAAAGGGCAAGCAGTAGCATATTTTATAGCAAAGTTCACTTATCCTGATACCCCCGAGGAGCAAAAGCTAAACACCGACCAACCTGTGGATGTTACAGGATCATCAAATTTAAACCTCGATCAACTTAAGTTGGTCGGAGAGCAAGAGGAGAAGGTCGGCGAGTAACGAAGTGTGGTAGAAATGGAGATAAAGGAGCAACAAATATTCCATCGAGGAACTTTGTCCAATAACAAGTTTGAGGACGAAATACATGTATGGAACCTATATGTGGATGGCTCATCATGCACCTCGGGTAGTGGAGTTGGGATTATATTGAAAAGTCCAGACGAGATCGATATAGAATATGCTCTGCGCTTTTAATTTCAAGCTTCTAATAATGAGGCCGAATATGAAGCGATGATTGTAGGTCTTAGTCTGGAAAAAATCATGAAGGCAGAGCAGGTAATCGTATGCAGTGACTCACAGTTGATTGTAAACCAATTGCTTGGTATATATACAGCAAAAGGAGAGTTGATGATTAAGTACCATACAAAGGCAATGGGATTGATATCGGAATTTATTACTATTCAACTGGTCAGAATACCAAGGATGGAGAATGCAAGAGCAGACGCTTTAGCTCGATTAGCATCATCTACTCGTACCGAGCTACGAATAACAATCCCAATTAAAGTTCTAGATGGTTGGAGCATAGATGAAGATCTGACGATGAATTTTATTACCCTTGATTTAGGGCCATCTTGGATGGATCCCATCAGGGCATATATTGAGGAGGGACAATTACCGATTGACAAACTCGCAGCCAAGAAATGGAAGTTTAAAGCTGCTCGTTATGCACTAACTAATGGTATTCTATACAGACGAGGAATCATAACTGGCTTGCAAAGGTGTGTACATGCCGCCGAGGTGAAGGATTTGATTGAAGAAGTCCATAAAGGGTCCTGTGGAGCCCATGTAGCAGGTCGGATGCTTTTGCAAAGAATAATGATGCAGGGATACTACTGGCCAATGATGAGGGTTGATTGTATTGCCTATGCCAAGAAATGTGACAAGTGTCAGCACTTCTCCTCCATCCGAAGAACTCCCCAAGCATTGCTGACACCCATTACCTCCCCTTGGCCATTTGCCATGTGGGGAATTGACTTGGTCAGGCCACTTCCAATGACTAGAGGAAGATTTAAATATCTCGTCGTCGTAGTGGATTATTTTACTAAGTGGGTAGAAGCCGAGCCTCTTGTCGACATGACATACGAAAAGGTGTACCAATTTATTTGGAAAAATATCATTTGTAGATATGGTCTTCCCCACGCATTCATCACCGACCATGGAACACAATTTGACAACGAGGAGTTCGCTGCCTATTATCACCAGTCAAATATATTGAAAATCCACTCGGCACCAGGCCATCCCCAAAGCAATGGGCAAACTGAAGTGACAAACCGAACGCTGCTAAATGGCTTGAAGAAAAGACTGAATGACGCGAAAGCAAACTGGATCAATTAGCTATATTCAGTACTATGTGCTTATCTTACTACTCTCCGAGCAGCAACTGGAGAATATCCATATATGCTGGCATTTGGAAGTGAAGCTGTTATACCTGCCGAGCTGGGCCTCCCAACACACCGAGTGCTGAACTTCAATTCTTTTGTCAGCGACTTAATGAGAAGGTTAGACTTGGATATGCTCGAGGAAGTTAGAGAAGAAGCAGCCATCAGGAATGCTGCTTATCAGCAACGAACAACCTTGTTCTATAACAAGAGAGTGAAGAAGTGCGACCTGAAAGAAGGGGACTATGTGCTAAAGAAAGTAATTCAAAAGCACAATAAACTGGAAGCTAACTTGCATGGGCCCTACAGAGTAACAGAGGTTGTTCGACCAGGGACATATAGAATTGAAACTTTAGAAGGGGAGGAGTTTAAGAATGCATGGAATGCAGAGCATCTGCGCAAATATTATCAGTAATGTAAATCCTCATGTAATGCTGTTTCATCAGTATGAATAAAATGTGAATATTCTACCCAATTCTCTCCTTTTATTGAAATTTTTTCGCGGAATACTAGTGTTACACACTACTCAGCAAAATCCACCAACTTCGGTTGGTCGGGAATAAAAATATTTCCCAAAAGTGCCAACTCCGGTTGGTTGGGAAGAAAATCCACCAACTCCGGTTGGTCGGGATAAAAAATATTTCCCAAAAGTGCCAACTCCGGTTGGTTGGGAAGAAAATCCACCAACTCCGGTTGGTCGGGAATAAAAATATTTCCCAAAAGTGCCAACTCCGGTTGGTTGGGAAGAAAATCCGCCAACTCCAGTTGGTCGGGATAAAAAATATTTCCCAAAAGTGCTAACTCCGGTTGGTTGGGAAGAAAATCCACCAACTCCGGTTGGTCGGGAATAAAAAATATTTCCCAGAAGTGCCAACTCCGATTGGTTGGGAAGAAAATCCACCAACTCCGATTGGTCGGGAATAAAAAATATTTCCCAAAAGTGCCAACTCCGGTTGGTTGGGAAGAAAATCCACCAACTCCGGTTGGTCGGGAATAAAAAATATTTTCCAAAAGTGCCAACTCCGTTTGGTTGGGAAGAAAATCCACTAACTCCGTTGGTCGGGAATAAAAAATATTTTCCAAAAATACCAACTAAGGTTGGTTGGGAAGAAAAAATATTTCTAGAAATCCACCAACTCAGGTTGGTCGGGAATAAGAAGCTGTCAACTACAGTTGGTCGGGAACATTTTTATTAAACAAAGCATGAGTATGTGATAAAAGTCAGCTAATGGCTTAGAATTAAAAAGTGATCAAGCAAAATTTTTTATACTCTTAACATTTTAAAATTACCACCAAGCTGGTCGAGAAACAAAATCAATTTTGGTTAGTCGTCAAATGATTACCACAAATTCAGGATAGTCGACAATAAGTTTTAACCAACTTTAGTTGATCGGCAAATAACACAATGTTGTTATATTTTTAATATATATACATACACATATGTAAAGTATTTTACAAAATATCTACAAGACAATGGCAATCAAGATTGCAAAGAAAAATAAAAGTCTTTCATTAAATCTAGAGCAAAATACATCGAGAATGAAATACATATTAATTATTACATCAAGATTCCTATGCAATTGGTTTCTTCCACTATGCCTTTGAAACAGGTTCTTCACCAGCAGGAGGATCGTCTAAGGCATAAGGGGAATTAATGAAATTCAAATCTTTAAGCATCCTGATGTTCATAACTGATGGTCGATCAAGGACGTGCTCGGGGCGAGATATCTCGAAGTTGGAGTGAAGACTGTAGTCGCCGATATACTTTGAAATTAGGCATTGTGGAATGGCCCGAGCAGGAATCCAACTCATATCAAGCTTAAAAGGAGGCATTGGTAGGTCGAGCAACCCAGGATTGTGGTAATCCAACAAATAATGACCTTGTTCCAACTTCAGCACGCCCAAAGCATTTAACCATCCTTGTTTATAACCCATATTATTTGCATTCTGGAGCCGATCATCTAAATGGTAGAGGGCTTCATTGTAACCAACCATCCAGAACTCCCTAGGCTGTTTGTGGAACTAGTAGGTTAATCTTTCTAACTGCTCGTGGAGATTCTTCACCAAATTCGTTTTATTCTCCAAGGTAGAATTTTGGGCAGCCAGTTTCTCGTCTAAAGTTTGGATTTTCTTAGACATCTCGGCCAACGCCTGGTTATTAGCCACTGCCCGGTCGAGCAGACACTTTAAATACTGGTAAACTTCAACTACTTGCTCTGAAGAATCTTGACCAAGGATATCAACGATCTGAGTTTCAGTCATATCTGAATGACCAGCTTTTAAGTAATCATTGCATTGTCTCAACAGTTTTGTATCATGAGCAGATAACAATTCCATCCTGGCCATAAACTAGTAAAAAGAAGAGATAGAAAGAATTAATAAGGAGCAAGAGGAAGAGAATCAACAGTATATATAGTCAAAATTTCAAATTTCATTGCATCATAAAAGAGAAGTACATAGTTCAGAGATACAATTGGCAAAAATAAATAGAGATAAAAATCCGAACAACTCTACACCTTCTCCTTATCTCCCAAAACTTTCTCGGGAGGCTGGGACGAGGAGGTAGGTTGCTCGGATGGCACAGATGGTTGCTCGATGGGTGTTGGAAGCTGCTCGGGTGAAATAATGGATGGTTGAAGTTGCTCGCAGGAAGACTGGACAACTGGGGGATGAGAAATTTGATCTCCCATCACCATGTAGGATTCCTCAGAGGCAGCTTCGTCCTCTTCTTCTTCTTCAGGAGTTGGAGGGGGGCCAGGGATGTGTCGTTGAAACAGATCGGAATTTTCATCAACATTCAGCTCTTTCAGAGCAGCGACCCATCCATCCCTAAAGTACTTAAGGCTACCATATTCCACCTGCGACATCATGGCAGCCAGACCCTTATTCCATCATTTGTCCCAGCCAGCACTGAAGGACTTTTTCACAGCTAACTTTCTTTTCACCTTCTCCGAGGAAAGCTTCTCGGATAGAAGTTCCTCGATAACCTTCAATTTATTCTCCACTTCCTCCTTCTGACGACCAATGTCACGAAGTCTACCCAGTTCTTCCTCAGCAGATTTGAGCTTACCTTCAAGCTCCCCAGAATTTTGGAGCTTCCCTTCGAGCTCTTTATTCTTACTTTTCAATTCTTTTATTTTCTTCTCCAATCCCTTGGATACCAACAACCTGATTCCTCTCCTGCTCAGTGGAATTAAGCTTCTTTTCCCAAGCAGCTTTATCATCAACATACTTCTGATGAGAATCCTTCAGAGACTGCGTCAGACCCACCAAAGCTTCCTCTACACCTGACGAGGAACTTGAAGCTTTAATAGCTTCATCCTTATTCAAAATTGTATTGAAACAGGTTACCAACTGGGAAAAGAAAACAATAGCAAGTCAGTGCAAATATATAATAGCGAAAAAATGAAAGTTTATGACAATAATACTTACAGAAGCAATATGACGAGAAGCCAGTGTGGTAACCATATCCCGAGAAATATTTTCTTCAATACCTTGGATCTTGAGGATGATCCAATATTTCACCGAGCTCATGACAGAGCTCGGAGCAATGAAAGTGGGAACACCACTTCCAGTAGTTGAAGGCTGAGAGATGGATTCAGCCAAATTGATCGAGGAGATTTTCTTCAGCCTCCTCAGAGGAACATCAACAGTCTCGGCCAAGGATGTACTCTTAGTCGGGGATATGACAATAACCTCGCTTGGAGCAGCGACTTTCTTCGAAGCCACTGGGGCTTCTCGGCAACCTTCACAGTAGCAGCCGGAGGAGGTGCATCGATTTTTCTTATCCCTTCTTCTGGGACATCATGTTTGCTTTTCTTTGCCTCTCCAGCAATAGAGGCAGATTTCTCGAAAAGGGCAGGAGCACTTCTTTTCTTCATTCTTTCACTCAGAGGAATATGTGACTCGGGTGAAGAACTTGCAGAAGCTGGTACCGATTCTACATCACTTATCACAAGACGAGCAGTAAAAGACGAGGTGTAACTCTTATACTGCAACAAATATGAAGTTGATCTGATATGCTCGTCGGCAACAGTCTGATGCAAACCCAGATAAGTTTCAGATGTTTTAAATTAACTTCTGTCTCTTTTGGAGACTTTCTCTTGCTGTCAACTGCAAATAAATCAAAATTAAAATATCAGTGACACCTTTTATCAAACACAAAGGAAGCATAATTTTGAAAATAAAATAAAATAAAAACAACCTATCCCATTGCCATAGGGAGGGCACCTAGGACCTTGGTACACATCATTTCCAGTTAGTGGAGGGTGTTGCCAATTTTTCATAACAACACCATGCTCGAAGTAATCCCTATTGGCATCTGGGAGATTGACTACTAGAACCCTATTTAAAAACCTAGTTTTTAAATAAAAAGTGTTGTCACTAACAGCCCATCTATAACAAAACATAATTTCTGGAATTCCTATACGGGTTCCATGCATCTGATTTAATCTATGAACTCCATTAACTATTCTCCATATGTTGGGGGCTATTTTTGCAGGAACCACGTCAAAATATTGACAGAATTCCAGACACAAAGGGTTTGGGGGAAAATAAAATCCGCATTCAGCTACAAAGAGACTGGGGAACCAATGTCCCTCAGCCAAACGAAAATAATCTGAAGGTTCAGAAAGTTTCTCCAAAACAACCCACGGAGGAATAGAGAAATCAGAGCGAAACATATCAAGCGACTCAACAGGTAAACCATGGCGAATAAAGGAAATAAAAGAGAAAGAAGAAGATCTTACAGAAAAAGGATGGATCTGTTGACAACGAACGATGAAAAGGATGAACGCATAAGAGAGAGAGAAAATGGGAAACTCAAAGATACAGATTTGAAAAAGTAAAAGACGATATGATTTTCTGCAACGCTTAAATACCTTACCTTAGGAAAAGGTAAAAATAATGATTACAAAGGGAGACGTTTACGCTACCGGCGGCTAAAAGGACAAAAAGGGCGCGGATATCGAAGCAGTTAGAAAAATTCAAAAGGCCTGATTCTATGAATTCAAAAAGGAAAAATAAATGCAAAGAACACGCTCCTAAAATTCAGGATGACCATTTAATCCCGCCGTATTTCGAGAAGAATGTTCTACACTCCTCAGTCTTGAACTGTGAAACATTGGGGGCTTCTGTTGATACCAATTTTAGTCTGCTGACATGGCACAATGAAGTGGAGACACGTGTCAATCTACATGGCACTAACAAACATTTATGAACAACTCTTTGACTTTGAGGAACTCAATTTCCCCGATCAACTCACCGAGCACTAGGGGCTCACCGAGGAAATTTACTACACCGAGCAACTCATGGATACCGAGATACTTATGCGGTCCGAGCAGCTTAGGCAGTCCGAGCTGCACCTCAACCAGAGCATTTATTATCAGACAATTAAGAGGATTAAATGCGCATTAAATGCTGAATATTATCATATAGATGTATACGCTTATTGAACAGCTATGTATTACTCATTCACATGTACAGCCTCATGGCTATAAATACACTGTATCATCCTCATTGTAAGGGGACCGGAATTTCTGGAGATAAATCTTACCTCGATAATTCCCAAACAGTCAATAATAACATAAACAGTGGACGTAGGCCATTAGTTCAAGGCTGAACCACTTTAAAATCTCTTGTTTTATTTATTTTTTATCTGTGATTAAATAATTAGAGATAATCTAATTTTTTACATCAACACTTATAGAAAATAATAGATAAGTGGAGGAATATCTTATTTCAAATGATACAAAATAAAAACCATAGGCGATAAGTTGATCGAATAAAGGAAACTCCCCACATCACACAAAACACACATAATATAGGAAAATAAAATGAAAACCAAATAGCAATCTTACAAGAATAACTAATGTGATCGATTATTATACCGGGATATGGAAATTAAAAGATGATAGAATTGTCACTTTGGGGACTTTTCCTCACTAGGCAGGACGAATGATCCATTGAGGCAATTGAAGTCTCTATGGTACGTAAACTTGGGCTTGTCACTAAAATTATCGTCACTATTGTACGAGTAAGAAACATCACACATACTGTGTGTCCCTATTAGAATAACCTTCATCACTTAGTCGAGCTTCACAGTAACAGTGAATTCTTTACACATTGTGATTTCTTTGGAATTGGCTTGACCACAAAGAGTTGAAAAATTATTCCCAGCGGATGTAACTTGGATAACTTTTCCATCTAGGATGCATGGAATATGTTCTGATTCAAAGGTTGTTTGATTTTCAAGCTTCAATGGAGTTGTACAATTGGGGGTGATATTCCATCCACTCGGATAATATCATTGAAAGAAGGCCTCTCTTTTTATATAACAATAAAGCTTATTTAAAAACTATTCAACGCCTATTTCACCCTAATGTGCCCCCATCGTGTTGAATAAATTAGATTTGCAAACAGTTAAATATATAACATACAAATATCTATTCCTTCACCCTGGCGTTCGCGCGTTACATTGAATAAATTATATTTGTAAACGATCCAATATATATCATACGAATACACATTTATATCCATTTGTAATTGTGACAACCCGCTCAAAATAATAACGGGTGGCCAGCCCTATACTACATTAAATTAGGTATCCCAGATGGATCAGTCGCAACATCAACTGACAATTCTAAATAATATAAGGCTAACTACGCGAAATCATTAAAAGCGGATTGCTAAAAATTTAAAACTTTTATTTAACACCAATTAAAACCAACCATTCAAACAATAAACAATAATACTACATCTAACTCTGATGAGCAATGCAAACTAACACCAGTAATATAAAGGAGTACAATACAATGTACAAATAAGATACCCGAATATGCTGTCGGGTCACAGACAATACAACAATATGAGAGAGAGAAAATAAATATAAAAGTGTTAATCTACAACACTTGAGTTTAAACCTGATATACAGACTGAATCCTAATCTAGAGATACAAAAATAGGAATTCACTAAAGCAAAGTGCCATAACAGTCAGCTAGTGCTACTGCTCCACGAATACACTGGATGGGAGAACGTCAATGGCATCCTTGCGGAGGAACACCAAAAGTAATACAATATACATACATAGGAGGAGAAAATATAAACGGGTCAGAGCCCGAGTTCAAAACATTTTATAGCAAGTGCATTAAAATGCATAATAATTATAAATGCATTATTACATGATTTAATGGAGTCGCACTCTCCATAATAATCCAACTCACCTCTCAACTAAAGTGTGCAACTAAACGTATGTTCATGGTCTCCCAACTCTAATTAGGCAAATAAATCTAACTAAATCCCAATATGAATAATCAATTGAAATCATTTTTACTTATCTCCAATTCTACACTTATCTGAATTTCATCTAATTCATATAATTTCACTTTTAATGTTAGGGCTCTCATTCATTTGTTCACTTACTTAACATATAAGGTTTACATACCCATTTTCCAATCCAATTACACAATAAACATAAACATCTTCTTAACTAGAATATCATATATTCTAGTTATGCCAACAATATACAATTATAAGATGAGTTATTAGCATCAAAGTGCTAAGGACTAAACTTACTCCCAATTCTTAATACTGCACTACGTTTCGTGCGTGGGACGTCTCGCCGAAGCAAAATCCAAACAAGGAACCCCCCCATTACACTACTCCTGACAGTATTGATTTTCGAGATTCATTATTCCCTCAATGCATGATGCATGTAACCCAAATTCTTATTATTCCATTTTAATTAATTATTATTCCCAATTCTCAACGAGTACACGGCGTTTCGTGCGTGGGACGTCTCGCCGAAGCGAAATCCAAACAAGGAACCCCCCATTACACTACTTCTGGTAATGTTGGTCGTTGAGGTCCATTAAGCCCTTATGCCCAAGTACCAATCACATCCATAATATAATAACCATCCAACCGAGCTATAACTCGAGGACGCAGGCTCACATGCTATCATCTTCCAGTTTCCCATCCACCTAACATACTGAGGCCACCTGGTGGGGTTCAACGGCACCCACCTCATGATCAACTCACGCACACAACGTCCCGGGAAGCGGTCATAGCTCCTAACCGGAAAGTGAGAACGACACATACCCACAACTTCTCACCCCCAAAATAATAATGTATATCTCATAATAATCACATGGACGACTATGACCTGGGGAATATCCACACCCTACTCATCGAGCCAGGATGCTCACCCTCATCGCACGCAACTTCCCAATGATAGCAAGGAAGGGGTATGCTTCACTATATGTATATATATACCATCACATAAGGTATAAATACATCATCACATCATATAAAGATATACCATCATATAAGATATACCTACCACATTGTTTATATATTAGTAGTACGCTCTTAGGCGTAGTGGGAATAATATTATTATTTAGTATATTTCCCTCTTGATATACCAATCGTCAATTCTCACACATCTTCCCCACTTAGTATACGCTATACTATTTCTCACTTTAAGCTCACATGTCTCTTCTATATGAATTGTCTCTCAATCCCATTTAAGTTAAGGATATTCTATTTACTAATGTACCTCAATTAGCATTTCTCCTTGTGTGATACATCTCCCAAATCAATCATCGTTAAGGATATTTCTATATCCGTATGCACATTTATAAGCATTTATAAATCTCCATCCATAATATAGTTCAATTTATTATATGAACCTTAAAAGTTATCCCATTGGGATTTGGTCCTAAGACCCAATATCGCTCAACTCATTCTCATTCTTTCATAATAATTTAATAATTATCTCCCAATAGGATTTACAATGATAGTGGGCTTCCCCACTTAGAATATACCAAAATCTCTAATCGATATTCCTCAATTTAAGTCAATATGACTCCAATAAGATTTTGTAAGGGAAACTCTCTAAAAGTCTCTAAAACATACTCCATACGATTCCTATAGAGGCTCCCAATCAATAACCTCGAACAAAACGGAATGAAATTCTCCCTAGAAAACATTCCCCCTAAATGCCCCGTTTCCAAATCGATTCGGGCCAATTCCGAATCGATTCGGCCCTGCGAATCGATTCGGCCTCCAAGGCGAATTGATTCGGGTCCTAAGACCTGGGACTCTGTCCCAGGCCGAATCGATTCGGCTGGGGTCCGAATCGATTCGGTCACTCAGACCTGGGCAACTGCATAATTCCGAATCGATTCGGTAAGGGGCCGAATAGATTCGGCTCTACAGAACTCACGAAAATGGCTAGTTTTTATTTAACCTAAAATCCCTAAAATTGATTTTAATCGTTTTCTCTTCATTTCTCTTAAACCCAATCACATATATAACATTAATATTAATCCAAAAACACATTTAGACTAATTTCTATCATCAAATCCAAGATCTACATAACAAATCTAAGATTTTACCCAAAAGTTAGGTTTTGATAAACTAAACCTAAAACCCATAAATTTAAACCACAAATCATGCAATCAATGGAACACAAAAATTATTTAGCAAGTTTAATCGCTTGCCTCGGGTTCGTAGGGTCTGATCCGTCCTCGAGATCGCGTTGTGGACGAAAAATCCTCTTTCTCCCTCTTTTCTCCTTCTTTCTTCTTCTCTCTTTCTTCCTTTCTATTTCTCTTTCTCTCTCTGGAGAATAAATCTCCTGTAGGATTTTAAGCCTTATCTCCCAAGATACATAACTTTAAATGATAATACACACTTTAAATGACTCGGTAACTTTAATTCGAGTCAAACGAGCTTAAATTATTTCGAAACCTAAATAGACCCCAAGTACAGTCATTTCGACTTTCTCGACTCTTCCGAAAACAACTACACCCTCAGAATTTCCATTCGAAGCACTTTCTAACAACCTCAAATTTTGACCTCAATTGCCAATTTAATAATTCTCCGACGAAAATAATATTTATTTCTCCCAAAATAAATAAATTATCGTCTCTAAAGCCTCGGGTTGTTACAAACTTCCCCACTTACAAAAATTTCATCCTCAAAATTTAGCTATGCCTAATACTCCAAAGCTCAACTAGTTCCTACTACACTCATCATCACTAACCCTATACCAAAAACCTCTAACTTTCCATGAAGAATTTATTTTAAGTTGATTTTTAAGTTATATAAACCAATTTTAACAACTAGGGCACCCATACACCCTTTATTCGAGCTTTACTCGTACCAATCATAATGAGGCTTCATTTGCCTCCCAAGTTCCACAAGTCCATAAATATAAATTATACTAGCATATTAATAGAGTAAAAATTTTGAATGGTCCAAAGAAATAACTCCTCTCAATTCCTGACATTCGCCATTTTCGTGTGGGGGACGTCTCGCAAAAGCGAAATCCAAACAAGGAACCCTCCCAATACACTACTATGTGGCGACGTCGGGGATTGAGAGTTTGTTAAACCCGGACTAGAGTTTGGAAATATTTTGGTGAAAAATCATTTTGATATGGCCCAAAGGCCTATAAAAATTTTATTTTGAAAACATTTTATTTTAAAAACAGTTTATGTCATACGATATTTATATAAAGTGCCGCATGTACAACACAAGGTCTTATCAATCATCATACATATAACAACCAATAGCTCACAAAAATTAGCATAATTATGAGCTAAACTTTCCTGCGTCCCAACAATCCACAAATTTTGAACTCTTTTCAGTAATGATATCTTATATCATCTTTACATATTGCCATTTATTAGGCTCATCCATAACTGGAATACAATAATTATATAAGTCTAACACGACTATATAAAAAGAAGTAGCTTTATCATTACTACTTATCACACAATAACCATTCTTACATTCATAATAAGATTATAGCTATCTTTGAGCGCATTACAAAATTATCTATCCTCTCAAAAGATAATAACATAAGAGACTAACTTGCTCAAAATTCCTTTTCGGGTCATTGCATACATATTAGGGTTATAGCACTACCCTCTCGCAAATATCTCCCATACAATATTCCCGAAACTTCATATAGTAATATTCCTATTCATAAAGGAAAAAATTAACTTACATCATTCATCTTTAGTCTGATTACCCATTCTCATCATTGGGCTCCCAAACAAAGTCCCCTGGTCTAAAATGACCTCGAATCTGTTGTAGGGGTTGCACTTCCAAAATTTCATCAAAACGTGGTCCTTTACCTCTTGTAGGATAATCTCTCTTTTTATGACCTATTTCTTTACAAAAGAAACATCTACCCGTTAATCCTCTCGGCCCACCTTGAGGAATAAAACGTTGTTGCGACTCTCTATAGTCCGACTTATACCCACTCGCATCATTGGCACTCTCTTCGCCAAACTTACTTTATGAACTCGAATCTCCAAAGTTCTTACCCTCTTACGAACGAAGACGATATTTGTAACACTTTAGCAGTGCCGCATTTACTACCTCGATGAAAGTCGCTAGCGTAGGACTCTCTAACAAATGCTGTTGAATTCTCCAATCTAAGCCTCGAGTAAATTTTGATATACGCTTCTCTTCCGTATTTACCTCATCAGGTACTTATCTCGCCCATCTAGAAAATCTTCTTCATATTCTGCCACCGTCCTATTACCTTGAAACACATCCATCAATCCCCTCCTCATTTCCTTCTGAGTCGGGGAAGGAAAATACCTTCGATCAAAGAGTTCCAAAAAATCTGATGTAGGCAAAGTATATCTCTGTTCCAATGTGGTGACAGAGTCCCACCATTGGAGAGCTGCTCCCGATAACTTAAAGGCGGCTAAAAATTTCTTATGCACCTCACCACACTCAACCATGCGGAGGTGCCTCTGCATACTATTCTTCCATTGACTTGCAGCCATTGCATCACCTCCCCCTGAAAACTCTGGAGGATACCCTTTACTAAAATCTTCCTTCACTCTTTCCCACAAAGACAGTCCTAAATGGGTTTGGGTTGCTTGAACGGCAGGTCGCTGCGCCATCGTCGAAATGGCAGCAGTTACTGCCTGTGCCATAATATTGGCAACTTCATCTGTAGTCATGTTCCTTTGAGGTGTTTGGGGCTCCACATCCCCTTTATTTGCCCTGACTGAACGACTTCTCTTTAGTGGCATCTGAAATAAGAACAATTGTATCAGAATGCCTTTTAAATGTTATCAAATCACAGAAGAAATATGGACGTATGAATGCAACCGTCCTACTATTAAGGCTCTACATCAAGAACGCTTACGGAAGATCGCAGTATGCACACAGATCCTAAAGACACTAGAACCTGATGCTCTGATACCATCTGTAACAACCTGCTCAAAATAATAACGGGTGGCCAGCCCTATACTACATTAAATTAGGTATCCCAGATGGATCAGTCTCAACATCAACTGACAATTCTAAATAATATAACGCTAACTGTCCGAAATCATTAAAAGCGGATTGCTAAAAATTTGAAACTTTTATTTAACACCAATTAAAACCAACCATTCAAACAATAAACAAAAATACTACATCTAACGATGATGAGCAATGCAAACTAACTCCAGTAATATGAAGGAGTACAATACAATGTACAAATAAGATACCCGAATATGTTGTTGGGTCACAGATAATACAACAATCTGAGAGAGAGAAAATAAATATAAAAGTGTTAATCTACAACACTTGAGTTTAAACCCGATATACAGACTGAATCCTAATCTAGAGATACAAAAGATAGGAATCGACTAAAACAAAGTGTCGCAACAGTCAGCTACTGCTACTGCTCCACGAATACACTGGATGGGAGAACATTAATGGCGTCCTTATGCAGGAACACCTAAAGTAATACAATATACATACATAGGAGGAGAAAATATAAACGGGTCGGAGCCCGAGTTCAAAACAATTTATAGCAAGTGCATTAAAATGCATAATAATTATAAATGCATTATTACATGATTTAATGGAGTCGCACTCTCCATAATAATCCAACTCACCTCTCAACTAAAGCGCGCAACTAAACGTATGTTCATGGTCTCCCAACTCTAATTAGGCAGATAAATCTAACTAAATCCCAATATGAATAATCAATTGAAATCATTTTTACTTATCTCCAATTCTACACTTATTTGAATTTCATCTAATTCATATACTTTCACTTTTAATGTTAGGGTTCTCATTCATTTGTTCACTTACTTAACATATAGGGTTTACATACCCATTTCCCAATCCAATTACACAATAAACATAAACATCTTCTTAACTAGAATTTCATATATTCTAGTTATGCCAAAAATATACAATTATATAGATGAGTTATAAGCATCAAAGTGCTAAGGACTAAAGTTACTCCCAATTCTCAATACTGCACTACGTTTCGTGCGTGGGACGTCTCGCCGAAGCAAAATCCAAACAAGGAACCCCCCCATTACACTACTCCTGACAGTATTGATTTTCGAGATTCATTATTCCCTCAATGCATGATGCATGTAACCCAAATTCTTATTATTCCATTTTAATTAATTATTATTCCCAATTCTCAACGAGTACACGGCGTTTCGTGCGTGGGACGTCTCGCCGAAGCGAAATCCAAACAAGGAACCCCCCATTACACTACTCCTGGTAATGTTGGTCGTTGAGGTCCATTAAGCCCTTATGCCCAAGTACCAATCACATCCATAATATAATAACCATCCAACCGAGCTATAACTCGAGGACGTAGGCTCACATGCTATCATCTTCCAGTTGCCCATCCACGTAGCATACTGAGGCCACCTGGTGGGGTTCAACGGCACCCACCTCGTGATCAACTCATGCACACAACGTCCCGAGAAGCGGTCATAGCTCCTAACCGGCAAGTGAGAACGACACATACCCACAACTTCTCACCCCCAAAATAATAATGTATATCTCATAATAATCACATGGACAACTATGACCTGGGGAATATCCACACCCTGCTCATCGAGCCAGGATGCTCACCCTCATCGCACGCAACTTCCCAATGATAGCAAGGAGGGGGTATGCTTCACTATATATATATATATATATATATATATATATATATATATATATATATACCATCACATAAGGTATACATACATCATCACATCATATAAAGATATACCATCATATAAGATATACCTACCACATTATTTATATATTCGTAGTACGCTCTTAGGCGTAGTGGGAATAATATTATTGTTTAGTATATTTCCCTCTTGATATACCAATCGTCAATTCTCACACATCTTCCCAACTTAGTATACACTATACTATTTCTCACTTGAAGCTCACATGTCGCTTTTATATGAATTGTCTCTCAATTCCATTTAAGTTAAGGATATTCTTTATCCTAATGCACCTCAATTAGCATTTCTCCTTGTGTGAGACATCTCCCAAATCAATCATCGTTAAGGATATTTCTATATCCGTATGCACATTTATAAGCATTTATAAATCTCCATCCATAATATAGTTCAATTTATTATATGAACCTTAAAAGTTATCCCATTAAGATTTGGTCCTAAGACCCAATATCTCTAAACTCATTCTCATTCTTTCATAATAATTTAATAAGTATCTCCCAATAGTATTTACAATGATAGTGGGCTTCCCCACTTAGAATATACCAAAATCTCTAATCGATATTCCTCAATTTAAGTCAATATGACTCTAATAAGATTTTGTAAGGGAAACTCTCTAAAAGTCTCCAAAACATACTCCATATGATTCCTATAGAGGCTCCCAAGCGGTAACCTCGAACAAAACGGAATGAAATTCTCCCTAGAAAACATTCCCCCAAAATGCCCTGTTTCCGAATCGATTCGGGCCAATTCCGAATCAATTCGGCCCTGCGAATCGATTCGGGTCCTAAGACCTGGGACTCTGTCTCAGGCCGAATCGATTCGGCTGGGGTCCGAATCGATTCGGTCACTCAGACCTGGGCAACTGCATAATTCTGAATCGATTCGGTAAGGGGCCGAATCGATTCGGCTCTAGAGAACTCACGAAAATCGCTACTTTTTATTTAACCTAAAATACCCAAAATTCATTTTAATCATTTTCTCTTCATTTCTCTTCAACCCAATCACATATATAACATTAATATTCATCCAAAAACACATTTAGACTAATTTCTATCATCAAATCCAAGATTTACATAACAAATCTAAGATTTTACCCAAAAGTTAGGTTTTGATAAAATAAACCTAAAACCCATAAATTTAATCCAGAAATCATGCAATCAATGGTAAACAACAATTATTTAGCAAGTTTAATCACTTGCCTCGGTTTTGTAGGGTCTGATCCGTCCTCGAGATCGCATTATGGCCGAAAAATCCTATTTCTCCCTCTTTTCTCCTTCTTCTTTCTTCTTCTCTCTTTCTTTCTTTCTATTTATCTTTCTCTCTTTGGAGAATAAATCTCCCGTAGGATTTTAAGCCTTTTCTCCCAAGATACACAACTTTAAATGATAATACACACTTTAAATGACTCGGTAACTTTAATTCGAGTCAAACGAGCTTAAATTATTTCGGAACCTAAATAGACCCCAAGTACAGTCATTTCGACTTTCTCGACCCTTCTGAAAACAACTACACCCTCAGAATTTCCATTTGAAGCACTTTCTAACAACATCAAATTTTGACCTCAATTGCCAATTTAATAATTCTCCGACGAAAATAATATTTATTTCTCCCAAAATAAATAAATTATCATCTCTAAAGCCTCGAGTTGTTACAGTAATTTTTGTAACTCTTTCAAACGATTTGATTTCGTATTCTACTTTAGATGCATCAAATAAGGCTGCTCATCCTAATGCTATATAAGTCAAGTATTGTCTTAGCTTTGGGACATTTACACTGGGATATAACTGTTGTTATCTATCGCACGTAGTTGCTTTGCCAATTAACTATTCTTAATGTGATTTTACATTTATACGTGCATCAATTGAAGTGGCCATTAATTATATAAGATTGCATTGTCAGATAATTTCTTTGAAAGCAGACCTCTCTTTTAATATAACAATCTGATTTCAAAATTATTCAACACCTACTTCACCCTAACGTACAACCATTGCGTTGAATAAATTAGATTTCAAAATCGAAAAATATATATCACAAAAATACACATACATATGTATCTACATTGTCTATAATTCTTTGAAACGTTTTCATTTCGTCTGCTAGGGATGTTGTCATTTATTTCCACGTCAATGTTTTGCCAATTAACTATTCTGAATGTGTTTTTACCTTTCGACTTGCATCAATTGAATGTGCCATTAATTATAAGGCGATAATATATTGACTTTATGAATATTTGCATATATGAAATATTTTATGTTTAATGTAAGTAGATAACGCTTTTACTCAAAGAATATATGAAAGTCTTCTTCACGAATTTCATTCTTATGAATTCTATGCCGAATCTACTTCAAATTTAGTTTGCTATCTTTCTACAATGTTAACAGGATGACCACGTTCACTCAATTATTTGGAAGGAAGAAGTGGCCGAATATTCTCCTTTGATCGAAAAAGGAAACGTATATAAAATCTCAAATTTCAAGGTGGTTGCTAACAATAGAGGATACAAACCTGTTACACATTCATGTGTAATAAATTTCAAGCCCGGCACATTTGTAGAAGAATTGAAGGATGGCATACATAATATTTCATTACATAGATTTGAATTCATTAACTACAACTCAATGAAAGACAGAGTCGTTAACAAGGGCAAGCTAACAGGTAAAATATTATCCATATTCATATCTTTTATAAACTTAGTATTAATTAAAAAAACATCCCATACGTATAATTTAATAATTGTTACATCTAGATGTATGTGGCATTCCTAGTGGAAGAAGCGAACTCGAACATATGAATCTCAAAGGAAACAATGTTGAGAAATTAAACATTCAAATTTCGGAACCAAGGTAATAAATTATTAACTTTAATTATTACATTTACTTATTTTATACAGTAAAAATTTTTACAATACACATTTACTTCAAATTATAGACAATACAGCAACAACAAGCTCAAAATAACTTTTCGGGGAAATTCCGCGCTCAACCTCAATGATGATCTTCAACATGTTGGACAATTTTCGATAACAATTGTCATTACGTCACTCAATGTCAAATTGTTTAGAGGTACATAAATATTTTAACTCAAATAAAAGGTCTTCATATCAAGTTGATAATTTTTTTGTTATGGTAGATATATATTTCTATCATCCACAAATGCAATAAAGACCTACACAAATATCACAATACCAGAGGTTCAGGCGTTAATAGACACGTAAATATTTAAATTTTTAAATGCAAATGTAAATATATTCACTAAATATCTTTATTCTCTATACACTTCATATCATAAGCTCAAATCCTTCGCAATTTCAACTAATTGAGCATCTAAGGTCAACTCAGAATCTGACATCAAGTTCGAAGATCCCTAATATAAATTATATTTTCGCTATTAAAAAAATGTGCTCTACATCAGAGGAAGATTGTATTATTATTTAAAAAAAATATATTACCTTAAATTACTTTTACAGGTGAAGGTTATATCAGTTCAAGCATCTATTATTCGTTTAAATGACAAGTTCGGTTGGTCTTACGTTACATGTAAAGTTTACAATAAGATATTGACAAAGCTATCGGAGTTGTACAATTGCAAATTTTACAACATAGACAATGCGTTTCCAGTTCCCATGTAAGATGCAAACAATAATTTGTACTAACACATATCTATTACCATGTCATTAATATAAATTCATTTACTTCATTTCATTTAATAAATATAAACTTCAAGTGGATGTTGAAGACTATAGTGGAGATTCGACATTTGTTCTCTTCGACAGGGTCACTGAAAAATTGGTTGGCTTCCCGCTATATCAAATTGACACATATGAGAATAAGGTACATAAACAAATAAATTTCATTATCACAATTTTACATACATATATATAAATCTTACAGGGAAATACAATGGACCTGAACATTATATTCAAAAACATCATTGGAAAAAATACCAGTTCTTTCTTAGGCTAAATAAATTTAATTTGATAATGGAAAATGAATACTACATTGTCACAAAATTTGACAACATTCCTACTGATAATGTGACCCCTAAGGATTGCGAAAGCTCATCAAACGTAATATAGTATACATATTGCTTCAAGTTATATAACAAATTTATCGACTAATAAATAACATCATTATATCATATATAAAAGAAGAGAAAATACATTGACGCCATTGAAGAAGACGACTGAATTAGGTATCAATTGACAAATAATTTTTTTCTCTTAAGTCATATATACAAATAAATTTCAAAACTAAATTTTGCAGAAATACATTTAAAATTTCTTCTCTGCATCGTTAATCTGCAGAAGCTATAAGGAATATACAAATGCATTATGAGGCTTCTAACATACTTCAAAGATTTGAAACTTTAGAAATAATATTGCTATTAATAAAATGTTTCTCATATATTATTATATAAATTCTTTAACTGTATGGCATTTATTTTTACATTTACTATCTTACTTTAATCATTACAATTTAATGCAACTTATATATTATCTTACGATAGAGAAATAAAATAGCTACTAATTTATAAATTGTGGGTTCCGATTCCGCATACATAGAAAGAGACCTTCACAAAATATATATGCAATAGACACAAGCACTTACAGTGGGATCATTTAATCGCGCATTTTAATATGACTCGTTCGCAATATTGAACCATTTCCGTATCATCACAAGCCACAACTGACACGACGAAATTCTGTCTCTCCCACCTTCCAAATTATTCTAGTCACGTAATAGACTGAGCGTGTGAAGACCGAATGGTCCATGCTTTTGGTCGGCCGTGCCTATTGCGAGTATGACGCAAACACCTTTTGACCGGTCTCTCTCCTTCTTCTTCCACATTCTCACCCTTTATTAAACCGAATAACCCATCTCAACCTCGCACTTGCATTGCATACCTCAACTTTAATGGGTCAGTCATCATCCTCCACCGATATTCTCTCTCCTATCCATTCAAATGTAGACTATTTGCCCGACGATTGTTTAGCCACCATTTTCCAATTCCTCTCCTCCACCGACCGAAAAAACATCTCCCTCGTTTCCCACCGCTGGCTTCTCGTGGAAGCCCAAAGCCGTCACCGCCTTTCCCTCAACGCCCAATCCTCCCTCCTCCCTCTCATCCCCTCTCTCTTCTCTCGCTTCCACTCCCTCACTAACCTCTCCCTCCGCTCCCACCGTAAATCCAATAGCATTAACGACGACGCTTTAATCCTCATCTCCCTCAAATGCCCCAACCTCTCCCGCCTCAAACTCCGCGCCTGCCGCAACCTCACCCACACCGGCTTATCCGCTTTCGCCCAAAACACAATATCTCTCAAAAAATTCTCCACCGAATATTGCACTTTTGGCTCTCAAGGAATCAACGCAATTCTCCACAACTCCCCTTCCCTCGAACACCTCTCCGTCAAACAACTCCGCGGCATGAATACGAACGACCAAATTACCCCCGGTGTTGCCTCGTTGTCACTTAAATCTCTATGTCTCAAAGAGCTTTACAATGGCCAGTGTTTCGAACCAGTCATTACCGGTTCCAACAAGTTACGGTCGTTGAAATTGTTGCGGTGTTTAGGGGATTGGGATAAGGTTTTGGAAAATGTTACCAATTCTTTGTATGAAATTCATTTGGAGAGGGTTCAAGTGAGTGATATAGGCCTATCCGCGATATCCAATTGTTCGGGTTTGGAGATATTGCGCGTTGTTAAAGCTCCCGAATGTACGGATTTTGGAGTGGGGGTTATGGCGGAGCGATGTAAGTTATTGAGGAAGGTTCATATTGATAGTTGGAGGACAGATAGGATAGGGGACGACGGGTTAGTTGCGATTGCAAAGCATAGTGTTAATCTTGAAGAGCTTGTGATTATTGGTATCAATTGTAATTATGTTAGTTTGGAGGCGATTGGTGTGGGTTGTAAAAAATTGGCAAGGTTGGGGGTTTGTAGCAGCGAGACGATTGGTGATGTGGAGATTTCGAGCATTGCATCAAAATGTAGCGCGTTGAAGAAGCTTTGTATCAAGGGGTGCGCGGTGTCGGATAAGGGTATGGAGGCTTTCGCGCGGGGTTGTCCTAATTTGGTGAAAATTAAGGTTAAGAAGTGTAAAGGGGTGACTAGTGGTGTTTTGGATTGGTTGAGAGTGAGAAGGGGAGCTTTAGTGGTTGATTTGGACGTTTTTGGTGTAGAATCTGAAGTGGCTGATGGCAGTGCAAGTGATTGTGGAGCTCCAGAGGAAACAATTGAGTTTCCTTCAAGAATGGGCCAAGTAAATGTTAATGCAGGTGCTTCATCCAGCAGTAATGGTATCTCAAGGTTTGGGTTTTTGAGAGGTAGAAACCTTGTGGCTAACAGTTGGAGGAGGTGGTCAAATGCTATTAGCAGCTGAACAATTTATCTGAGCAGATTTTCGAAATAGAAATTCCTTTTGTTCGTAGAACATAGAATTTTGAATACTTAAATTTGGTGTTTAAGCTTCTGTTGCTGGTTTATTTTACTTTTATTTTATTGTGTTTTATTTCTTTGATACACAACTATAATACCCAAACGTGCTAGTCCTGTGTTATTCTGACTTTTGAATATGTACTAGTGGTTTAGCTATGAAGGGTCGTGGTAATTGATCTGGTTAACCTTTTATGAGAGAATTTGATTAGTCACGTTGTCTGTCATACGAGTACTATCAATTTCAATTGTATGATATAGAGCATGGATGTTTATAGATTGTCACAAACAAGATTCACTGTTGAAACTAAAGCATTGATGTTTTGTTTTTGAATGGAAGATAGGATGAAGAAACAGCAACACTTCATGCAATTAGTCAATGCAAAGTTGAAGTACATCCCATTCTTCTCACCGGTACTAACAAAAAAATAAAGCCTAGAAATTTGGATCTTTGTTTTGAATATATAAAAAGTTGATGCAGATTTTCAAAGGAAGATTTAAAGAGGAAAAAACTAGAAAATAAAGTTGAAAAGTTGGGTTTATACATAAAAATACCTTACTAATGTTGTAGAGTACTTAGTGATGTGAAATTTCTAAGGGTCATTTGCTCATTTGCTATATGGAGTACATATGTTTATAAAATTAATTACTTGGAGTACGTTTGTTTACGTATTTATTGCATGAGTGTTATTTTAACGGAAGTGCTTAATTTCCGTCTCCCAATTATACCAAATGCATCCAATTACCAATAGTACCAATTTGTTGAATGGTCGTTTTTACTAATAGTATCATTTATTTTCAAAGTGGACAAAGCAGGCCTTCCTTTATTCAATGGTTGTTTCATTTTTTTTGTTTATTTTGTTTAAACATTCCAAACAGTTTTTTATTTTGTTTATTCCAAACAGATTTTTATTTTCTTTAAACATTCCAAACAGTTTTTTATTTTGTTTATTCCAAACACTTTTTTTAATTTTTATTTTGTTTAAACATTTCAAACAGTTTTTTATTTTGTTTATTCCAAATAGTTTTTTTATTTTTTATTTTGTTTAAACATTCCAAACAGTTTTTTATTTTGTTTATTTTGTACAGTTTTTTTAATTTTTATTTTGTTTATTATGTTTAAACATTCCAAACAGTTTTTTATTTTGTTTAAACACTCCAAACAATTTTTTATTTTGTTTAAACATTCCAAACAGTTTTTTTTTGTTTATTCCAAACAGTTTTTTATTTTGTTTATTCCAAACAGTTTTTTTATTTTTTATTTTGTTTATTTTGTTTTAACATTCCAAACAGATTTTATTCTGTTTATTCCAAACAGTTTTTATTTTGTTTATACATTCCAAACAGTTTTTCTTTTTGTTTATGGAAATTATTTTTATTTTTAACAGTTTTTCAATATTTTTAAATGTTTTGAATAATTTTATTTATATTTTTTTACTGTTTTATAAATTTATATAATGGATTTTGTGGAGGTTTTTTTTTTCTGAAAAAATATTTTTTTTTGTTGAAACTCAATTTTTAAACAGTTTTTTTAATCAATTATTTTTAAATAGTTTAGTATTTTTTTTCTTAAAAAATCTGTGAAAAAGTTTTTAATGTATTTATATATAAACAGGTTGTATTTGCAGGCTGAAATTATAAACATGATGTATTTTTAATATATAAATTGTCAAAAAGGATTTTGAAGATGCATTTTTTTTAGATATATTTTTTTATTTTAATATATATGCAGTTTTTAAAATTATATTATACATAGCTTTTATATATATATATATATATATATATATATATATATATATATATATATATATTCAGTCTTATTTTTTATTCAGTTATATTTCTGGAATTTATTTTTTTGGGTGGAAAACAATTTTAATTGGTGGAAATCCTTTTTTATATATATTTTTTAATTGGTGGAAAATATTTTTTTTCCAAAATTATTTTTCACAATTTTCAGAAATTATTTTTAAACAATTTTTAACAACTTTTTTAACTGTTTTTTTCGAATTATTTAACCTTAGTAACAAGTTAGTAAATATATATATATATATATATATATATATATATATATATATATATATATATAATATTGTAGATGGGGCTTGAAATGTTTGGGATTAAGACAGCTCAGCATGACAACCCAGAGGAACCTTCCAGCGAAGAAGCTGACCGAGAGAACCCGTCCTTTAGTCCTGTTGATTAATTTAGTCTTGTTGTATCTTTTGTTTATATCAACTATGAGCTATAATGATTGTAAAAATGTAATAAGTATAATGATTTTGTGTGAGGTCGAACGGTACTCACGAGAGACCAGGCTTGGTAGGGGTTGGGAGAGCTTTCATGCTCTATCGAACGACCTCGCCGTGGGAACTTCAAAGGGACTTGATTTGGAGGATTGAGAACTTCAAAGTGACCATTTTGGATACACCTGGTAAAACACCAAAAGGACCCTGACCGTGGAGCCTCGGGGAGAGCAGCTTTGAGTTCTATCGGGCGTTGAGTTCTGAGCCAAACAACCCTCTACTTAATGTCACATCCACTTTATGTGATGTCACTAACCAGTTAGGCAATGTCAGATCTGCACTTGAGTAGACCACCGTGGTATTTGGTGCTGTCAGACAGTTGGTGAGCCAGCTCCGTGACGACAGCCCCCTGACACATAGTGGTTAGGCAAAAGGCATGTCTTGGCATTTAATGTTTATGATGTGGAGATAACTAGTGCATCAGGTATTTTAATGTTTGTGACATAAAGTATGAATGATGTCTTTCACAGGCATTGATGACTGAATTGCCTCAGGGGTAGTATGGGGGGTTATTTAAGGACCTGTAATACCCCGTATTTTTGGCTATATTTATTTTTAGGATTAATTTATTAAATGCGTATTAATTGGAAATTAATCCGGGTTAAAAATACTAACGAGATGCGAGTTGGTATTTGATTATGTGCATACATGTTTTTATATGAATATTGGATTATGAAAAATTTGTCGTGAGATTGATATACGGCATTTTAGGAATTTTGTTGAGACGCGTGTGATCGCCGCGTCATGGTGTATTATTTTAATTATAAAAGTGAATTAAAATTCTATTAACCCTATGGTCGTTTCGAGTGCGCCAACGTGTCCGAAAGGGTCGAGATAGTCAGAAAACACTAGCCGGGGGTGTAGGTTGGATTCCGGGGTATTTTTAGGCCATACCGGTAACTTAAAGGGTATTTTGGTAATTTTGTATTTTGAGGAATTAATAATGACGAAAATTAGGAGTCTTAATCTGATGTGGATTTAACCCACTAACCAACCCATATTTACCCATTAAGCTACGGAGGTTATCATTTAGGTTTCCAACTTTCCCAAAGAAAACCCTAGCCACCATAGCCACCTTTGGAGAAGAAGCTTGGAGAAAGAGAGAGAGAGAGGGAATTCTGCAGAAATCTTCACCAAACCAACACCAAAATCAGAAATCGAATCAAGGCAAGTGATTTAAATTACATTCTTTATGCAGTGAATGCTTCTTCCATGTTAGAAATCTTGATAATCTATCTTAATTAAGAGTTAAAGGAAAACCCATGAAATTGGAAGTTATTAGCTTAATTTTGGGTATAGGTTTGCATGTAGAAACATTGCTTGAAGATTGAATTCAGAGATTTCATTTTTATGTAGTGTAAAAACGGATTAAATTCTGGGATTTGATGATGATAAAAATCTAGGGTTCATGTTCTTGAAAAATTGGGGAAAAGTATAGAATCTTGTGATTTAATGATGTTTAGGATGCATTAATGCCTTAAAAGATGTTAGTATATGACCTTAACATGTTTTAGGATGATTAGAGAACTTAAAACATTGTTGGAACGAACTTTGGAGAAGATTTGAGGAGTAAGAATGGTGAAAAACGAAATTTAGAGAAATCTGGGACGAAACTGGTAGGTCGTTAGAAGCCCCTCCCCAGGTCGTTCGAACGAACTCGTTCGAACGAGCTTCTAACGAGTTGACCAGTCGCTTCTAACGAAAGGGAACTTCGTTCGATAACTTCGTTCGAACGAGATCTCGTTAGAAGGTACAGTTCGTTCGAACGAACTGGATCTCGTTCGAACAGTCTCGTTCGAACGAGACTTCTAACGAGCTGACAGTGTAATCTCGTTCGAACAGTCTCGTTCGAACGAGACTTCTAACGAGCTGGCAGTCTGGGCCTTTTTGGACTGTTTTGATTTTTGGAGTCCCGTAAACTTGTTCGAGGATATAGATAACATTCCGATGATGATGTAATGATAGAATTGGGACTTTTGGGTATTTATGAGAAGGAAATTATATACGAGAGTTAAATTAAATGGACGGTTTGGGTTGAGACGTGAGTGTCTACTACAACGAGAGAATAGATTATGGCGTGTATGATTATAAACCGGAATCGTATAAAGTGTGTAAATTATATATTGGTACTAGAATGAGAATAGTACTACAATTAAACTACTGGATTACTAAGACGTGTGTTTACTTAGTATTGGTATATGAATTGTGTGTATGACATACCTACCATACTTGCTATCACGGGAGGTTTGCGTCCGCTTAGGGCCCTCTAATCCTTGTGTTGCCCGGATTTAGACTGGTTACCTTGATGAACATAGGTCATAGAAAGACTTATTGGGATATTAATAAGTCCGCTGATCGTAGGAGCGTAGGTATGTGCGTGACCTATGTGATGTGACTGTGTTCGCCTCCATTATTTGTGATGTTGTTATTTGTGAACTATTCCTGAGAGATTCGGAATATGTAATCCTTATGTACGTGATGTACCGGGATGGATAGCAGAGTATGTGTGCACCACAACTTAGTTCTCGAGGTGCTTGTATTGTATATTTATGATGTGAATAATATACACTTAATTAATGGGAACCCTCGTGTTAATGTTGTGAATATAATTACGGTATTGTTTCGAGAAACATAACGAGTTAGCTGATAGTGAAATATATTGCATATTGAGCATCTGAGTTACGTTAAACCCCTACTTAATTACGATCGTTATAATGTTAATAGAACCGAGTAATATGGGTAGGACCTATGATAGTCTAGCTAGATATGATGTCACTTAGCTAGTGGTTTGTGTCGTTATAGATGGGTACTTACGTTAGGAGTGCACAGCTAGACGAGAGGTGAGAATATCATGTGAGTGCACGTCCTAACATGTACTTTGCATTTAATGTTTTAAATGTTTTAAAGCACTTGCAGGTTTTAAAAATATCTCCACATTCGGGCTCTGACCTGTTTGCTTTTAAATCTATTTTTCTTTGTAAAACCATTTTAGGTGCCCAGCCACAAGGACACCATGCATAGGATACTCATTCAGGTGACGAGCTGTAGCTGTTTGTGGAAGCTACAGGGACTTGCTTGTAGACGCTTCTATCACTTGGATTCCAGATTCATTATCTATCAGTTGTAGGGCATGTTGCCCATTTCTATTAGAGACATCGTTCCATTTCAGTTTTCAGACTTTGGCATGTATTGTTTTAGTATTCGGTTTACTTATTTCAGTTGTGGGATTGTAGTGAGGAGTTTTTCCTCCAGACTTTATTTACATTATGTGATGGTTATTCTTTTTACTTCAGTATGGTGTATGGTATTATTATTCTTCATTACACTTGTTGCATGTTAATCAGACTTAAATTAAAATTTGACAACTTACTTTTTAAATACTAGGTGGTTAGTAATCATTAAAATGTTTTCGACAGTGATGCTATTAACTGGACCAACTGGGCATTTTGAATTAATTTAATAAAGGAGTAGCTACCCGGTATTTAATTAGTCGGGGTGTCACAGGTGGTATCAGAGCATCAGGTTCTAGTGTCCTTTAGGATCTGACGGCTTATTATGTTTCCGCTAAGTTTCTTTGATATAGAGCCCTATATTTTAGGACTGTTGTACTCTTTTTGTGTATGCTTCGTTCTTCAGCTATCTTAAGTTTATAAATAGCGAACTTATAAACTTTGTTCTTATTTCAGATGCCTCCACGACGTGCACGACGAGTTCCCAGGGATGCAACGCCCGAACCCCAGCCCGCTCCAGTTCAGGGCATGATGAACGCCGCTGAGGTTGCAGCTATAGTAGCCCAAGCGGTAAATGCCGCAATTGCCGTTGTTCAGCAGGCACCACCTCAGGCGCCGGTTGCCGCGCCTGTACAGGCAAATGCATTCCCGTCTGCTTGGGAGCGTGTACGTGACGCTTTTCAGAAAGGGCATCCGCCAGAGTTTGCAGGTAGCTCAGATGTAGTAGTCTCGAGCCAGTGGAGGAAGGATATGCAGAGACACTTAAGGATGTATGAGTGCACGGACGTCCAGAAGCAGGTGCTAGCTACTTTCAAGCTAGTTGGATCTGCGCTACAGTGGTGGGAGTCAATTACCACCATGGAGGAGAAGGATACTCTCACTATTCAGGACTTCTGGGTGCGGTTTGACCGCAAGTATTTTCCGTCGGCTGTTCACACGGAAATGAGGAGGAAATTAATGAGTCTGAAGCAGGAGGGTAAGACTGTGGCCGAGTATGAGGCCGAGTTCACGAATCTGTTGAATATCGTTCCAGATGAAATACCAACAGAGAAGAAGAAGATTGAGAAGTTCACCGACGGGTTGACATGGAGGATCCGTCAGCATCTTCTAGGGAACCTATCGTTGGCCACCTATTCTGATGTGGTTAACGCTGCATTGTTACACTACCAGGACCACCGTTTTCATATGGCCGAGGGAAAGAGGTTGGGGGAGTCTAGCCATCAGGGCAGGACTGGAGGACATGGTGCCGGTGGGGCACAATCTGTTCAGGGGCAGAGACAGGGTGAGCAGGGTTCGTAGCAGGGGGATCAGAAGAGGTTCCGATCAGGGAACTACAGGCAGGGACAGAGAGGTTTCCGTCAAGGCCATCAGGGCCAACAGGGGCAGAATGGGCAGCAGTTTCACCAGGGCCAAGGGAGGAACGGTAACGGCCACCAGGGCCGGGGACAGCAGGGGAAGAGAGGAGGGAACTTCCTAGGGAAATGTTTTGTTTGTGGCAAGACTGGCCATAAGCGACAGGATTGTCCTGATAGGGGCAGGGCCCCACAGAAGCAGCAGCAGGGTGCTCACCAGGAGTCACAGAGGCCTATGTTTCCCGCCGCTCTCCCCGCACCACCACAGATGGCAGCATTGCCACCCATTCCAGCAGTCCCAGTTCAGCAGGGGCAACTACAGTATGGACGTGTCTACAACGTCCACCAGGCTGCAGTTCCACAGGCACCGCCCGCGATTGAGGGTACGTTTCCTATCCATGGCACTATGGGTCGGGTATTGTTTGATACGGGGGCTACACATTGTTTTATAGCTACACACTTCGCGAAAGCTTTAGGATTGTTAGCTACGGCGGAGAGCACAGTGACGTGTGTCGACTCACCATTGGGGAGTGGGTCACTTATTTTCTTTATATGCCAGGGAGTGGGGGTAGAGATTGGTGGTTTGGTATTACCTGCAGACATGTTGGTGTTAGATATGCATGTTCACGATGTGATTATCGGGATGGATTGGCTCGTAGCTTATAGGGCCATGATTGATTGCTTCAGCGGGAGCATTGTTTTTGCCATTCCGGGGCAAGAGATGTTTATAGTGGCGATGCCTCGCCCAGAGGGAGGATCGATCGCTCATCTGTATTACATTGAGGAGGATACCTCTAAGGAGGTAGTTATTCCTTTAGATTCTATCCCAGTAGTCAGGGAGTATTCGGATGTGTTTCAGGAGATACCAAGCTTACCCCCAGTCGAGAGATAGACTTTGTTATAGATTTGCTACCGGGTACGAGACCTATAGCACGCGCACCGTACCGTATGGCTCCAGCTGAGATGAGGGAGTTACGAGATCAGATAGAGTAGCTGTTAGGTCAGGGATTTATTCGTAGGAGTACCTCACCTTGGGGCGCTCCAGTTTTGTTTGTGAAGAAGAGGGACGATTCACTGAGATTGTGTGTGGACTACCGAGAGTTGAATAAGGTCACGATACGGAATAAGTATCCGTTGCCTCGAATCGATGACTTATTCGACCAGTTGAGAGGAGCTTCTTTCTTCTCGAAGATTGGTTTGAGATCGGGATACCATCAGTTGCGTATCAGGGAGGAGGATGTCTCGAAGACTGCGTTCTTGTCGAGATATGGTTCTTACGAGTTTCGGGTTATGCCTTTCGGCTTGACCAACGCTCCAGCTGTGTTTATGGACTTGATGAACAGAGTGTTCAGGGATTTCCTAGATCAGTTTGTCATTATCTTCATCGATGATATTCTGGTTTACTCCCAGACAGAGGAGGAGCACGCCGAGCATTTGATGCAAGTTTTGCAGACACTTCGTCAGAACGAGTTGTATGCAAAATATGAGAAGTGCGGGTTTTGGTAGAAGGAGGTCCAGTTTTTGGGACATATCATTTCCGACCGGGGAATATCGGTTGATCCGGGGAAGGTATCAGCGGTGAGGGAGTGGGGACAGCCCACGACACCGACTGAGATTCGTAGTTTCCTGGGTCTAGCAGGATACTACAGGAGGTTCATTCGAGGTTTCTCAGAGATAACAGGTCCTTTGACACATCTGACTCGTAAGGGTGTGCCATACATCTGGAGTGACGCCTGTCAGTTGGCATTCGATGAATTGAAGGACAAATTGACCTCAGCACCTGTGTTAGCATTGCCGAGACCGGGAGTTGAGTATTTGGTTTACACCGATGCATCTTTGCAAGGGCTTGGAGGTGTATTGCAGCAGGAGAGACAGGCCATAGCTTATGCTTCCCGTAAGCTTAAGACTCATGAGAAAAATTACCCCACGCATGATTTGGAGTTGGCGGCAGTGGTATTTGCCCTACGGATTTGGAGGCACTACCTTTTGGGGGAAAAGTTCCAATTGTTCACGGACCACAAGTCCCTACAGTACCTGTTCACGCAGAAGGAGTTGAATATGCGGCAGCGCAGGTGGCTTGAGTTTGTGAAAGACTACCAGTTCGATATCCAGTATCACCCGGGTAAGGCTAATGTGGTGGCAGACGCGTTGAGCCGTAGGCCAGCAGATGAGGTGGCAGAGGTGTGGAAGGCAAAGTGGAAGGAATTGGGACACCAGGATGCAGTGGCCCGATCTTTTATGTCTGTGATGACCGTTACACCGCAGATTGTCATGAAGGTAGTACGGGCACAAGCTGATGACTCGTTCTGTCAGGAGCAGATAGTTCGATTACTAGCAGAGGGAGCCGAATCCTATACCGTTAGCTCAGACGGGGGATTACGCTTCAATGGGAGATTGTTGGTTCCAGAAGGAGAGGAATTGAGACACGGTGTGATGGAAGAGTCGCACGGCTCACGGTTCACGGTACATCCCGGAGGGGACAAAATGTACCAAGACATGAGACGCCAGTATTGGTGGAGCGGTATGAAGAGAGATATCGCTGAGTTTGTTTCGAAATGCGCCACTTGTCAGCTTATAAAAGTGGATCATCAGAGACCGACAGGATTGCTACAGCCGTTGGAGGTCCCGGTGTGGATGTGGGAGAGCATATCCATGGACTTTATCACGGGATTGCCTACGTCGCAGAGGGGTCACGACTCCGTTTGGGTAATTGTGGACAGGTTGTCCAAAGTCGCTCACTTTTTACCCGTAAGGACTGACTACACTGCGGGACAGTATGCCCAGCTCTTCATTTCAGAGATTGTGAGACTTCACGGTGTGCCCCTAAATATCGTGTCTGACAGAGACAAGATATTTGTTTCGAGGTTTTGGGAGAGTTTCCAGGAGGCCATGGGCATGGAATTGCGGTTGAGTATGGATTATCATCCGCAGACTGATGGGCAGACCGAGCGCACAAATCAGATGTTGGAGGACATGCTACGCATGTCCATTATTGACTTCGGGGGTGGATGGGAGCAGTATCTTCCACTGGTGGAGTTTGCTTACAACAACTCCTATCAGTTCACTATTGGCATGGCTCCGTTTGAGGCATTGTACGGTAGGCCTTGTCGTTCCCCAGCATGTTGGTTAGAGGTGGGGGACAACAAACTACTTGGCCCGGAAGTGATTCAGGATACTTCGGCAAGGATTGAGTTGATTCGGAGTCGCATTCGGGTAGCTCAAGACAGGCAGAAGAGTTATCCTGATGTGAAGAGGTTTTTCAGAGAGTTCCAAGTGGGGGACCAGGTTTTGCTCAGAGTGTCTCCTATGAAGGGGATTATGCGTTTCGGAAAGAAGGGGAAGTTGGCACCAAGGTATGTGGGGCCGTTTCCTATTATTGAGCGAATCGGACCGGTTGCGTATAGACTTGGGTTACCGGAGCATTTTCATCGGATTCACGATGTATTCCATATTTCCTCGCTGAGGAAATACCTTAGAGATAATTTGGCCCATTCTCACATTGCTATAGAGGACATCGATCTCCAGCCGGATAGCTCCTACGAGGAGGGGCCGATTGCTAATTTGGACCGAAGCGAGAGGAAACTACGGTCAAAGATAGTTCCGTTAGTGCGTGTTCAGTGGCGACATCACAATGTCGAGGAGTCCACATGGGAGCGCGAGGATGAGATGCGCGAACGTTATCCAGAGTTGTTTTTAGCAGGTACTTTCTAGTTTCGAATTTCGGGACGAAATTCAGTTATTAGGGGGGAAGTATGTAATACCCCGTATTTTTGGCTATATTTATTTTTGGGATTAATTTATTAAATGCGTATTAATTGGAAATTAATCCGGGTTAAAAATACTAACGAGATGCGAGTTGGTATTTGATTATGTGCATACATGTTTTTATATGAATATTGGATTATGAAAAATTTGTCGTGAGATTGATATACGGCATTTTAGGAATTTTGTTGAGATGCGTGTGACCGCCGCGTCATGGTGTATTATTTTAATTATAAAAGTGAATTAAAATTCTATTAACCGTATGGTCGTTTCGAGTGCGTCAACGCGTCCGGAAGGGTCGAGATAGTCAGAAAACACTAGCCGGGGGTGTAGGTTGGATTCCGGGGTATTTTTAGGCCATACCGGCAACTTAAAGGGTATTTTGGTAATTTTGTATTTTGAGGAATTAATAATGACGAAAATTAGGAGTCTTAATCTGATGTGGATTTAACCCACTAAACCCACTAACCAACCCATATTTACCCATTAAGCTACGGAGGTTATCATTTAGGTTTCCAACTTTCCCAAAGAAAACCCTAGCCACCATAGCCACCTTTGGAGAAGAAGCTTGGAGAAAGAGAGAGAGAGAGAGAGGGAATTCTGCAGAAATCTTCACCAAACCAACACCAAAATCAGAAATCGAATCAAGGCAAGTGATTTAAATTACATTCTTTATGCAGTGAATGCTTCTTCCATGTTAGAAATCTTGATAATCTATCTTAATTAAGAGTTAAAGGAAAACCCATGAAATTGGAAGTTATTAGCTTAATTTTGGGTATAGGTTTGCATGTAGAAACATTGCTTGAAGATTGAATTCAGAGATTTCATTTTTATGTAGTGTAAAAACGGATTAAATTCTGGGATTTGATGATGATAAAAATCTAGGGTTCATGTTCTTGAAAAATTGGGGAAAAGTATAGAATCTTGTGATTTAATGATGTTTAGGATGCATTAATGCCTTAAAAGATGTTAGTATATGACCTTAGCATGTTTTAGGATGATTAGAGAACTTAAACCATTGTTGGAACGAACTTTGGAGAAGATTTGAGGAGTAAGAATGGTGAAAAACGAAATTTAGAGAAATCTGGGACGAAACTGGTAGGTCGTTAGAAGCCCCTCCCCAGGTCGTTCGAACGAACTCGTTCGAACGAGCTTCTAACGAGTTGACCAGTCGCTTCTAACGAAAGGGAACTTCGTTCGATAACTTCGTTCGAACGAGATCTCGTTAGAAGGTACAGTTCGTTCGAACGAACTGGATCTCGTTCGAACAGTCTCGTTCGAACGAGACTTCTAACGAGCTGACAGTGTAATCTCGTTCTAACAGTCTCGTTCGAACGAGACTTCTAACGAGATGGCAGTCTGGGCCTTTTTGGACTGTTTTGATTTTTGGAGTCCCGTAAACTTGTTCGAGGATATAGATAACATTCCGATGATGATGTAATGATAGAATTGGGACTTTTGGGTATTTATGAGAAGGAAATTATATACGAGAGTTAAATTAAATGGACGGTTTGGGTTGAGACGTGAGTGTCTACTACAACGAGAGAATAGATTATGGCGCGTATGATTATAAACCGGAATCGTATAAAGTGTATACATTATATATTGGTACTAGAATGAGAATAGTACTACAATTAAACTACGGGATTACTAAGACGTGTGTTTACTTAGTATTGGTATATGAATTGTGTGTATGACATACCTACCATACTTGCTATCACGGGAGGTTTGCGTCCGCTTAGGGCCCTCTAATCCTTATGTTGCCCGGATTTAGACTGGTTACCTTGATGAACATAGGTCATAGAAAGACTTATTGGGATATTAATAAGTCCGCTGATCGTAGGAGCGTAGGTATGTGCGTGACCTATGTGATGTGACTGTGTTCGCCTCCATTATTTGTGATGTTGTTATTTGTGAACTATTCCTGAGCGATTCGGAATATGTAATCCTTATGTACGTGATGTACCGGGATGGATAGCAGAGTATGTGTGCACCACAGCTTAGTTCTCGAGGTGCTTGTATTGTATATTTATGATGTGAATAATATACACTTAATTAATGGGAACCCTCATGTTAATGTTGTGAATATAATTACGGTATTGTTTCGAGAAATATAACGAGTTAGCTGATAGTGAAATATATTGCATATTGAGCATCTGAGTTACGTTAAACCCCTACTTAATTACGAGCGTTATAATGTTAATAGAACCGAGTAATATGGGTAGGACCTATGATAGTCTAGCTAGATATGATGTCACTTAGCTAGTGGTTTGTGTCGTTATAGATGGGTACTTACGTTAGGAGTGCACAGCTAGACGAGAGGTGAGAATATCATGTGAGTGCATGTCCTAACATGTACTTTGCATTTAATGTTTTAAATGTTTTAAAGCACTTGCAGGTTTTAAAAATATCTCCACATTCGGGCTCTGACCCGTTTGCTTTTAAATCTATTTTTCTTTGTAAAACCATTTTAGGTGCCCAGCCACAAGGACACCATGCATAGGATACTCATTCAGGTGACGAGCTGTAGCTGTTTGTGGAAGCTATAGGGACTTGCTTGTAGACACTTCTATCACTTGGATTCCAGATTCATTATCTATCAGTTGTAGGGCATGTTGCCCATTTCTATTAGAGACATCGTTCCATTTCAGTTTTCAGACTTTGGCATGTATTGTTTTAGTATTCGGTTTACTTATTTCAGTTGTGGGATTGTAGTGAGGAGTTTTTCCTCCAGACTTTATTTACATTATGTGATGGTTATGTATGGTATTATTATTCTTCATTACACTTGTTGCATGTTAATCAGACTTAAATTAAAATTTGGCAACTTACTTTTTAAATACTAGGTGGTTAGTAATCATTAAAATGTTTTCGACAGTGATGCTATTAACTGGACCAACTGGGCATTTTGAATTAATTTAATAAAGGAGTAGCTACCCGGTATTTAATTAGTCGGGGTGTCACAGGACCCTAACCACTTATGGGGAGAGATCATGTTCTTGTTGAGAATTCAGAAGTTATTACTAGAGAGATTTATTACGGACCAGAGTGTTTACTCACCCGCCATTGTCATTTATTACGAAGCTTTAATACTTGACAGAGATCATTGAGGGTGGTAAGTGTCACAGGTCTGAATTTTTTTTTTCAGAATTCCCACACCTGTGGTGCGTCTACAATCAAGTAAACCAACAACAATCCAAATAGCAATACACACAATCACAACAAGTAAAGGTAACACTATATTTATAGGGAAAAACTCCCCGACCCAATATTTATTACTCACAAAATATAGGGAACCCTTACAAAAACGTCTTGGTAACTCTCTACCCAAATAATCAGGTTACAATGCTTTAAATACAAGGCAATATGCACTTGACAACCCCAACTGCTGGGTACAAGTGTCTAGAAATAAGGCTGCCAGCAAAATCCATAGGAACTGCTCAAGTAACTGCTGCTTTGACTGCTGAACATGTGTCTTTGGGAAATTACAAGGTAGTTATCATCAGTTCCACATTCAAACCCGTGTAACCCCATGTTCTCCCATGTAACTGCTCCCAAAACTGGCCAAAACTGCCTTAAGAAAAGCCCAACTCATACCTGAACGTTACCAGCAACCATTCCCACGTTTTTAGACACCCTCACCTTGATTCCAACAAGCTTTACCCACGTAACCAGCAACCTGATCCAACACGGGTCTGATTCGGGATGGTTACCCCGATCACAACCCAAAAACCATGCACTACCAATCCCACATTGGTCTTAGGACAATCCCATATATCCCACGAGTAAGCCATAAGCCTAGGAGCACCTATGGACGAAATGCCAGTTCTGCCTCGGAGGACCCCCCCCTCCTTATATATGTTCTTAACTAAAAATCCACAGTGGTAGCAGTGGAAATTAACTGCCAAAAGATCGTAAGCCCATATAGACAACCAACCTGACTTCGATTTGCTCCATCACTTCTTTCCAGCTCTCTTACCTTAGCAAAGTGCGACTAAGGCAAGTGTGTATCCGTTTCCAAGGACTCAAGTAAGTTTGGGGTGTGACAAACCCTCCCCCACTCGAATTGACGACGTCCTCGTCGAAACAGAATCCAAGTACCGGTGAATCACATTCTCAAACTGCCACAACATCGTGTCCTTCTCCCAAGTAGCTTCCTCAACTGCCTTCCCTTTCCACTTTACAAGGTAGAAAGTTCTTCTATTCTTTCTACTTGCTCCTTCCGTGCGGTGGTCCAGAATGCTCTCGGCAACCTCGGAGTATTGCTTCCTTATCGTTGGTGGCGCTCTCACCTGATCTGTCTGATTAGGATCTGAGCCGTCTTCATAGAATCTCTTCAAGAAACTAACATGAAAAACAGGATGTAATTTCAACCGAGAAAGTAGCTCTAACTGATAAGCTAACCTTCCAATTCTCCTTATGATCTTAAACGGTCCATCATACCGCTGAATAAGACCCTTGTGTGCTGTTTTCCGACTCACCTTCTTCCAAACTTGTGGAGTGAGATTCAGCATTACCATGTTACCAACATCAAATTCCACGTCGCGCCTACTTTCGTCGTCCCATTTCTTCATCCGTCTAACTGATTTTACCAAACATCCCTTACTTCTTCGGTTCGTTCTTGCCTTCCTCTTGCATACCTGTATGCTGCTGGACAACGCCCTTGGGATTTCTGTTTTGCAATCTCATGAGGAGTAAGAGGCTGCTGTCCGGTTGCAAGTTCAAACGGACTCTGCCCTGTTGACGAGCTTTGATGCAGATTGTAACAAAACTGAGCAACATCAAGTAACTCAACCCAATTTTGTTGGTTGGCAGTTACGTAATGTCGCAAGTATTCCTCCAATAGCGCATTCACCCTCTCTGTTTGCCCATCCGTTTGTGGGTGATTTGCTGTAGAGAACTTCAATTGTAACCCCAATAACTCAAACAAAGCGGTCCAGAATCGCCCGATAAATCTCGCATCCCGATCACTAATGATGTCAAGTGGTAATCCCCACCACTTTACCACGTACCGAAAGAACAAATTTGCTGCAATTTCTGCCGAACAAATCTTCGGGGCTGGAATAAACGTTGCATATTTGGAAAACCGATCGACTACCACCATTATTGAAGTGAAATCTTTCACCTTTGGAAATCCGGTGATGAAGTCCATAGAGACACTTTCCCAAGGCCTTGTAGGGACTGGGAGTGGCTCTAAGGTTCCCGCTGGTTTCTTCCTCTCCGTTTTATCTTGTTGGCAAACCATACAAGTTCTCACGTACAACTCCACATCTGAATCCATTCGAGGCCAATAAAAGCTTTCGGACAATAAGGCAAACGTCCTGTCTTGCCCCGGATGTCCTGCGTACAAAGCATCATGTGTTTCTTTTAATAACCTCTGCCTGATTCCTCCAGTTTTAGGAACATAGGGCCTGTTCCCTTTTGCGTAGATAACACCTTCATCTACCCAAAATCTGCGAGTAACACCTTCATCAATCTGTTGAAATAAGACCTTTGTAACAGGGTCTTCTGCAGTCTTTTCCCGAATTTGAGGCAGCAAGTCACTAACAGCTTTGGAAAGGGCAGCAAGTATACATACACCTGCTATACTGGAATCTCCTTCTTCCTGCAAATTAGGCTTTCTACTCAACGCATCTGCTACCTGATTTGCACTTCCCGGCCTGTAAAGTAACATATAATCAAACATAGACATAAAATCTTACCATCTAGCATGCTTTGGGGTCAACTTCTTCATCGAATTAAAGCAGCTTGTGGCAACATTGTCCGTGTAGATTAGAAAATGACGCCCCAAAAGATAATGTCTCCATGCGTGAACACAATGAACAACTGCCGTCATTTCCTTCTCATGAACCGAATACCTCCGTTCGGTATCATTCAACTTCCTACTTTCAAACGCTACTGGATGCCCTTCCTGAACTAAGACACCCCCCAATGCAAAATCAGACGCATCGGTGTGAACTTCAAAAGATTTGTCAAATTCTGGTAACTTCAAGATAGGGCGACTTGACACTGCCGCCTTCAATTTGTTGAATTCCTCCTGGCATTCATGGGTCCAATTCCAAGCCTGATCCTTCTTCAATAGATCCGTGAGACACGCCACTTTCTTGGAGAAACCCTTCACAAATTTTCTATAGTAATTTTGCCAAACCCAAAAAACTACGTAATTCCTTCACCGTTGTTGGTGCTGGCCAATCTGCAATAGCATCAACTTTCTTCGGGTCCATTTTCACCTTCCCCTCAGAAATTAAGTGACCAAGGAACATGATTTCCTTCTGGCCAAATTCATATTTTTCCAGCTTCACAAATAAAGTCGCTTCGCTCAACTTTTTAAGGGCAATCTGCAAGTGCTCAACATGTTCCTCCAAACTGTTACTATAGACAACTATGTCGTCCAAATAGATCACCATGAATTTGTCCAAATACTCCCGAAAAATATTATTCATGAGTGTACAAAAAGTAGCAGGATCATTAGTCAAGCCAAAAGGCATGACTAAAAACTCAAATGAACCATACCTTGTAACACAAGCCGTTTTTGGTTCGTCTCCTTCTGCAATCCGCACTTGGTAGTATCCAGACCGCAAGTCCATCTTGGTGAAGAACTTCGCCTTGCCCAATCTATCAAACAATTCATCCGCAATGGGTACCGGATAATTGTTCTTTACCGTCACCTTATTCAGTGCACGATAATCTATACACATCCGCATAGAACCATCCTTCTTCTTTTGGAACAAAACGGGAGCACCATAAGGCGCTTTTGAAGGCTGAATCTGTCCTGCCTTCAACATCTCTGTCAACTGCTTTCTCAATTCTGCCAATTCTGTTGGAGCCATCCGATAGGGAGCCATTGCTGGAGGTTTCACCCCAGGCAATAACTCAATGGTGTAACTCAGCAGGTAATTGATCAGGCATAACATCCTTAAATTCCTCTAAGACTGCCCTGACTGAATCGGGAACCCCAGCAAGCAACTGTTCCTTCTCCTCAAATAGCATCGCCAAATACGTTTCTTCCCCTTTTCTAAGACCATCCTTCACTTATATCGCAGAACACATTTCAACTCCATTGTAGGACTTTTGTAAAGGGATAAAACAGGGATGGGCCATGTCCGAAATGAACAAGCCCTGCAAATAAGGTATCACCGAAACCTTTGCCTTTGTGAAAAATTTCAAGCCCAAAATGACTTGGAAATCATCTAGAGGCACAACCATAAAACTACACGTACCACACCATTCCCCAACTTTAAGTGAAGCTTCCTTAGCAACGCCACCAACAGATTTTGCTTCTGAATTGACTGCCTTGATTCTACTGTTGTCGTTCGTCAACGCCAACTTCAACCGCTGCACTTCATGATCAGAAACAAAATTATGGGTAGCACCCGTATCCACCATTGCCATGACAGAGACATTGTTCATCTGAATTTGAACATACATCAACCCTTTTCCCCCAATGGATGCCTTTTCTCGACGAATAACGCTGAGAAGTTGAATAGGGTTAACCCGAGTAGGCTCTCCCCCACCATCACCATTCTCCGCAACCAAAGCGTTTAACTTCTCCTTCTTGGGATAATTCTTCGCATAATGGGGACCTTCACAAATGAAACAGCGCACATTCTTGGAAGGAGCCTTATCTTTTGACTGGGCAGGAGCATTAGAATTGGTAGAACTAGCATTATCATTGCCCTTCTTCTTGTTCTTCCATTTTTGCTTCTTCTGATCCTTCCCTTTATTTTGATTAGCCCCTTCCTTCTCCGAGGAACCAGTCTGATTTTTGTAGTCCACTAATGCATCAGCATCAACCATCGCCGCGGGCAAGTCTTTTGCACCTTGCCTACGCAGTTCTGCTTGTGCCCAATTTTGAAGGCCTTTCATGAAATTGAACAACTTGTCTTCCTCCTACATATTCTTAATGTCCAGTAGTAAGGAAGAAAATTCCTTAACATACTCACGAACAGAACCCGATTGCTTCAAACGGTGCAGGTTATCATGAGCCTGCCAAACAGTGTTTGTAGGGAGAAATTGCTCCCTAATTTCAGAAACCAACGACTCCCAAGTTGTGATTTGAGGACGTGAATTATCCTCCATGCGTGTTCGCCACCATAGTTTTGCATCACCGGCCAAGAACATACTAGTAAGATCCACCTTCTCAACATTCGGTGTTCGGAGTGCTTTGAAGTAGTGCGATATATCCCTAAGAAAGTTTTCAACTTCCTTGGAATTTCGACCACCAGAAAACGGTTTGGGTTCAGGAACCTTCGTCTTAGGCAACACTTCCGACTTCCCACCACCAGCATTGTTGAACGCAGCCTTCAATAGCATAATTTCCCCATCAATTCGGGTCAACTGAGACTGGGCACCATTAGAAATATCACCAATTTCAGTGTTGATCGCTGCGTGCGAATCAACGCTTTGTTGAATGTGCTCATCCAAAACTCTTCTCAAATTTTTGAATTCAACCCGTAGTAACTCGTAACGGGCATGAAGAGGAATGAATTCAACATCTTCAGCAGGAGTGCCAACGAGTTCCTCTAACCTGGAAACACGTTCCCTCATTTCAGTTGAACTTCCACCGGCCATTGCAACCCAAAAACGCCAAAAATTAGGCTCTGATACCAAATGTCACAGGTCTAAATTTTTTTTCCAGAATTCCCACACCTGTGGTGCGTCTACAATCAAGTAAACCAGCAACAATCCAAATAGCAATACACACAATCACAACAAGTAAAGGCAACACAGTATTTACAGGGAAAAACTCCCCAACCCAATAATTATTACTCACAAAATATAGGGAACCCTTACAAAAACGTCTAGGTAACTCTCTACCCAAATAATCAGGTTACAATGCTTTAAATACAAGGCAATATGCAGTTGACAACCCCAACTGCTGGGTACAAGTGTCTAGAAATAAGGCTGCCAGCAAAATCCATAGGAACTGCTCAAGTAACTACTGCTTTGACTGCTGAACATGTGTCTTTGGGAAGTTACAAGGTAGTTATCATCAGTTCCACATTCAAACCCGTGTAGCCCCATGTTCTCCCATGTAACTGCTCCCAAAACTGGCCAAAACTGCCTTAAGACAAGCCCAACTCATACCTGAACGTTACCAGCAACCATTCCCACGTTTTTAGACACCCTCACCTTGATTCCAACAAGCTTTACCCATGTAACCAGCAACCTGATCCAACACATGTCTGATTTAGGATGGTTACCCCGATCACAACCCAAAAACCATGCACTACCACTCCCACATTGGTCTTAGGACAATCCCACATATCCCACGAGTAAGCCATAAGCCTAGGAGCACCTATGGACGAAATGCCAGTTCTGCCTCGGAGGACCCCCCCTCCTTATATATGTTCTTAACTAAAAATCCACAGTGGTAGCAGTGGACATTAACTGCCAAAAGATCGTAAGCCCATATAGACAACCAACCTGACTTCGATTTGCTCCATCACTTCTTTCCAGCTCTCTTACCTTAGCAAAGTGCGACTAAGGCAAGTGTGTATCCGTTTCCAAGGACTCAAGTAAGTTTGGGGTGTGACAGTAAGGGTGTTTGGCTGCCTGCCAAGGTGTATCTAGGGTACTCATTTTCTCTCTCCCTCTAAGCAAAGTTGCTTCTAAGTTCATTATTACCTTCTGAGTTATACACGAGAGATTTGTGAGTTCAAACTGAGTCTATCCTCACTGGGTTGTGTTCGTGTGTCCTGTGGTTAATCAATAGTGTTGTTGTTTAACTTATCATTACTGTACTTAAAAGGAGTTACACCTCCATCCGATCTAAACTACCCTCTTACATTTGGCGACTCTGCTGGGAAGGCATTCTTATAAGCAAGGAGTATGGTGCAGGATAACGTTAATCGAAGGCTTAACTTTGATGACATTCAACACAATGAAGAACAAGCGGAGAGAGAACTGGAGGCTTCAAGGGATGGATCCCCTCGACTAGAGGTATCTCCAGTCCAAGCGACGACAGGTGTCCCAGTGGTCGGACATGCTTCTACGAGCATTGGGTTGGGACCAGCCCAAGTGGCACTCCTCATGAATAAATTTTATCAGCTTTTGCAAACTCCCGTAACTTCAACGGTGTTAGGAGGATTTGAAGCCAACTCCTTCGTGACACCAGGGGCAGCCCCAACGGCCCCACCAAGTGCAGTCATAACAAGAACAGTCCCAGCAAGTACACTCTTTATTGTAAATCCAATGGTGGGAACCCTAAGAGTATCAACGGTTCCAACTGTGATGATTTCTCCAGCTACAACGGGCACTCAGCCTATGGTCTCGTTGGTTGTCGCTTCAACGACATTACCCATAGAAGAGATGAGGAAGGAGATGCAAAAAGATATGATGACATTCATGCAAGCCTCCTCGCAATCTGCGGGCAAGGTAGCTTCGGTCTACGTTGACTTTCGGACGCCTTACCCCTAGGAATACAACGATGAGCCCTACCAAAAAGATTATATTCCTCTTATCTTTGAAAAATACACAGGAAAGGGTGGAAACCCGAAGGAACATATTAAACGCTTCGTTGAACACTTGGGGGCGCATTGCAATAATAAAAACTCGGGTTAAGGGAATTTTCTAAATCCTTAACTGACAAAGCATATACTTGGTATTCTCACTTAGCTCCCAAGAGTGTTTCCACATGGGAGGAGATGCATTTTTTGTTCGTCCAAAACTTCTTTCTGGCGGAAGATGAGTTCACTTTGACCCAACTAGGGAGGGAGAAGCAACGAACAGGGGAAGAAGTGGTGGCTTACATTTGAAGGTTCATGGAAAGGTTCCTCGATTTGAGGGAGGAGGCCAAAGAATCCAAGCTACTGCAGATCCGCGTGGAGGAACTGCTTCCTGAGTACATCTACCATCTTATTAACGAGACGCGCGAGGGGACTTTTGTGGCGTTCCTAAAAGCAGCAAGGAATATCGCGTTGGTTGTACGACTAAACCCAATGGTAGTGCCCATGATGTTCAGGCATCCGATACAACCTATGGGGGGAGGTCTCAGCCCCCACAGGTAGGGTATACCGAAGGAGCAGATGGGGGTAGGGTAGCAAAGAAGGACAACAAGAGGAAGTTTGAAAGAGACAGGGAGGACCCACCACCGTTTCCTTGTACAGTAGAAGAGGCTTTCAACTGTTATAACGCAATGGTTCAGGGAGGAACAATGTACGAACCAAAGGGCATCCCCGTTGGGGAACCAGACGCTGCAACTAGGGCGGATCCCAAATATTGCCAGATTCATCAAAAGATCCAGCATCCAACGGAGAGCTGTTTCACGCTAAGGAGAATTATCGACAAATATGTAAAGGAAATAACGTTGCAAATCTCTTCGCAGAACGTTAACAACAACCCACTCCCAGCGCATGGGGCCAATTCGGTGGTGGCCTACGATGAGGAGGTAGAGAGAAAGGAAAGGGAGTTAACGATGAAGTAAGAGGAGTTTGAATAATCTTTGGAAGATTGTACTAAGGGAATGTCTAACGTAGTGTTAGCTTACGATGAAGCAAGTGATAAAGATGTGGAGGACGTATATAGCGTTGAAAGTGAGGAAGCAGACCAAGCCATAGAATACTGTGCAGTTTCAAAATCCCTAAAGTTTACCTGGTTCTTCAACCATGTAGGGATACCAAAGGAGACTAGATTGAAAATAACTCAAGCAATCCTTAACATTGCAAGGAAGAACGCAGTCACTTCGCTGAGATGGAAGGGACCCATGGCCGGGTTGGTAAAGAGGTTTCTGTCAGAGATAGCTTTTAACGACGCAGATAGGGTCGTAAGGTTCCCTCATAATAGGCCATTATATGTGACTGCCAGTGTCAACGGGGTTAGTTTTGCAAGGGCTCTTATGGATGGGGGAGCTTCCATCAATATCATATCATTCCACTCTTTCCACGTAGATAATATTCCGGAGGAAAGGTTAGTCCCCATTCCTTTGGTGATTTTAAGATATGAAAACCAGTCTTTTAAGTCCATTGGGTACGTGAACGTTGGGATTGTGATGGGAAATCTGAGTTCCCATATCAAATTCCACGTAATAGAGAGTGTAACTTCCTACCATCTGTTGATAGGAAGAGTGTGGATGCACAACCAAGGTCTAGTTCCTTCAACGTATCACTAATGCACAAGGCGAATATCAAGGGAGCGGAGGTGATTATTAGAGCTACGAAGAGACCCTTCGCTGTCGAAGAAGCTCACTTAGTGGACACAGCCTTTTACAAGGATCTAGATAAGGACGTTGGAGTCCTAACGAGAAGAATGGAGGGAGCATGGATTCCCTCGAACAGAGAAAGGATAGGGCCCTTGAATGAGCAGAATAAAGAGGTTACAAGCAGCAAAGGAGTGATGGCCGAAGAAGCCCATCAGGCGGTCCCTCGGCCCCAAAACATTTCGAAGCAGCTCAAAGACACGGTGGGGACTAGAGTGGATCCAATGGAGCATGAGGGCTAACGACAAAGTGTGCTCAGTCGATTTTCACGAGGAAGAGTTGCTGAGGCATCTAGGGAGAAGAAGAGGAAGGCAGTGGCGACTACCAGTAAACATTACAAAAAGGTAATTACCGAAGAAGGAAAGTTGGTTTATCAGTTATAATGGTGTGAACGGGCGGCCAAAGAAATTGATAATGAGGATGACCCGATATATGAGTGCTTTTTGGTGGATCAATGGGGATAATATATGGTGATATACAACTTCAATATACATGAATTTGTGGAAGAGGTCACCGAATAACCAGAGTACATAGCAGATCAACCAAATCTACACGCACAAGAGTTGGAGTAGTTGAACCTGGCTAAAGAAGGGGAGGATCCAAGGCCTATTTTATCTCAAAAGATCTCAGTAAAGGGAAACGAGAGGCCTTAGTTGAGTTGATTCGAGAGTTTATAGACGTTTTGCGTGTAAGTACACAGAGATGGAAGGGCTGGATGAGGAAGTGAGCTACTACAAGTTGAACGTGATGCCTTCAGCCATTCCAGTGAAATAAATAACGAGAACGTATAAGCATGAGCTAGACTTGAAGATCAAGGAAGAGGTCCAACGCTTATTAACGACAAGGTTCATCAAACCGATATAACACCCACTTTGGCTGTCTAGCATTGTTCCAGTGGGTAAGAAAGACAAAAATCAAATAAGAATCTGTGTGGATTTCAGAGACTTGAATAGGGGTTTCCCCCAAGGATGAGTTCCCTCTACCCTCCATTGATAGCCTAATAGATGCAACGGCTGGTCATGATATGTACAACTTCATGGATGGGTATGTAGCACTGTTCTAAAAAACCCGCCTAGGCACGCCTAGGCTTGAGGCTTGGGAGAAACGCCTCGCCTTAAGATTTTGACGCCTTATGCTTGGTAAAACCCTTAAGGCGTACTTTTTCTCTAAAAACAATAACGCTTTAGTGAAATGATATCCCATTTTAAAGATTTTTTTACAAATCGAACCATTACCTCATCCAAAAAAATCAAATAGTATTTTTATTTGCAAATATTCAGACATATTTTTATGATATGTACAATTTTAGTATTTTAATAGCCTTGTTATGGTTAAAAAATATTAAAATATATTAAAAAGACCTAAACGCCTTTTTACGCTAAGGCCCGCCTAGGCTTCTAAGGCTTAAGACTTGGCCTCCATTCCTCGATCACGCCCCGCATTTTTCAGAATCTTGGTAGGGTACAACCACATCAAGATGGACCCTATCGATGCAGAGAAAATGACGTTTAGAACCCCATTGGTAAACTTTATGTACAAAGTAATACCATTTGGATTCAAGAATGCTAGGGCTACTTATCAAAGAACAATGATGGCCATTTTCCATAACTTCTTTCATAAGTTTGTGGAATTTTATGTGGATGATTTGGTCATTAAATTGAGGAAGGAGGAGTCCCACCTAAGCGACTTGAGGAAGGTGTTTACTCGGTGCAGAAAGTATAAACTGAAGATAAACCCACTAAAATGCATCTTTGGAGTAACTAGTGGAAAGTTTTTAGGTTTTGTGGTTGATCGGCAGGGAGAACAGATGGACCAAGACAAATAATGAGCAATCTTGGAGATGCCCAATCCAAGAATGGCGAAGGAACTGAAGAGTTTCCTTGATAAAGTTTCTTACCTTAAGAGATTTATGCTTGGATTGGCCAACATGATGCACCCGTTGATGAAGATTTTGTGAAAGAACACAAAATTCAAGTGGTAGGAGGTTCACCAGGAGTTTCTCACTGGATTGAAAAAGATGCTCGTTTCACCACAGACCATGGTTCCCCCAAAGGCAGGAATACTATTGCAGCTATACCTCACATCCACCACGAGGGACATTGGAGCTTTACTGGCACAAGAGATTGATGGGCAAGAACGGCCAGTCTACTACCTCAGCATAATCATACATGGGCCAGAGGTCAGATATAGTAGCTTGGAAAGGCATTATTTAGCCCTAGTCTTTGTAGCGCAAAAACTTATACATTATATGCTATCTTTTACAATTCATATTGTAACTAGATGTGATCCTATTAAGTATTTACTGGCAAGAACTATATTGATTGGTAGGGAAGCTAGGTGGTTACTCATCCTCTCAGAATATGACTTGAAGTATGTGATCCCTCGCACGATCAAGAGCCAAGCGTACGCTAACATGTTGGCAATCTTCCCCTCTGGGAAGTTTAAGTCACCTAAAGAAAGTATTCCCTAAGATGACTTGCAGGCCAATTACTTAGATGCAAGTGATGAAGAATGTACGATGCAATTTGATGGATCTTCGGTAGAAAAGAAAGGAGGGGTAGGGGTTATTTTTTTCAAAAGTAATGGAGGAGATTTGTCTTCCTACAAATTAGATTTCCTTTATTCCAACAATGAAGAAGATTATGAAGCGTTAATGCTGGGGTTGCTGGAGGCTCTTCGAAGGGGGATTCGTTCACTTTACATCAAAGGTGATTCGAACTTGGTGATTCAATAAGTGAATGGAGAATATGCATTAAAACACCTAAGCCTGGCACCATACCGAACAATCATTCAGAGGATCCTCAGCCAGTTCCATCGAACCAAAATTAAGAGACATCCTCGAATGATGAACTGCCATCCAGACGCCTATGCCACCGTCACCCAGAAAATGGTCATGAGGAACGATACAACTACAGTCGTGATTCAACGAAGAATAACTCCTTCAGTGGTATAGTCAGTTCTGCCGATAAAAGAAGACGATGACTGAAGGGGAGAGATTAAAAAGCAACTGGAATCTGGGGAAGGAGCGATGGAGCTGAGGGAATTAATCCAATACTTTATAAACCAGGGAGATCTTTACTTCAGAAATGCAAGGGGGTGGTTATAAAGATGCATCGACCCAAAATAAGCAGAGCGGAGGTTGAAGAAAACATATGAAGATCACTGTGAAACAACTGAGATACCTTTTTATAGGAGAATTCAAAGGGAGGGATATTTCTGGCCTAGAATGAAGCAGGACGCAGCAGAGTTACAATAAAAGTGCGCTAAGTGCTAGTTATTCTTTGAGGCAGCTGAATGTCATTTCATTGAAGCTCAACCAGACTTGAGGCAACCTTATATTGACTTCATTAAAGATGGAGTTGTCCCAATAGAGAAGATTGATGCAATGGGACTTAAGCGAAAGGCCTCGAGGTTCTACATCCAGGAGGTATAACTTTATCGAGGGGGCTACTTCAACAGTCCATTGCGTTGCATCATAAAGTAAAAAGCAACTGAAGTCCTCAAATAAGCGCACGATCCAGCTCACATAGGAGGGGCCAAGTTGTATGAACAATTGATAACATTGGGGTATTATTGTCCAACAATGGAGAAAGACTCTGCTGATTTCGTTCGAAAGTGCAAGGCTTGCCAACTTCATGGAAATATTATCCATGCCCCATCGGTGGACTTACACTCCCTGACAACACCTTATCCTTTTTACATTTGGGCGTTCAACCTGGTAGGGGAAATACATCCTTCTTCGAGGGGGAAGATATAGATACTAGTAGCAATGAAGTGCTTTAAAAAGTGGGCCAAAGCGATACCACTAAGAAGGGAAATAGCGGGAGTGGTGAGCAACTTCATCAGAAAATACATCATTTGCGGTTTTGGGATTCCAAAGGTTATCCTCTCAGATAATCGGAGCCCCTTTTGTCAATTAAGAGGTAATGATGCTCACAGACAAGTACTCCATTGTTCATCATACTTCAACGGTGGCATACCCAAATGGCAATAGTCAAGCCAAGGCAATTAACAAGACCTTGGTTAATATTTTGGCTAAAACGATAGAGGATTTTCCAGGATCATGGGATGACAAGATACCAGTTGTGTTGTGGGATTATCGAACAACCAAGAGGAAACCCACAGTGTATACTCCATTCTCTATTGTTTATGGGGCTGGGGTGATTCTTCTAGTAGAGTTAGAAGTTCCCTCTACTCGATATGCCTTGCGAAGTAGCATGCTCCCTCAGAATACACATGTGCAGTTGGAAGCATTGAATGAACACAAAGATAATGCGATACAACACTTTCAAATGTATACAAAATAGCTCTCCAAGGCATATGATAACTTGGTGAGACTAAAGAAGTTCGTGGAGGGAGACCTCATTTTGAAAGAAGCAGTGAAGAACATCCGGAGGCTTACTCTACCTAAATTTGCAGCAAATTGGAAAGGACCTTTCATTATAAAAGAAGCTCATGATTCAGGTTATTGCTTAATTTTTAAGATGGAAGAAGACAAGCCATTCAAGATTAACAATAAATGGTTAAAAGTCTATCATGTGTAAGCAATTAAGTATGAATAATCCAACTATGAATAATCCAAATAAAATCCTCTAACAACTTTGGAACTGAATGGCCAAATAAAACCCAAATGAAGTCTCATAATGAAATACGACTAAAAGAGAGTCTAACTAAATAAATCAATAGAATGATTAAAGTCCAGTTGTACCTCCAAACGAGAAAATGCAATAATCTTATGCAGCTTCTTCAAACTTATCCTGGAAAGTTAGTTAATGCACGAGGTCAGAGCCCGGAGAATGAATACACACTACTCCCCTCAAATAGGGTCCAGGAACCCAAACAATAACATTATACGCAATAAATATCACAATAGAGTATTTTAATTCATATGAGATGATTAAACGCAAGAAGGGTAAATTACTAACCACCCCAAAGATTCTTATAAAATCACATCAACATCATTTTAATTATCCCACAGCCCGAAAGCGTTAAATTAATTAAATTAACCCAAATTTATTATTGTTCTCACTTTTTATTATGGCGGTCCTCCCACCTCGGGTGGTAATCCACTAGAGTGTCACACTTCCCGTTGTCAATCGCCAGCCAAATCAATTTAAACTGTCGCCCCCCGTAATATGACAATGTTTCACAGTTGACAGGACATAAATTACCCAAGCTAACCCGTTTAAATTGTCGGTCCCTGACACATTATGTTGCCACAAATTTTATTATCCGTTTTTATCTTAGGCATTAATTCTCATTTTCTCAATTTCATAATTCATAAATTTCCCCACCCTTTTCATTTATGTGAGATCCTCAAAATACCCCTTAGTATCATACCTAAGGGTCCCCAAAGTACATATACGTCCGATCCTACATATACGATTAATTTCCAATATTTACTCGTCCTAGTCTCATGCCCAGACTAGTGTGACGAAGATAAAACATAAAAATCAGCCCACCCCCGGAATATAAAATCCCCACAAATTTACACTAACTAGTCCCATATCTAGCAAGCATAAATTATAACCAAGGCCTACCCACTAGTCCCATTCCTAGTAAGCATCCTATAATAGATGTGAGCAAAAATACTACCCAAAAGCCCCTCGTCCCTGCGATGGAAAAAGTGAGTAATAATAAATCACACAATACATAATCCATAACAATAACATAGCATGTAATCATAAAAATCCCAATTCAATTCAATGAATAACACCGTCCTCGTTTTCAACATAATTAATTATGTTAAAGAATGTTAAATTTTATAAACATGTAACAATATTCAATACGTCATAATCATTATGTTTTATAAGTCATCTACTTTTTGTAAGTGCGGGCGCGTCCCATTAACCATATAAACAATCCCATAAAAAGTCTACATGAGAACCAACACCCAAAACCCAAAAAAAAAACTAGCTTAAGCATCCAAGGGTTTCAAAGATTAATTCATATTAAAAAATTTCACAAAAACAGTCCCAAAATTTAGTGTCCACTTCCTCTAATTAAGTTGCTAATTGATTTTAATCAAAAACACGTGATTAAGGATTTAGGCGACACTTAAAACGCATAATACCAAAGGAAAGGAATAGAATATTCATGTCTGAAATCAGTTGAAACAAAACTTTGAGTAGACGGTTGGACTCCTCTTGAGAAAACACCAATTGAATCTTCAATTCTTGAGTTAAAACTTGGGGCTAGGGGTTGAATATGAGAGGAAATATGTTTGGATAACGTTACCGGAAAAAGGTTTGAGAAAAAAGTTTTTTAAAAGTCCCAACCCCATATTAGATTTGGTATTTTAAGGGTTTAAGAGTTAGAATACAATTAGGACTCTAATTAACCCACCGCCTCATGTCGCTCGAACGATTAACACCTGTCGTTCAAACGACATTCTACGTCGTTCGAATGACATACACTGTCGTTTGAACGACCCAAACACTCAATTAAAAACTTTAAAAATATCCGCCTTTGCACTAGAAAGTATTCTTTAACTCAACAAGAACTTACCTTCTTGATCAAACATTTAAGAAATCATTATAACCTTCTATTATAACTCCGATTTAAATTTCTGGTTGAAAATGTACTTCTCAAATATAAAAACTAACATTTTTAATTATTAAAAACAATTAAATCCAAAATTTTCTTTTTCTTTTTCGAGTATTCCAATTAATTAATTAATAAAAACACGGGGTGTGAAATAGAAATCTAGCCAAACACAAATAGTGGAATCAATATTAAAAAGTTGTGTGAAATGGGTTACTTTGGGTGAGTGTATCACATTAATGTTGTGCCGAGCTTGATCACCCCAAATTGGATAGTAGTTGACCCTAAATAGGATAAAAGGTGAAGGATGTATGTTTATAATCGGGCTATTAATAAAATATTATGCTGATGTTTAAATTCCTGATTCCCCACCTTTGAGTAGTTTTCTAGCATGAAGAGTTTCTTCTGGCTTACCCGAAGGATAAACATCAGAACCGAGGGAAAGAGTTTCCATTATGACATTGTAGGCCTTTCCTCATAGTATGTTATTATGGGGGCAACGTTTATGAAGTCTAACTTCCTCTGACATTTGACCTAATCATATGTTTTATAACACCTTTTCCCCCTTTCAGTGATCCCACATTTTCTCTTTCTAATTCCCTCTGATTCATATCATCTAGTTATTCTCAAGGGCACTTCGTGGAGGGAATTATGGATTCTGAGATCGTAGACACCATACTGAGCCCTGAACATGCTTATTTTAGTTATTTAGAGGAAGATAACACTTAACTCTCAGAGGCTATGGTTCAGTAGATAGACCCCACAATTTATTGTCAGTTTTAAAATTATATGGCTAGATTTTTGTGCTAGAGTGATGCAGAAGGATAACGTGATAAGCATAAACCTGTTAGGAGAAATTAATCATTTTGGATTCATCTTTTATCTAGCAAGGTTATTCAGGTTTCAATAACAATACTAATAAATAAAGGTTGTTTCTCCTGGCATTTAGGGGAATTACATTACTTTTACTTTTGAGCATGAGGATATGAGAGCGTGTGAAACCCCAAATCTCATCTATGAGTCGTTGTTATTGAAAGTTAATTTCAACTTAAATTCACATCAGAAAATTTTGAATTTAATATCATCGAGTTACATGAATATTCATCTTCCCAATTCTAAAATTTCTAACACGAGGGTTAGTAGCATTATAAAAGAAAACATCCAAATCTATGAAGAAAAGAATGAGTTATCAGTGGAAGTGAAAAATCCCATCAACATACCTTATGCTGACTACCTGTAATTATATAGACAACTCCGAGCTTAAATAAAGTTATCTGTACAAAAATATAACAAACCCCAAGCGTGCCTATTTCCTGAAATTCTAGATTAATTTAGCTGTTATGACCGCATATTATATAACCACCTAAAAAATTTAATAATATGGAAGTGCTATTAGCTCCAAGCCATTTTCGAGAGCAAAAATCCGAGCCCTCCATTACCAACTGGTTATTTGCAAATAGTTTATGAATAATGTGAATGATTTCAAGGTTTGGTGATTTTCCCCATAACTAGACAACCACAAAACTTGTTTTACCCATTAATATTAATAGTATGTCACATTGGTCCTCAGTGTGACATATATGGTCATGTTTCTATAGAACCATATAGTTCATGATGGTTCCTTATATTTCTATGTCGCTGAAAGTTCCAAACAAAATTCTAATAAACCATATTAGAACCAAGAATGGAGATTATTGACTTATTGGGATGTGCTGAAATTGTTTCTAGGATTTTTCGTGACAAAAAATCAATAATGAATTACTAAAAGGGTAATGATGAACAAAATTGGCAACTAGAGTAACATGAAATTGAAAAATGAGGCAAATAAAAAGGTACAAAATACTGTAGCATACTAGAGGAGGGGCAAGACCCAAGGCTATGATGAAATCAAGATTCAAATAAACTTCATCCATCAAAATTTTATCCCCTTATATATATATATATATATATATATATATATATATATATATATATATTTCTTAGTAAGTATTTAGTTGTTTTATTACCATTTCGTCACAATGTAATGATTTAAAAGTGGAAAACTCTAGAAAGACCAACACGAGGATGCAATGTTCAATGTAGGACACTACTAATTTCATAGTTACATTATAAGTTAAAGAATACCGAATCAATGAATCAATCATTATATTTCTTCTTTGTAACACATGTACCAACCAAAGTTTCATTTTCCTAGTGCAAAAGTAAAAAGGATCAAACAAATACAAACACAACTATGTGAGGAACTGAATCCATTGATTTCAATATAATTAATAGGAAAAAAAAGTCATCATAAAATGAGATTAGTTATCCCACGAACTAAACTAGCTAGAGTAGAATATTTTTTTACCTAAAATCGTATGAACAAGTTTCACATGGGGTTCATTTCTCATGGGACCATCACCCAAATCTGGACATTTATAATAGTTGAATAGAAGAAACATAGAAATAATGTCGAAGAATGAAAATAACAACATGCACAATGGACCTTGAAAATGCACCGGGGTTATATGGATTCACTTTTATCTTAGGTTTCACACACAAACATCCATTTTTTGCATAATTTTATCTTATTTAGAATTAGGTGTGCATGCAAGATAAATTCCTAATCTAAAGTATCAAACCAAGTAATCAAAACAATCATACGAAGAAGAAGTTTTGAGAAAAAATCCATTATGAGAAAAACCTATATTTAGCACTGTTTAAGTAAGACAAACACTAATCAAATTAAAGATTACTTAGAGATCCACTAAATATAAGAGTGGACACAATCTAATGGACCAATTTATAAAATTAAATGCCACACATACAATTCAGATTTTATCTTCAATTAATTTCTTTGTGTATATGAGACGATTCCAAATTTTAAATTCCAAGTCAAGCATGAAAATAAATACTAAATGAGAAAAAATCCCTAAGAAGGGAAAAACCTTTTTATATCAGCACTATTGAGAGTTTTGAATACAATCGACTCACAAAAAACTTAGCTACAGTAAGTTAGATGCGCAGAGTCTTCAAAACTTTAAAAAATACCTCTAATCTCCAGAGACGTCCACAGGTAGCGATCTACCCTCGGTATCTACTGATCAACATCATCTTCTTTTTTAGTAGTGAAACCTCGTTCCATAACCTCAACAGTAGAGAAAAGTCTCTACAAAGTGATTTCAGCAAGAATCCTTCTTGTGATAGGTAAAGTGATCTTGAATAACCCCTGGGGGCGAGGAATATGATATGAGTTATTTGATCATAAAAAGATAACTCAAAAAGGTATTTTTGTTCTTCAAAATGAGTTCTTAAAGTATCTGATGCCGTTCAACCTTTTTATAAAAAGATGATAAAAAGTATAAATACAAAAGATGTGGAAAAGATTATCTTTAAAAAACAAAATTTTCCCTGTCATTTGAACTAAATAAGATGTCGTTCGAACGACATATTGTAACTCTTTAGAATGACATCAAAGGAGGACTTCGAACGAGATTCCATAGGAACGAGCAAAATGCTTCGATAGAATCTCCTTTAAATGACCCATATAATCTCGTTTAAACGACAATCAATTTGTTCAAACGTAGCATCATTTTTCTGGTGATTTTGCTTTAAAAAAATTTAAATTTCTTTTTATAGAAATGTCCTCATAAAAGATAACTAATCCCTAGAAAATATTAAGAAACCTTTTTCACTCATGATCATAATCTTCTAACGTGATTGTTGAGACAAAAAAATCTTTCAGTCTCTTTGATCTTTAACAAAGTCTCCAAATACCGAGAAGTTGTGTCAGTACCGTGTTTGTATAACAGGATACGCTAAACCAAATAAAATAAAATTATGAGCAATTATAAGACTTGATTTTACAAATCACCCCCTTTCGCTACTCCAGTACAAAACATAAACTTAAGACAAATTGAATCCTAATACAATAACTACCATCCTAAAATTACAGAAAGTGGGACGTAGAGATTGTGCAAGTCTTTAATGAATCGGATCTTTCCTTTGGGTAACTTTATCTTCGTCCAGTGTGATTTCAAATGATCATCATTCAAGCGAAACGTCCTACACACATGAGACAAAGAAAATACAATGATTCGTAGAGTTTTCAACATAAATAACCCCCTTTAATTTGTTCTTCCCCTTTATATCCGAATAGAAAAGGAGTTGAAGCTAAGCTGGAAATAAAAGCATCACTCGAAGAAGTAAGATCTCAACACAAGTATAACCAAATATTTAAAATTTCAATTTTTTTAAAGATAAAGTATAAAATGAACAAATACAACACACCATGGAATAACACTAAAATACCCGAATCATGAATGGGGCACGTTGGGGGTAAACATTTTTCATAGGTAAATCAACATAAATAGTCACTACACGTGTGCACGAAGTTTTGAGACATTTCTAATGAAAGAGATCAAAGCCTACCTTCGGTGTAAAATTGACGAACTCAAGTGAAATGGACTCCACTTAATCAACATGCCAAGAATATAAATGATTCTCACACCAATGACGCCAAACTATGTAAAAAAAAATTCGAGACATTTTAGCTATGCAAATCCGTTGATCTTTGACTTTTAACTCCCTCAAATTCTCACACATATGATGATAAACTCTTAATGACTTTTGAAGAAATTAATGCTCATATTTAGCTAAGCACAATGAATCTAAAATGGGCGTGGCACTTATGTTTCTATGTACCTCTAATATTTTCAGGCTCTTTTATCCAAATGGTGACTTTTAATGTCAAGAACATTTTGATCTTTCATAGCCCTTTCCCATTGCTTAACATAAAACACAATTTTTCTGAAAAATAGCTTAAATTTTGGCAGTGGTTCTTACATGCACAACTTTATCTCTTTTTACATTTTGTTCATTATAAAGCAAAATGGAGATGAGAACATCATATTCGACAAGTGATAGGTAAGTGCAATGTTCAAACAAATTCATGCACATGTGCATTAAAGGTGACTAAGAGTCAAACATGTAGAAAGTAGTCATCAAATGGCAACATAATGAATCCATACATTATTAAGCACACTAATGAAATAACATCATGTCTCAAAACATCACGAAAAAGTCACATGGAAATATGGAATTAATGGTCGATCCGGACATCTTAAATGTTCCTCCATATATGGTGGGAAAAAAGTACAATTTATCTTTTTCAAAATTTTTATCAAAAATAAAATATTTTTCCCCTTTTCACCTTTTTCTTAAAAATCAAATCTTATTGCATATTTAAAAAATTATCAGAAAAAATAAAACCTTTTTGGATTTTTCTAAAAATATCAAAATAAAAAATATAGATACAATGATAACACAATGATAGTACAATCTAACAATAGGTATATAGGAGTTCACAATGATAGTACAATCTAGCAATGTGAAAATGATAGTACAATCTAGCAATGTGAAAATGATAATCACCCTATTCTAGAAATAAGTCTCAACCTCAATCATCAGGCCTATAGGAGTTCACAAAAGGATATGATATCCTAAAAAATTCCTCCATCAATCATTATGACGTTTTGACTAAAAACTACACTTGCTCTCTAAGTCTATCAAAATCTCTAAGGTGTTGTGCGGGAGTATGCAGAGTAACACGAGTGGGAGTGCATGAAAGAACATATGTAGGAACTCGAGTGGGAGCATACTGGGGAATACACATATGATAAACTCTCCCTAGCTTAAATTATAACTCTCTACGGTACAAATGTAAATGGGCTTTGGTCAACCTTGCTGAAAAAGTCTAGGATGAGCTATCCTAGGTGGATTAGGTCTCCTAGGTTGGTTAGGATGATAGCCATAATGATCCATCAAAAACTCGAGAATTGGCTCAAGTGTAGCTTTGGAAGTGGATGCACCGTCATAACCTATTCCTCACCTCTCAATGTTACCTAATGTGGGACTGATGACCATCTTTACAACCTTCTTATATGTGTCCTCTAAAGTGACCTTGGCCTCCCACGCATGTTTAAGATTAATCTTGAGTTGGGATACATAGGCTTTAAGTTTTTCATGAGTCACTAATGAAGATTGAAGATCTTTCGTTAGACTAGCCACGATGTTGGTTAAACCGTTTATCTCCCTACCTACAATAATTAACTCCTCACATAAAGAAATCTTCACCTTCTCGAGTTGACTCACCAACACTTCATACTCTTTAAGAATTTCACCTCCCTTTCTAAATCACACACCCTAAGAGATAAATCTTTATTAATATTTTTCATTTTTAAAGTCTCATTGTAAAGATCACTACAATATTTTTGAAGTGTGCCTTCTCCCTCACTCAAATTTTCACCCTCACTCTTACTTTCTCCATAAGTCATCGAAACATCATCGAGCCTTTCACGTTTAGATATGTACTCATCCGCATGGGATAAACTAGAAGCACTAACGTGACTAGCCATGAATGCAATGTATGGTTCATGTGGTGATTCTCCCTTGAATCAACCGACTCGACATCACTATCGCTAAGAGTGGCCTTATTTATAACTTTCTTGCCCTGTCTCTTAAGCCTAGTGGGATACTCACGTGCCTTGTTCTTTTTTTCTTCACAATCATATCATCATATCTCTTCTTTCTCACAAACCTTCTTGCCCTGGTTTTTATTTTTATTTTTCATAAAAGTCTTTTTTTGGAAGAATTTTCTTTGGAAAATTTGACAATATTTTTGATTTTTTTTGCAAAATTTTCTAAATCATCTAGTTCAAAATCAAAGTCACATTTTGGTTCATGAAATTTTTCTTTATTATTTTTCTTAGTTTGAATTTTCAAAGAAATCCCTATGTAGTTATATTTAACAATTTTAGGAAACATGTCGATTTTATAGGTCTAAAGGTCTCCTATTAGGTCTTTTAACCTAAAAATATATAATATTCCCAATGAATTCAAGACAACGAGTTTAGGAATAAATGGGCTGGCAAGAGTCTCAAAATCCTTTTCACAACTCTCATTGTAGGAATCTTCTCACCCAAATTAAAACTAGAATTGACTATGTCCGACAAACGTGCATAAAACTCATCAGAAGACTTACTTTAGCATGGTAATAGTCTCAAACTGTGTGGTGAGATTTTATAGCTTAGAATTTTTAACAACATTGGTTCTCTTGTGAGTGAGATAGAGGGTACCCAAATTTTTTTAGCTATGGTGCACGTCATAATGTGGTGGAACTTTTCCGGGGTGATGGATCTAGAAATAACACTGAAGTCGCAAGAGTTGTAAGCACTCCATTTAAATTCAACCTCCGTCCAGAAAGTGACGAGTTTATGACTTTCGAAATTGTCGACAATCACTGTGGGTAGAGGCCACCTGCTTTCATAAACCAACTAGACATGTTAACTAATTGCTTTTAAAGCAGACCTTATCCTAGCCTTCCAATATTCATAGTTTGAACCACTAAAAATAGGCTATCGATTATAGAAATTATCCATTAAATTCTGTACTTTTAAAATCAATAGTTTTTTAAAAAATTGATATAATTTTTTCTGCGAAAAAAGATCACACGATAATTTGGTGTAATTGTCTCTAATACCAATTTGAGAGTGCGCGCGATCTAGTGGACCAATTTATATAATTAAATTCCACACACACAATTAAAATTTTAATCAAATTTATTTTCAATTAATTATGGTGTGGATACGAGGTGATTCCAAATTTTAAATTCCAAGCCAAGCATGCGAATAAACATGAGATGAGAAAAATATCTAAGAAGGGCAAAACCTTTTTTATATTAGCGCAATTGAGAGATTTGAACACAATAGATTACAAAACACTTATTTGCACTAAGTTAAATATGTAGAGTCTGCAAAACTTCAGCAAATATGACTAAGCTTTGGGGTCGTCCACAGGTAGAGATCTACCCTCGGTATCCACCGATTAGCCTCCTCTTCTTCTTTAGCAGTGAAACCTCATTCCACATTATCATGAGTAGATAAATGTCTCTACAAACTAGTTCTAGCATGAATCCTTCTTGTGGTAGGTAAAGTGCTCTTGAATAATTTTTTGTGGGTGAGGAACGTGATATGAGGTACTTGATAATAAAAAGAGAACTCAAAAAGATGTTTTTGTTATTCAAAAGGAGTTCTTAAAGTATCTTATTCCATTTAGCCTTTTTATAAGAAGGTAGGATAAAAAGGATAAACACAAAAGATATGGAAAAGGTTATCTTTGAAAAAAAAAATCTCGCGATCGTTCAAACAAAATGGGATATCATTCGAATGACATCAAACGAGGAATTCGAACAAGATTCCAGAGGAATGAGAAGAATGCTTCGATAGCATCTGGATCGAATGACTTCGAACGACCCATATAATCTTGTTAACTTCGTTCGAACTAAGCGCCATTTTTTAGCGATTTTGTTTATAAAAAAAATTAAGATTTTTAATTTTTTTTATATAAAAATAGCCTCATAAAAGATAACTAATACCATGAAAATATCAAGAAATCTTTTACTACCCGCGATCACAATCTTCTACCATGATCGTTGAAACGAACAAATATTCAAATCTCTTTAGTCTTCAATAAATTCTTCGAGTATCGAGAAGTTGTGTCGGTGCCATGTCTGAGTAACGGGATACGCCAAACCAAATAAAATAAAAATATGAGCAATCATAAAACTTACTTTTACAAAGTATAAAGTAGTGTAGGTCTTCAAATCTTCAATAAAAAGTGATGCATGCCATCACCACCACCAAGAAGCAGTTTTTCCCTCGGTATCCACTGATCAACCTCCTTTCTTGTTGAGCAGTAGAGATCAAATCTCCACAAAGATCAAAAGTAGAGTAGCAATATTCAAAGGGTTGATTGTGTATGTGTAACCGTGGTTATATAATAAATTCAACAAATCATCCTTAGGAACATGATTTAGAAAATAAAAAGTATTTTTCGAAAACTGAACTTATGAGACTTTTGGGACAGGAATACAAAAATGCTTTTTTGCCAAAAGTGCTGAGAAAATCACTCCACAAGAGTCTAATTTATAGAAAACATGAAAATCGAGGTGACAGACTTCGTTCGAATGATAATGGGCTTTCGTTCGAATGAAATCAACCTCTCATTCTAATAAGGTAATGATTCGTTTAAATGAACAACTTAGTTCGTTTCAATGAACATCCAATGAACTTCTAACAGGTGACCTTCTACCAATAGAGAACACGTGTTGGAAGCTTGTTTAATATACGTTATAAGGAATTCCAGACCTTCATTCCAATGAACTACAACTTCATTCTAACGAGAACCAATATCATTCCAACGACAAAAAAAAATTGTTCCAACGACATAAAAAAATTGATATTGACAAAAAAATTTAGAAAAATTCCTCGAATAGATTAAAAGACATCCTAGAATAAAATGTATAAGATTAAATAAAAAAACCTTTATACCATATATCTCCAAAGTAGAGTTGTGATAGTTTTAACGTCTTGAACATCAAAACGTTACTTGATAACTAACATGTTTTCAAAGATTGTGGAAGCATATGTGGATGTGGTTTATTTAGTTTATAACATGATATGCTTAAATATCTAAACTATGAGAAATTATAAAATTTACAAATCTCCCCCTTTGTCTATTTCAGTAAAAAAATAAAATTTGAACCAAATTAAACCCCTAATACAATGTACTACAACTACCCTCTAAGATTCCGAAACGAAAAGACATTGGAGAGTTTGTCTTCAACTGAAATTCATCATCTTGTGTAGTAAAACAGATCATCATAAATGCAAAGTATACCTACACACTTGAAACAAATGAATACCATGATGCATACGAGAGTTTAAAGTAAATAAAACTCCTCGTCAATTTGTTCTCCCCCTTCTCTGTAATTGACAAAGGTTAAGAAACTAAGCATGAAATATTAGCATCACCCAAATCCGTAGGTTGTAACATCACTAAGATAATCCAATAAGCACATGCAATGAAATTCTAAGAAGCATACCAACTATTTTTGAAAATTTTCAATTTTCTCATGTATAAAAAGTATATGTATGAAAGAGATACATATAGGAAAAATACAACACACCATGGATATCACTAAGATATCCAAATCATGAGAGTGGAATGTAATTGTGTGAACAAGTTCCATGGGAAAATTAACATAGGTATTTATAAAATAAGCCCACAAAGTCAATGGGATACTTGTAAACAAAGAACTCAATTTTAACCTTAGATGTAAGAATGTTGAGAAAAATAAAATTGACTCGACTTATGTAACATGCCATGAATTTAAATGATTCTTAAAATATTAATGCCAAACTATTTAATTTGTTTCAAGAGAGTCTATTGGCAAATCCATTGATCTTTTAATTTATTACATCCTCAAAATCTCACATATTTAAGAATTCGCTCTCAAATTTTTGAAGATATCATAATAATTATGTGTATCAAGGCATCAATGAAATAAAAATGGCCTTGGGACTTCTGTTTATATATGCTGTTAAAATTTTAGGCTCTTTGAAAATTGTGATTTTTAACGCAAATATAATTTTCTCTTTCACACCCCCTTTCCATTGCTTCACATAAAACAAATTTTTTGAGAAAACAATTTGGGATATAGTTCTTACCAGAACAACTTATCTCTAGTACATTTGGCTCGTTATTAAATACTTTTGAGATAAGAACACCATATTCGACCTATGACAAGTAAGTACAATGTTAAAAAAGTTTGTACATGTGTGCAATACAGGTGATAAAAATTCTATCATGAAGAATGTAATCATCGATGGACAACGAAATATTAGCCATACATTATTAAACACACTGAAAAAACGAATCCATCTATCAAAGCATCATGAAAAGTCACATGAATGGATGGAATGTCGAGGTAATTCTAACATCTTAAATGCACATCCATATATGGTGAAAAACAAAATACAAAAGTCTTTTTGTCTTTTTTAAAATTTGTATAAAAAATAAAATCTTTTTGAAATTTTTTGAACTTTTTCTTAAAAATCATAAATCTTTTTGGATTTTTCAAGGTTTTTCAAATAAAAGCATATATAAACATAGAAATACAATCTAGCAGTATGGACAAAAGATATCAACATAATAATCACCCTATACTAGGTGCAAAGCATAACCTCAATCATTAGTCCAAGAGGTGTTCTCTATAGGTATAAACATGCTTTGAAATTCCTCCATCAAATTTTGAGAAGTCTAAACTAAAAAATTGATTCTCCCTAAAAAACACTCAAAGTTTCTATGGTGATGTGTAGGAGCACGCGGAGTAATATGTGTGGGAGTGTGTATGGGAACATGTGTGTGAACTGATGTAGGAGAATGTCGAGAAACACGCACGTGAGAAACTCTCCCTAGCTTAAAAAAAATCCCTAAGTTGACCTCATTGTTTGCAATGAGAATGAAAATAGACAGGATTGAGTCTACCTCGATGAAATCATTAAGGTCGAGTGATCCTTGGTATGTTAGGTCTCCTTAGAGGGTTAGTTCGAGGCCTATAAGAATCCATCACAAACTCGAGAATCGATTCTGGTGTAGAATTAGAAATTGATGAACCTTCATAACCTATTCATTTCCTCTCATTAAAACCTAATGCGGTATTAAGGAGCATCTTTCCAATCGTCTTAGACATGTTCTCTACAGTGACCTAGACCTCCTAGGCACATTTGAGATCTTTATCAAGTTAGGAAATATGGGATTCAAGTTTTTCACGAGTCTCCAATGAATCTTGAATATCTCTCGTAAGACTATCCAACATGTTGGTCAAATTGGTTTATTCCCTATCACAATCAATTAATCACATAAAGAAACTTTCAACTTCTCAAGTTGATTCAGAATGCCTTACACTCTTACAAAACTTTCACCCCTTCTCTAAATCAAACAATCTAAGAGTCAAACTCCAATTTTTATTTTTTGTTCTCAAATAATCTTTGTGAAATTCATCGTAGGCACGTTGGAGTCCACGTTCTCCCTCACTCAAATTCTATTCATCACTCTCACTGTTTCTAGAGCGGTTCAACGAATTGTCAAGTCTATCAAATTTTTAATGTCCTCATCGGCGTGGGATGATCTAAAAGTACTAACGTGACTGGACATGAATGCATATAAATTAGGTTCATGTGGTGACTCATCCTTGGAATCCACTGACTCGATGTCACTATTGCTAAGAGTGGCTTTGCATGCATCTTTGCCTTTACCTTGTCTCTTTAGCATTATGGAACACTCATGGGCGCACTTATAAAATCTCACTTGATCATTCTTAGAAACATTTTCCCACTTATTAACATTTCTATTTTTTCTCAAAACTTTTGTTTTCTTTGGAAGAATTTTCTTTGTTAAATTTCATATTTTTTTTTGAAATTTTTTGCAAAAAATGCAAGATTATCAAGCTCAAAATCAAACTCAGACTAAGAATAAAAAACCTTTTCCTTTTTCTTTTTAGATTGGGCTTTCAAAGAAATCCCTATTTCATTTTTCTTTTGAATTTTGGGAAACATATCAATTTTATAAGGTTGAAGGTATCCTACAAGTTCTTGTAACCTAAGAGTATCTAAGATTCCTAATGAATTAAGGATCGTGACCTTTGTGATAAAATGGGACGACAGGGACCTCAAAATATTTTTCACTACTCTTATCTAAGGAATTCTCTCACCCAAATTAAAGCTCGAATTGTCTATTTTAGATAACTGAGCAGAAAACTCATCGAAAGTCTCAGTCTCTAGCATGGTAATGGTATCAAATCGTGTGGTGATATTTTGTAGCTAAGAATAATTCACATCGTTCGTACCCTCGTGAGTGAGTTGGAGGGTATCTAATGCTCTTTTAGATGTACACATCATAATGCAACAAAACTTATTGGGAGTGGTTGCACCAGAAATTGCACTTAATCCACAAGAGTTATAATTACTCCATTTAAATTTATCATCACTCAAGTTAGTAATAAGTTTAAGACTTATGACATCGTCATTAGTCAGAGTGGGTGGTGTCCACCTGTAATACCCCGTAATTTTAAATGACTTTTTAAAATGGATTATATTTTAAATTAATGGATTAATTGGATTTTATGATTAATTAATTCATTCGGGTTTTATCCGGACTGTGGATATATAAATGGATGATTCTGAATATTACTTAAAGATATTTAGGTAATATATGAATGTGATGTCATTGATATGACTATATGATATAAATTCGGTAATTTATATTTTTAGTCAGATGCGGTATGGGACGTGTCGGGACTAGTTTATTAAATTAAAAAGGAAATTTATTTTCTATCGACCTTATAGTCATTTTGACTGCGTCGTTGCGTCCGGAAGGTTCGAAATAGTCAAAAAAGTCTATTTGGATGTTAATTTTGAGTCTCGGGTCATTTGGGAATGAATAGACAACCCGAAAGGGCATTTTGGTCATTTTTCTAGGGGGGATGAATAGTGATTTCGGATTTGGAACTATTATAAGTATTGGTAGATTAAGTGTATGGGGTTTATTCATCTCCTCTTCACAAATAAGAGCAGCCATCTTCCTAGAGAGAGTGTAAGAGTGCTTGGGAAGGGAAAAGCCACTTGGGAAGGAGAAGAATAAGAACCAAGGTTCACCACCACCAACCACCACCGGAGTTTGATCGGAGGAGGGACAACCAACTGAGATATACTACACCAAAGGACCAGACCTACAGTAAAGGCAAGTGTTTAATAATGGCAATTTAAGTTTGTATATTGTTCATGTTAGAATAGTATGAAAAGAGAAGATTATTCATGTTTGGAAGAAATAAGGGAGTATTAAATGGATTTCTGGAAACTAAAATGATATAGGAATTAAACTCATGTTTTAGGTTGATAATAATCCACGAAATAGTCATGAATCTGTTGAAGAAACTACGAAAACCATTGATGTGTTCTTGAAGATGATATGTTGATAAATTTCTGGAAATAAGGAGATAAACATGCTTTTTAATCCAATTCCTTGATGATTCTAGGATATTTAGAGTACTGGAAATCGTTCATATATGTTGGCATATCATGTAGTAATAATTATAACTCATTTTGGAGGTTAATATGAAGGTTTGAATGAGTAAAAATGGTGAAACCCGAGTTGCTGAAATGCAGAAAACCAGGCTTGGACCTGAGGGATCGATCGATCGACCCCTGCCTTCGATCGATCGACCTCCCCAGAATATGTAAAGTTTTTTCTTTTTAAATATTGATTCTTATCCCAAAACTTTTGTGTATCTTTGGTGATTATTATTTGGATATTATGGGACTTAGATAATATCAGTAAACCCTTGATAAGATTGGAATTAATTTGATTTGGATTCAAGTGATTAAAATGTTGAAAATTATATCGAATGGAATTTCGGGTGCTAGATTCATTTGTTAAATTCTAAATGGAGATGTATGAGGATTAAAGATAGGACCAGTAGGGGTGATTTAATATAACACCTGGGTATCCTTAAGTTTACAAGAGGGTTTAATCCTAAGTGAAAGATTATGTGCTTATAAGAGATTTGAAACTATAGGTTTTAACCCTAATTGAAAGGAGAGTTTAATTCATAATAATTCGGGAGAAATGATGTTATGGACCAATAGGATATTAGTGACTTCTTACCGAATATATTTTGAGGAAAAACCTATTTGAATCTTGGGTATTGAGTGAGGGTAGCCTTAGGGTTACAATTTGAACATCAAGGACTGAGTTTAAACTCATTATTGATTTAAGTAAGTATTGAGTGTAGTACAAGAGCGTAGTGGTATGACTCCTGGATAGAGATGGGAGTTTATAACACTTTTGGTTGAAGAGGTATGAGGATTATCCCGATCGCATAGTTGTATTTGTCGGACCTCCTCGATCGACAAAGTTAAGTAGTAGTGTATTGGAGGGGTTCCTTGTTTGGATTTCGCTTTGCGAGACGCTTCGCGCATGAACCTTAACAACGTTGGGAGTGGAGAGATGTTATAGGATGCGAGGATAATTAAATTATGAAGTAAAGATATAATATGTTAATACGTGGGATTTAAAAGGGATATAATGCTACGTATGGGAAATATCTCAGGGTAGTGATAATTACCTTATTGATATTATATTATAGGTATGATAATGCCTATTTGATTGATTGATGATTTATGTGTATTACACACCTAGATTACTTGCTATCGGTGGGAGGTTTGCGCGTGAGGGCAGTCATATCCTGATGAATCCATGGGATCTTTGATTTGTCGCTCGAGAACATAGGTCTATGAAAGACTTATCGGGGAGTTGATAAGTCCGCTGACTGTGGGTACGTAGGTATGTGCGTGACCCATGGATATGAGAACTATGTTCGCCTCCAATTTGTTTGTTGTTGATTGTGGTTCGTGGAATCTTATCGAACCTTTAGTCCCCTATTCGGCGACCTGCGATGATGGGACATGATAGCAGAGTAATGCATTGCACCACAGCTGTGACTCGGGGTGCCGTATTATATATGAATATATATATATATATATATATATATATATATATATATATATATATATATATATATATAATGGATTAAATGATTATATGGATATATTGTGGTTAAATCTATCTACGGTGATAATTGTAGATAACGGTGAATAAAGAAAAATAATGGAATTAAGTTAATGAATGTTTATGCTTATAGAATTGAAAAGCTTCATTCATGTTAATGAGAAACTAATCATATAAAGGAGAAATGTAAATGAATAATAATGTGACGTATGGTATGGGACATACGGGGATTATGATATGGGAATGGAATTTATATATGGAGACTAGAAAAGAGGAACCATTAACTAGGAGGTTAATAGGAAACGTTAAGTGTGCACTCTAGTTGAGAGGTGAGAATTGCAAGTGAGAGTTGGATCTAACATGTACATAATAAATGCTTTATTGCACTCGTTAAATACTTGCTGTTTAAAAAATCATCTACACATTCGGGCTCTGACCCGTTTCCTTGCATATTTTCTTTTCTATTGTATCTTTATATCAGGTGTCCAACAACAGGGACGCCAACCTTAGCGGATGATGTTGAACTATGGAGCTATGGAGTTTTTTCTTAGACGCCTTTCATCTTTTGATTCACAGTATTCTTAGTTAGGGCATGTCGCCCAAAGGATTTCAGTTATCTTTTCTATCGAGGTCAAATACTATTGTATTCGGGTCTTTTTTATTACAGTTGTTATTGATGGGATTATTGTAATGGATTAATATTATTTGGGAATGTTTATTCCAATTGCATTTAAATTCTTTTGAGATATTATTTATGTTATATGTGTTGTATAATAAAATGTGTTGTGTTATTCTTAAACTAAAAATGGTTTTGTTGAAATTGGAATTTGGAAAGTTTTTAACACCAGCTTAATTGGGTATTGGGTGAGTTGTAAATGTTTTCGACAGTGATGCTAAGAATGAGGCAACTGTATATTCTGTTTTAATTTGGTATGGGACTGGCCACTCGATATTTAATTAGGCGGGGTGTTACACCACCCTCTTTCACAAAAAAACATACTCGCTCATCAATCGACTTTAGTTCGGACCTCATTTGAGCTTTCAAATATTTATAATTAGTCCCATAAAAAACCGAAACCCTACTATAAAATTATCCATATAGTCATAAAATAAAGATCACACAATAAATTAGTGTAACGTGCTTCAATACCTATTTGAAAACTCATGGGAGTTATATGGATTCACTTGTTTCTTAGCTTATACACACAAAGATCCAATTTTTGCTGAATTTTATCTTGTTCAAAATTAGATGTGCATGCAAGAAAAAATTAAAAGCTAAAGTAGCAAACCAAGCAATCAAACCAAACACAAGAAGAATATTTGAGAAAAAGTCCCAATAGGGTGAAACCTATATTGAGCACTATTTTGAGATAAGATAGACACTAACCAACTTATATACCCCTTTGAGATTCTTTAAGTATAACATGGTGTAGGCCTTTAAGACTTCAACATAAATGGATACAGTCCAACACCACCTATAGGAAATAGATCTTCCCTCAGTATCCACCAATTAGCCTCAAGATGCGGAATCCTTTCTTCTTAAGTAGTAGAGATCAAATTCCCACAAAGATGAGTAGTAGAAAAATACTCTACAAGGGTTTTATTACGTATGTGTAACTACGGTTGGACTAAACTCAACAAATCGTCCTCAGGAATGTGATTTGGAAAACCAAAAGTGTTTTTGGAAAACTAAACTTGTGAGACTTTTGGGACAATAATGAAAAAATGTTTTTCGCTAAAAGTTTTGAGGAAATTAGTCCACAAGAGTCCAATTTATAAAAAAAAATATGAAAATTGAGGAAGAGAACTTCGTTTGAATGAAAATGGTTTTCCTTCGAATGAAATCAAGCTTTCGTTCTAATGAGGTTAAGGCTCGTTCGAACGAATAACTCAGTTTGTTCCAACAAACATCCAATAACCTTCTAACGGGTGAACCTCTTCTAGGCAGAGACCGTATGTTGGAGGCTCTTTTAATACATATTCTAACAAACTCTAAACCGTCATTCTAAGAAGAGTCGGGTCTCATTGTAATGAGATTCAAAATTTATTCCAATGAGATGAAAAAAAATTGATTTTGAAAAAACGTTTTAGAAAAATTCGTCAAATAGATTAAAACACAACCTAAAATAAAATGTATAAGATTTGATAAAAAACCTTTATACCATATACTTCAAAAGTTGAGTTGTGATGGTTTTAACGGATTGAACTTCAAAAGTTGAGTTGTGATGGTTTTAACATATCTTCAAAGATTATGGAAGAATATGTGTAACGGGATACACCAAAATATCTAAACTATGAGCAATTATAAAATCTTTCTCTTACAAAACTGCAACCCACCCAAGATGTGACACACTCCATGCCTATGACAGTACCCATGTTCCTATCAACAACATTATTATATGTGCCACATTAACTTTGGCATGGTAGAATTCATTGATAATTTTATAATTGGAACCAGAATCATTATTCGTGATAGTTGGGGGAAATTTATGGTTGGTATGCCAAAAGAATCCATCAACTTATTCACGTTGAATAATTGGAAGCTCGTATACTTTTAAACTATTGTTGTCATGTATGTACCTAAACCCATAACCTCCAGATATGTAGTGTTGATGTAAAAAATTAGATCACTCTAATAATTCAATCACAGATAAATAAATGAGACAAAGAATTTTAAAGTGGTTCAGCCTTATAAGAATGGCCTACGTCCACTGTTTTGGTATTGCTGTTTGTATGGGAATTCTCGATTACAAGTTATCTCAAGAAATTTCAGTCTCTATCCTTTTACAATGAGAATTGTACAATGTATTTATAGTCCTGAGGCTGTAATGTGAAAGGGTAATACATTAAATGATGTACATATGAAAGGGTAATACATTTAATGCCCTCTTTGTGTGCGCGTCCAAATGATAAGCATTTAATGAGCAGTTAAACTGTTGGTATCCTACTTCAAGGTGCAGCTCGGACCGCCATGAGTAGCTCGGACCGCCTAAGATTCTCGGTATTTAAGAGTTCCTCGGAGAGGCATTGTTCCTCGGAGCTTGACTAGTTCCTCGGGGAACTAGTCTTCCTCGTTGTAGTCTTGTTCCTCGAAGAGAGTGGGTTCCTCGGAAGTGTTTGTTGTTGCCATGTAGATAGCCACGTGTCTTCATATGATTGGTCCATGTCAGCAGATTAATTTTGGTATCAACAGAAGCCCCCAATGTTTCATAGTTCAAAATTTGAGGAGTATGGAACATTCTTTCTCGGAATATGGTAGCTTTAAATAGTCTTCTTGATTTTTAGGAGCGTTTCCCTTGTATTTATTTCTCCTTCCCAATTCGTAGGATCATGATTTTTTGGACTTTTTTGTGTGCTTCGATTCCCGCGTTACTTTTCATCTTCTTAGCCGCTGTTGTCTGCTTCGATTCCCGTGCCACTTTTCCTCTTTTTAGCCGCTGTTGTCCGCTTTGATTCCCGCGCTACTTTTCATCTTTTTAGCCCCTGGTAACGTAATCATCCTTTTTTATAATCATTACTTCACCATTTCCCAAGGCAAGGTATTTAAACTTCATAGACGCTCCCATCGTCTTCTACCTTTCAAATTTTTATCTTCGAGTTTTACGTCGTCTCTTCCTACTCTCTTGTGCGTTTATCTTTTTCGTCGTTCGTTGTCAACAGCTCTACTCTTTTTCTGTAAGATCTTCTTCTTTCTTCTTCATTTCTTTATTCATCATCATGGTTTACTCTATTGAGTCTCTTAAAAAGTTTCGCTCTGATTTTTCCATTCCCTCTTGGGTTGTCTTGGAAGAGCTTTCTGAGCCTTCTGATTATTTCAATTTGGCTGAGGGACATTGGTTCCCCAGCCTTTTTATTACTAAGTGTGGATTTTCTTTTCCACCAAATCCCTTGTGTCTTGAGTTTTGTCATTATTTTGACGTTGTTCCTGCATGAATAACCCCAACACATGGAGAATAGTTAATAGGGTGCATAAATTAAATCAAGTGCATGGAACTCGTATAGGAATCCCAGAAATCATGTTCTGCTATAGATGGGCAGTTAATGACAAATTTTTTTATTTAAAAACTAGATTTTTAAATAAAGCCTTAGTGGTCAATCTCCCTGATGCCAATAGGGATTATTTTGAGCATGGGAATGTCATAAAAAATTGGCAACACCCTCCATTAGCTAGAGATGAGGTTTACCAAGGTCCCAGATGCCCTCCTTATGGCAACGGGATAGGTTATTTTTATTTTATTTTATTTTGAAATCATGTTTCTTTTGTGTTTGATAAAATGTGCCACTGATAATAATGTTTATTTATTTGCAGTTGATAACAAAAGAAAGTGCCCAAGGGAAGCAGATGTTAATGTAAGACATCTAAAACTTATCTGGAGTCTGCATCAGAGTGTTGCCGACGAGCACATTAGGTCGGCCTCGTATCTTCTCCAGTATAAGAGCTACACCAGTGCCTTCACTGCTCGTCCAGTGATAAGTGAATTAGAGCCAGTTCCTGCTTCCACAAGCTCATCACCTGAATCCCATATTCCTTTAAGTGAAAGGATGAAGAAGAGAAGACCTCCTGCCTTGTTTGAGAAGACTGCCTCCGGTTCTGGGGAGGTAAAAAGGAGTAGGATTGATGTCCCAAGGGAGGGGATGAAGAAGACTAATGCAGCTCCTTCAGCTGTTCCTGTTAAAGAAGCCGAGAAGGCCGCAGTGGCTCCGAGCAGGTCTGCTACTCCTGGAGAGGTGATTGTGATATCACCGACCAAGTATTATTCCTTGGTTAAATCTGTACCTGTTCACCCAAGGAGGCTGAAGAAAAGCTCCTCGGTCAATTTGGCTGTCACCACTACTCAACCCCCAGCTGCTGGGACTGGGATTCCATCTTTTGTTCCCCCGAGCTCTGCCATAAGCTCGGTAAAGTCCTCGACCATTCCAAAGGTACAAGGTACTGAAGAAAACCTTACTCGGGACATGGTCACCTCACTAGCTGCTCGCCACCTTGCTTCTGTAAGTCTCTTTACTTTGAATTTTTCATATTTCCTTTGTCATTTATGTTTCTAACTTGCTTTCTTTTTCTGTTCACAGTTGACGAGCTGCTTCAATATAATCCTGAAGAAGGATGAAGCGATTAAGGCTTCTTGCTCCTCGTCTAGTGTGGAGGGAGCTATGGAAGAGGCTATCAAGTCTTTGGAAGACTCTCGCCAGCAGTATGCCACTAATAAGGCTATCTGGGAGAAAAAACTTGCCTCCAACGAGCAGGAGAAAGCTCGAGCTATTGAAGCCTCCAAGGAGTTGGAGAAGAGAATAAATTCCTTGGAGAAGGAAAATAAGGAGCTTGAAGAGAAGCTCAAAACCGTTGGGGAGCTGGAAAATAAACTCAAGGCTGCCGAGGAGGAGTTGGGTAAACTTTAGGAAGTAAGTCAACAGAAGGAGGAGGTAGAAAATAAGTTGAAGGCTGCTGAGAACTTGTTGTCCGAGAATCTCTCCTCGGAGAAATTGAAGAGGAAAGCCGCGGTGAAGAAGTCCTTCAACTCTGGCTGGGACAAGGGGTGGAATAAGGGGTTGGCCGCCATAGTGTCGCAAGTGGACTATGGCGGTCTCAAATATTTTAGGGATGGATGGGTTGCTTCCCTTCAGGAAATGAAGGTCGACGAGTCCTCCGAGCTCTTCCAGAGACATATCCCCGGTCCCCCTCCTACTCCAGAAGAATTAGAAGAGGACGAAGCTACCTCTGAGGAGTCTTCAATGGTGATGGGAGATCACCCCCCAGCCATCCAGTATGCTTCCGAGCAAGTCGTTTCTTCTTTCGAACAACAGCTGATGCTCTCCGAACAACCCAAAGTTCCTTCCGAGCAACCTACTTCCTCTTCCCAAGCTCCCGAGAAGGTTTTGGGAGATAAGGAAAAGGTGTAGTGTTGTTCGAGATTATCTTTATTTTTTTCTTCTTTTGTCAAATGTAATCCAGAACTTGTAACTCTGAATTATATGATCTAATAAAACTTGAATTATCTTGCATACGGTTGTCTATTTTCTATTCATACTCTGCTTATTCTTCTTATTGATGATTGCTCTTTCTTCTTTCTGCTAGTTTCTGGCCAGGATGGAACTGCTATCTGCCCATGATACAAAGTTATTGCAACAATGCAATGAGTACATTAAGGCCGGTTACAGAGACTTGAGTGCTGCACAAGTTGTTGACATCCTCGGCCAGGATGCTTCAGAGCAGGCAATAGAAGCATATCAGTACCTGAAGTGTCTGCTTGATCGAGCGGTGGACAAAAATGTGGCTTACTACGAAATGATCGAGGATCTCCAAGGCACCCTTGAAGACCTTCAGCTTCAATACAAAGAATCCACTGCCTGTTGCATGAGAGTTACGAGAAGAAGTACAAACTGATCGTTGCTGACAAGGGTTATGAGAAGCTTTTTGCTGGTTATGATGTAAGGGAGAGAACCCTGAAGGGCGAGGTCGAGGAATGCAGACAGATTGCCGAGCTACTGGAAAAGAAAAACCATAACTTGCAGAAAGAGCTATCACAATTGAAGTCTGCAGCCTCTACTTCCAGTGCCTTGATCCCAGTGACTGACGAGGGATTCTAGTTCCTAGAGGTTGAGAATGCCATGTTGAGGGACGAGTTGGAGACTTTGAAGAGTTCTGGCACCTCTACATCTTCTCGCGGTCGAGCAAGAGCTCCTTGGGGATAAGGAAGAGCGGCTCGGGTCCTGGTCGAGGAACAGAGAACTCAGTCTGCGTTAGAGAACCAAGCTTTCCAGTTAATGGCGAAGAACCAAGCTTTGTCTGATATGTCAAAGAAAATTAGGGACTTGGAAAAACATCCCTCTGCGCAGAAGTCAGTCTTGGAGAATAAGGAGCTTTTCATCAAGAATCTCCACGAGCAGCTAGAAAGGCTAACATATTAATTCCACAAACAGCCCAGAGATTTCTGGATGGCTGGATACAACGAAGCATTATTCCACTTGGACAACCGTATCCAGAATGCCAATAATGAGGGCTACAACCAAGGCTGGCTGAATGCCTTAGTTGTGTTGAAGCTCGAACAAGGCCATTATCTGTGGGATTACCATGATCCCGACTTGCTCTACTTGCCTGTGCCACCATAAAATTTGGAGATGGAGTGGATCCCTGCTCGGTCCATTCCTTGGAACTTAATTTCAAAGTATCTCAGTGACTACAATCTTCACTCTCAAATCGAGGTATCTCGTTCCGAGCATCTCTTAGATCGACTATCCGTGATGAATGTCAGGATGCTGAAGGATCTTAACTTTATCAATTCTCCTCAGTCTTTAAATGATTCGCCAGCTGGCGAGGAACCTGTGTCTAAATCTAAAATAGAGGGGAAGAGACCAGTAGAATAGGAATTTTTGATGTAATAGTTAGTGTACATGTCAATGTAACTGTAATTTCATTATCAATGTAATTTATTTTGAATTCAATGAAAGACTTTCATTTTTTTTTTGCAAATCTCAATTGCTATTATCTTGTAGTTATCAAACACTTTATATTTATGCATATCTGTTAAAGAGATAATAATATTGTGTTATTCATCGACCAACTTAGTAATAATTAAAAAGTCACAAGTATCAGTAATGTTGCTCGATCACTTAATAATAAAGTAATGAGTATAAAAATGTTTACAATTTTTCCAACCAACCAAGGTACTTAAATTGTGCTCGTCGACCAACTACAGTTAGTGGGTTTTTATCCCCGACCAGCCATACTTGGTAGATTTTTCTCTTAAATGTTTTCGACCAACCAAGGTCGAGAAATGTTCATTGTCGACCAACTACGATTAGTGGGTTTTTATCCCCGACTAGCCATACTTGGTAGATTTTTCTCTTTTTCATAAAATGCATCCGACCAACCAAGGTCGATAAATTCTACTTGTCGACCAACTACAGTTAGTGGGTTTTTATCCCCGACCAGCCATAGTTAGCAACTTTTGCACTTTCTGGAATAATCTTACCTCCCGACCAACATAAGTTGGCATTTTCGAGAATGTACGTACCTTTCGACCAATATAAGTTGGCATTTGAGAGCATATTTTATTTCCTAGCCAAACAGGTTGGCATTTTTAGGAATATATCGTTTCCTAGCCAAACAGGTTGGCATTTTTAGGAATATCTTATTTTCTAACCAATCGAAGTTGGCATTTTTAGGAATATTTTGTTTCCTAACCAACCGAAGTTGGCATTTTTAGGAATATTTTGTTTCCTAACCAACCGAAGTTGGCATTTTTAGGAATATTTTGTTTCCTAACCAACCGAAGTTGGCTTTTTTAGGAATATCTCACTAAGCAGCCTGAGCTTTGCCGAGTAGTGTGTAGCACTAGTATTCCCCGAAAAATTCTCAATAAAAGGAGAGACTTTGGCAGAATATCTTCATTTTATTCATACTGATGGAACTGTGTTACTATACATCACTAATAATACTTGCGCAGATGCTCTGCGTTCCATGCATTCTTAAACTCCTCGCCTTATAAAGTTGCTATTCGATAAGTTCCTGGTCAAACAACTTCTGTAACTCGGTATGGTCCATGCCAGTTTGCGTCTAGCTTATTGTGCTTTTGAATTACTTTCTTCAGCACATAGTCTCCTTCTTTCAGGTCACACTTATTCACCCTTTTATTGTAGAACAAAGCTGTTCGCTGCTGGTAAGCAGCATTTCTAATGGCTGCTTCTTCTCTAACTTCCTCGAGCATGTCTAAATCCAGTCTTCTCATTAAGTCGCTGACAGGGGAATTGAAATTTAGTACCCTGTGTGTTGGAAGGCCTAACTCGGCAGGTATGACAGCTTCACTTCCAAATGCCAGCATGTATGGTTATTCTCCAGTTGCTACTCGGGGAGTAGATCGGTAAGCCCAAAGTACTGATTGTAACTCGTTGATCCAGTTTGCTTTTACATCATCCAGTCTTTTCTTCAAGCCACTTAGCAGCGTTCTGTTTGTCACTTCAGTTTATCCATTGCTTTGAGGATGGCCTGGTGCTGAGTGGACCTTCAAAATATTTGATTGATGACAATAGGCGGCAAACTCCTCTTTATCAAATTGTGTTCCATGGTCTGTGATGAAGGCATGAGGTAGACCACATCAAAAAATAATGTTCTTCTAAACAAATTGGTACACCTTCTCGTACGTCATGTCAATGAGTGGCTCAGTTTCTACCCATTTAGTAAAATAATCCACTGCGATGACGAGATACTTGAACCTTCCTCGGGTCATTGGCAGTGGCCCAACCAAATCAATTCCCCACATGGAAAATGGCCAAGGGGAAGTTATGGGAAGAGAGAGGGAGGAAAAAGCTTGGAAACTCCGGCCAATACGCGATCTTGAGGACGATTCAACCACTACGATTTCGAGGCAAGTGTTTAATCTTGATAAATATTTCATTTGTGTATTTCATTTCATAATTTGTGGATAAAAGAAATGGATTTTTATCTTATATGTTAAAACCTAGATTTTTGGGACTAAAACTTGAATTTGATGTTTCTACATGGGATTGAGGGCATTTAAGTTGATGAGATGGGATGTAGGTTGGGTTTTGATGTGAGGAATATGTTTGATTTAAAGGTTGAGGGTTGGATGATAATATTTTGGGTGTTTGGAGATTTCGGTTTTGTTCAGAAATGGAAAATGGCCAAGATATCTAGTATGGCTGGTCGACCGTGGCCAGGGGACCAGTCGACCGCGCCCTAAGGGAAAAGCCTACTGCATTATTCGTAGGGAAAAATTTAGAACCGCGGTCGACTGGGGGTCTGGGACCGGTCGACCGGTCCTCTATTTTTAGCCCAAAAATGGGATTTTCTTTTACCACTTTTCTTTTGGGTTTTATTCTTAGGGGCCTTCTTAATGGACTTATTATTGAGGGTTATGATATAATATTAAGGGATTTGCGCCCTAGGATGAATAGAGGATTTCAGACTTATGTTAGAAATGGATTATAAGGGTGGGATTCCTCTTTTAGTAAGGAAATGATTGTGGGACTGAATGATAGGCTGATTATATTAATATGATGGTGGTGGGTTATCATGAAATAGTTTATAAATTGTAGAGATAGTCCCTTTTTAGTGATGTGCATTTTAAGTCAAGTTGTATTGCGGTGTATGCTTTTGATTATTATCGAATAGAATTCTTACCCATTGGTGTGCAATTAATCATAGATATTCCGAGGTATGATGGTGTTATATGAAATGAATTGGGATTGAGCACATAAATTACCAACTATTAGGTTATGTTTATACTTATATTCGAAATTATTATTGTATATTGTTATGAATCTAGTTATAGATGGTATGGGTATGATGATGGATAAGTACGTTTGATGTTAAGGGTTCATAAGAGCTATTGAACCGTAGATCGAATTGAGAACGATTGGACTATACTATCAACTAGCATAGGTTGTGATGTAATGTTCATAAATATAGTTACTATATATCTATGTGTGATTAATAATAGAGATTCCCCTACTTGATGGTATCATGGAATAAATCTAGAATGAAGCTTGAGGTTTGCAGACTATTAGTTAGGCGTATACTAATAGTCGAAACTATTACTAGATATATCGATGTGCTTTCGGATATAGATGGGATGTGTAGTGATTTTTATATACATTAAACCTTGGGTTGATAACCTTAATGTTGGATATATTCAAGAATATTCATATCATAGGGGTAAGGGATGAATATGCTTCAAGTGAGGGATCGTATTTATATAACGAATTAAGTTAATGCACTCGGAAGGACGGCTAGTATATTGAGGATTATGTACACTTATAGCCGAGTTTATAAATTACATACATACGGACGAGAGATGGTATGCATATATGTATATATATCTATGTATAGATATGTATATATGTGTGTACTTGTGGCATGAATATCTATACTGTGTGTGATGGTTTGAATACATGATGTGATCATATGGATGTATGTATATATAGTGTGAATGATATATATACTTATGGTGTGAAGCATACCCGACACATGCTATCATGGGAAGTTGTGCAATAAGGGTGAGCCCCTGGCTTGGACAGTAGGGAGGGGATATTCCCCAGTTCATAGTCATCCATTATTATTTGTGTGATTTTATATTTTGGGCGGTGAGAAGTCTTGGGTATGAGACGTTCTCACTTGCCGGTTAGGAACTATGACCGCTTCCCATACATTATGATTGATTTTGTCGCCATGGTGGTGTGATAATAGTCCGATAGGTGGTGACCCTGGGAGAAAGTGAGTAATTCCTAGAAGATGATAGCATGGTGCAGTATTTTGGTATCCTATAACCGTTTATGTTGTGGATTGCAATGTGTACATTATGTGTGTTATGTATACATGGTTATAGGAATGAATGATTGCTTATATATATTTAGAGTAAATATATATTTGTATATCCTATAGGTGAAGAGAATATGGAGTTTCTAGGATGTGAATCTTGTGTGATTTAGGTGTAGTAGTTTATCAGGGTCGAAGGGTCGTACCTAGAGACTATTGCGGTTACATAGGCCCCAAGGATTTAAATAGGGATTTAATTGTGTATCTAGAGATGGTATTTAATAATTAAGTAGTTGTAGTAGTAGGAATTGTGTGGACAAAATGAATCCCTATGATCAACATTGCCAAGGATTAGTGTATCGGGGGGTTCTTTGTTTGGATTTCGCTTTGCGAGATTCCCCATGCACGAAACATAGTGCAATGTTGGGAGTGGAGAGAAGTTATGCTTTTAGTACTAGAATGTATGTTATTTAGAGAATGAAATCTTATATTGAAACCAAATGTTAAAATGTGTCGTAGTAAGACTAATAATTTGTTTAAACAAATAACAAGAAACAATAAAGCCGCGTAAGGTATATATACTTGTGTGTATATATTTATGTGGGGTTAGAATGGAAAGGGTTTTTGGGTTAGGTAAGATTGCAGGTCATGCGGGTATAGGCCGTGCGTATGGTCAGGTAAGTTGTCCTTAAATGGGTGGGGTAACTTAATTAAGGTTCTAGGACACGATTAGGTGCGCGCTGTAGATGAGAGGTGAATTTAGGGATTTCACGAGAGTGCGACTCCACTTTAATTATGAAATAGTGCATTCATATTTATTATGCATGGTTAACACACTTGCTAAATATGTTTACACCTCGGGCTCTGACCCATTTATATTTCTCTTCAGCTATATATATATATATATTGTACTATAGGTGTCCTACCGTATGGATACCGGATGCTTTTCAATCCAGAGTCTTGGGAGCCGTAGCAATTGCGGACTGTGGCAGGAATTAGATTGTAGTCAATTTCTAGATAGGATTCATGTTGTCTATCGGGTTTATACCCAAGAGTTATTTTTTTTGCTGTTTATAGTTCTCCTTTATGGATGTTGTACTATCTGTGACCCGACAGCTTATTCGGGTATATTTTTGTATGTACTTATGATGTTTTGAGAGTATGTCCTTTCTTTATGTTGATCATGTATATTCTTAATTCTTGTTAATAGTCATTCTCATTATTGGTTTGAATTCCATTGTATGTTTTTATTTAAATTTGGCATCGGCTTTTATAGTTTCGAGTAGTTAGCCTTATTAATTTTAGTGTAGTTTGTTGATGCTAAGAATGATCCATCTGAGATTCCTAATTTAATGTAATATAGGGCTGGCCACCCGTTATTATTATAAGCGGTGTGTCACATATGGTATCAAAACATCAGGATCAAGTTTCATTCGGATCTGTGCGGGTTTTCTGCGTTTCTCCACAAGCGTTCTTGAGGACGATCCCTACTATTAGGATGGTCGTGCACACTAAGTCTATTTACTTCTGCGAGGTGTACTCACTTGAATGACGTTCTAACGCCATTGCTTTTATCTCTGACGTTGCTAAGAATAAGTCGTCCAGGAAGGGGCAGGATGGGAGATGCAATACCCATAAAAAATTTTGGGTACGCTTTGACTAGAGGTATTTTCTTTCCATGACTCAGGCGGAGATAAGAAGGAGAATTGGCTTGAATGGATAATTTTATGCTCGATAAGGTAAGTACTGAGGAGAAGAAAATAGGGAAGCCCGTGGGAGGTTTAGATTGATGAATTTGCTAGCATTTGTTAGGAAAAAAAATGATGTTGATGACTTTTACCGATGTGACGTGTGTGGGGTTGTCCGAATGTCGGTAGTATCGCCTTCTTGGAAGAGTAAGTAAGAAATTTGGAGACTTGGGTTCATTGAGCAGGAATGAAGGAGTTATCGGGGGGGCGCAATAGCGCCTTGTCCTTCAGGATGGTTAGGAAGGATTTTTGAAAGGATGTTTCTTTAAGGAAAAGTAGGCCTTAGGAAGAACGGCTTGTCCTGGAAAGAGTAGAGGAACCCAAGGATGAAGTGAAGCAATTGGATTTTGGAAGTATAAGGTAGAATAGATTTATTTGGGTTTAGCTCATGCATTGCACGGTATTGGTAGCGTCGCATGTAAGGTATTATGAGGGCTTAGTCTCCATAACCATAAGGTGTACAGAATTTCCTTCGAGGAAGGAGTAAGAAAGTGTGGCTTTTGTATGGCATCTTTTGGGAAAATAGATCGTTCGCAATGATCTAGTAGATAGTTGTGCTAGTGATTTCTGGAAGTGCGGATTGTTAAGATTTATTGAGTAGTGGTTATAAGGTTATTATTTTATAGATAGGATAGGCCAGGTAATTGTGGTATTCCAGCGAGGGAAGGACTTATCTTATGGTAATGCTTTGATGTAATGTAAAGGATATATATATAACTGAAGAGTTTCATAGTTTGGTGGATCATTGTTGAGAGGCAAATTTAACTCATGGTTGTGCTAGTTTTGAGAACTAGGTATTTGTTAGAGTATTGTATTTGTTGAGTCCTTGTGTCTTAAACATAAGGTGTTTATTTGGCGTGTCGAAAGACATGGAATTGTTTTATATTATATTGCTATATAGGCATTCGGGCAAAATCTTTGATTCAAAAATCTTTTATTAAACCATAATCCTGGTTCAACTGATCTCAATCCCCGACATGGCTACACGGTAGTGTATTGGGAGGGTTCCTTGTTTGGATTTCGCTTGCGAGGCCTCCCCTGCATGAAGGTATATTATGTCGGGAATTGAGAAGAGTTCAACCATTTGAAATTTAAAACTTTTTATATACTTAGTGCGCTATTATAGATAAATTTTTTGAGAGTTATATTACGACTTGAGGCTAGTGGAGTCGGGTTATGTTTTTTCGAGTAGAGCTCGGGAACCGGGTGTATGGGAACCCTCGTTAACTAGTATGACTTTAACATTATATGGTTCGATGTGAGAAGTGGGAGAGATAGGTATGGTTCTCCCTAAGGTAGATTTAATAACTAGATGATATTCGAAGTGCTAGGCATAACCTAAATTTCCAGGACAAAATTTTTGTAAGGGGGGAAGTCTGTAATACCCCGTGACTTTGGGACAGAGAAACTAATTTTTTGGGAAAATAAAATTTATTGAAATTGAAGAATTTAAATTTGGAAAGTCAGGTCTAAAATATGAGGAGGTTATATAGTGTTCCAGATGAGAATTCTGAGTCCGCCATTGGCTCCGGAGGGGTCAAGATAGTCCAAATGACTGTCCTTGGGATTTATTTCGGTTCTCGAATATTTTTAAGTAAGTTTGACTCGAATTCGAGTAAACGAGTCATTTAAAGTGTTCATTATCATTTAAAACTGGGATTTATGTTTTAAAGGATTAACAGGCTTACAGATCAACCAATCTCATTTGCGAGAAAGAGAGAAAACCCTATAAAGAGAAAGAAAGAGAGAAAGAAGAAGAGAGGAAGAGAGAGGGAGGAAAAATCTTGGAAACTACGGCCAATACGCGATCTCGAGGATGATTCAACCACTTCGATTTTGAGGCAAGTGTTTAATCTTGATAAATATTTCATCTATGTATTTAAGTTCATAATTTGTGGATAAAAGAAATGGATTTCTGGGTTATATGTTAAAACCTAGATTTTGGGGACTAAAACTGGAATTTGATGTTTATACATGCGATTGAGGCCATTTAAGTTGATGAGATGAGATGTAGGTTAGGTTTTAAAGTGAGGAATATGATTGAGTTAAAGGTTGAGGGTTGGATGATAATATTTTGGCTGTTTGGAGATTTTGGTTTTGTTCAAAAATGGAAAATGGCCAAGATATCTGGTATGGCCGCTCGACCGCGACCAGGGGATCGGTCGATCGAGCCCTAAGGGAAAACCCTACTGCATTCTTCATAGGGAAAAATTAATATACCCCTTTTATTTGGGATTTTATTCTTAGGGGCCTTCTTAATGGACTTATTATGGAGGTTTATGATATAATATTAAGGGATTTGTGCCTTGGGATGAATAGGGGTTTGCAGACTTATGTTAAAAATGGATTATGAGGGTGGGATGCCTCTTTCAGTTAGGATATGATTGTGGAACTGAATGATAGGCTGATTATATTAATATGATGGTGGTGGGCTATCATGAAATAGTTTATAAATTGTAGAGACAGTCCATTTTTGCTGATGTGCGTTTGAAGTCAAGTGGTATTGCGGTGTATGCTTTTGATGATTATCGAATATAATTGTTATGTGTGTACCTCTAGCCGAGATAGTTATTACCCATTGGTGTGCAATTAAAAACAGATATTCCGAGGTATGATGGGATTATATGAAATGAATTGGGATTGAGCTCGTAGATTATTGACTATTAGGTTGTGTTTATACTTATAGTCTGAATTATTATCGTATATGGGTTTGCATCTAGTTATAGATGGTATGGATATGAAGATGGATAAGTACGTTTGATGTTAATAGTTCATAGGAGAAATTGAATCGTAGACCAAATTGAGAACAATTGGACTGTACTATCAACTAGCATAGGTTATGATGTAATGTTCGTCGGGATAGTTACTATATAACTATGTGTGATTAATAATAGAGATTACCAAACTTGATGGGATCATGGATTAAATCTAGAATGAATCTTGAGGTTTGCAGACTATTAATTAGTTGTATACCAAGAGTCGAGACTATTACTAGATATATCGATGTGCTTTTGGATATAGATATGATGTGTGGTGATTGTTATATACATTAAACCTTGGGTTAATAACCTTAATGTTGGATATATTGGAAGAATATTCACATCATAGGGGTAATGGATCAGTATGCTTCAAGTGAGGGATTGTATTTATATAACGAATTAAGTTAATTCTCTCGGAACGATGGCAAGTATATCGAGGATTATGTACACTTATAACCGAGTTTATAAATTTCATTCATACGAACGAGAGATGGTATGTATATACGTATATATATCTATGTATATATATGTGTATACTTATGGCGTGAATATCTATATCGTGTGTGATGGTTTTATTATGTGAGGTGATCATATGAATATATGTATATATATAGTGTGAATGATATATATACTTATGGTGTGAAGCATAACCAACACATGTTATCATGGGAAGTTGAGCGATGAGGGTGAGCCCCTGGCTTAAGGAGAAGGGTGTGGATATTCCCCAGATCATAGTCATCCATTATTATTTGTGTGATTTTATATTTTTGGGGGTGAGAAGTCTTGGGTATGAGTCGTTCTCACTTTCCGATTAGGAACTATGACCGCTTCCCATACATTATGATTGATTTTGTTGCCATGGTAGTGTGATAATAGTCCGATAGGTGGTGACCCCGGGAGAAAGTGAGTAATTCCTGGAAGATGATAGCGTGGTGCAGTATTTTGGTATCCTATAACCGTTTATGTTGTGGATTGCAATGTGTACATTATGTGTGTTATGTATACATGGTTATAGTAATGAATGATTGCTTATATATATTTAGAGTAAATACATATTTATATATCCTATAGGTGAAGAGGATATAGAGTTTATAGGAGGTACATCTTGTGTGATTTCAGTGTACTAATTTATCAGGGTCGAAGGATTGTACTTAGAAACTATTGCGGTTATATCGACCTCGAGGATTTAAATGGGTATTTAATTGTGTATCTAGAGTTGTTATTCAATAATTAGGTAGTTGTAGTAGTAGAAATTGTGTGGACATGATGGATCCCTACGATCAACATTATCAAGGAGTTGTGTATCGAGGGGGTTCCTTGTTTGGATTTTGCTTTGCGAGACGCCCCATGCACAAAACATAGTGCAATGATGAGAGTGGAGAGAAGTTATGATTTTAGTATTAGAATGTATGTTATTTAGAGAATGAAATCTTATATTGAAACCAAATGTTAATATGTTTCGTACTAAGACTAATAATTTCTTTAAGGAATTAACAAGAAACAATAAAGCCGAGTAAAGTATATATATTTGTGTGTATATATTTATGTGGGGTTAGAATGGAAAGGGTTTTTGGGTTATGTAAGATGGCAGGTCATGCGGATATAGGCCGTGCATATGGTCAGGTAAGTTGTCCTTAAGTGGGTGGAGTAACTTAATTAAGGTTCTAGGACACGATTAGGTGCGTGCTGTAGAAAAAGTGAGTTTTGGGGGTTTCACGAGAGTGTGACTCCACTTTAATTATGAAACTGTGCATTTATATTTATTATGCACGGTTAACACACTTGCTAATTATTTTTACACCTCGAGCTCTGACCCGTTTATTTTTCTCTTCTGCAATATATATATATATATATATATGTCTGTGTGTGTGTGTGTGTATGTATATATTGTAGTACTGGTGTCCTACCGCATGGATACCGGATGTTTTTCTATCCAGAGTCTTGGGATCCGTAGCAATTGCGAACTGTGGCGGGAGTTAGATTGTAGTCGATTTATATTCCTTTTAAAATCTAGATAGGATTCATGTTGTGTATCGGGTTTATAGCCAAGAGTTATTTTTTTTCTGCTATTTATAGTTCTTCTTTATGGATTTTGTACTGTCTGTGACCCGACATCTTATTCGGGTATATTTTTGTATGTACTTATGATGTTTTGATAGTATGTCCTTTCTTCATGTTGAGCATGTATATTCTTAATTCATGTTAATAGTCATTCTCATTGTTGGTTTGAATTCCATTGTATGTTTTTATTTTAATTTTGGCATCCGCTTTTATAGTTTCGGGTAGTTAGCCTTATCTATTTTAGTGTAGTGTGTTGATGCTGAGAATGAGCCATCTGAGATTCCTGATTTAATGTAGTATAGGACTGCTCACCCGTTATTATTTTAAGCGGGGTGTCACATTTATTTATTCCGGTCTTGAATATTTGTATTGGATTATTTACTTTGGTGACCGATGGTTTATTCGGCACGTAGTTATTATTCAATTTATTTGTGTGAATGGTTTATATTTAGTTCCGCATGTACTGTTTGGTTGAATTAAAAAGAAAAAATTTAGCACCAGCTTTTTGGAATTCTAGGTGGTTAGTAAGTTTTAAAAAAGGTTTTCAACGGTGATGCTAAGGATGACCCAACTGGGATTCCTGTTTTAATTTCGTATAGGACTGATCACCCGGTATTTTATTAGGAGGGGTGTCACACTAAGACTTTGATAAACTATTAAATAACCTCGCCAGCTTTATATTCGAGCCTTGCCAAATCATCTCGTGTTGAAATTTTGACTAAAAAAATCATTAAAGTACTAACTAAATCGTTAATAGCTACACATAAAAATTTATAAAAATCACTACTTGGGTTAAAAATTATATCTCAAATCATCGGAACTCATTTAATTAATAAAATATATTTCGATTTATTACATTAACGTAAAAATCATTGAAGGTTTCATTCTCCTCCGTCTTAATGGTTTCAAACTGAGTGACGAGGTTTTAGAAATTGGAAGTCTTAAAAGGACTTGTACCTTCATGGGTGAGTTGGAGTATATCCTAAGCCTCTTTAATATGGCGAAACTCCTTCAGTGTGACCGAAGAAAACATAGCATTTAAACCTCGAGAAGTATAATTTCCTAACCTATGCTCTTCCTCACTCTATGATAATAAGGGTTTTGGAGACATATAATCACCAACTAAGGTTATGGGTGGGGTCCAACCCTTTTTAACCGCTTGCCATATCTTCTCATTTATCGCATTGAGTGTTTATTTCAATCACACTTTCCAGTACGCTTAATTACACCCATCAAACATCGGTGCCTTACTAACTGATTGACCATTCGAATAAAAACCATTAAAACTCATTCCTTAACATGGATCTCATATAAAAACTTAATGAACCTGCTATGATACCAATTTGAAGTTCTAGGAGTGCAGAGGGTGTTAAAAAAAGTCAATTTTTATTTTTTAATTAAATATAAATCATATGCAGAATAAACCCAAATTAAAAATTTGCCCCAATTTTAAACCGATTGTTGTGTTAAAATAAATTAACTAATTTTATCTTTGTCCTAAAGCATGAATCTCGGTGATAGAATATAAAATAAGATCAATCACATAACACGTCGATGAACGAGGAAGACCCAAAACAAGATAAAACTCGGATGGCCCAGCCATGTAAATTTCACTATGTACAAAATTACAAAGGACATAACAGAAGACTTACACAACTGAATCGACACCCTGGAGATGCTCTTCGTTCCTAAACCTTCACCATAGTGATGCACTGGAGTCCACATGTGAAGCTTCCACAGTGTGTGAGTCCACACATCCCTCGGTATCCACCGATAAGGCTTAGTAACCATCTACAGATATGGGATATGGATGCACTGCATCTTCACTGCAACATCACACTACAGAGTCCATTATGTGTAAATAGAAAACCAACTATGGAATTTACCGCATTAAATTTTCTCTATCAAGATGATGAGAGAAACAAACTATGGCATCCACAAACAAGATCTCTATGACACCCCACCTAATTAACCCCGGGTGATCAGTCCTAAATTAAGTTAGAACAGGTTTCTCAGTTAGTTCATTCTAAGCATCACTGTCGCCTTTTTTATTACTAACCACCTAAGTGAGAAAATTAGACTAGTTCCAAGTTTTATCTTTCATTATCTTAAATGAAAAACTCGTGCGGAAAATAAAACTACAATAATCACAATTTACTGGAACAACCATCCACAAATAAGTAACTAACCGAATAAACCATCGGCCCAAACTCCAACAAATATAAAATAAAGACAAGTAATCAATCTCAACAAGTGACAAAAACTAAATGATCTGTGAGCAAAATGCTCCAAATAACTAATTAAAGTATCTATACTAGAATGAAAGAGTGAGGCGTCTAACAAACTCCCGCAACATCCACATATGCTGCAGCAATGGATCCCTGAAATATTATCAAGCCTGGCGTCCCTGTGGCGGGACACCTAAAAGGTTTTTAAAAAAATTTATAGCCAGGGTTAGTACCCAAAAACATTTGAAAAACATTTATCAAATGATTAACTTGCAGTAATAAATAAATATCCATGCTCTCCATATTTTAGTTAGTGTCGCACTCCCTTGAGGAAATCCTCACCCCTCCTTTAATGTGCACTACTAACGCCTTAAATAAATTCACCTAGTTCTTCATCTTATGACTAGATAAATTATATAACCCCTTGCAAACACCCTACTCTAACCGAGTATGCCTTAATTTTGATTTTTAAGTTATTAACAACATCAACTTAATTAAATCATTTCCCTTTTTAATTTCATATAACTTTCACATCTGTTATACATATAATACAACTGATGCTTTGTATTAATTAGCCCGTATATAATTATTTACCTAATTATATACTTAATCATATTACAGTATTCACAAACATACTGAAATAACATTTAATAATAGTATTCCCCCGAGTAAAGTCTCACCGGGTATAAATCCTCTAAAGTGCTATCCCACTAGGTATATTCACATAACCTAGTTACCCCAAGTCAGAATCGCTCACTAACTTGGTTCTTACATACATGTTGGAGGCGGTCATATTCCTTCCCTGAAAGTGAGATGCCCCTCACCCATATAACGGACGCTATGACCTAGGATTATACTCTCCCTAATCCTCAAGCTAGGGGATTCATCCACTATGTGCAACCTCCCCCTATAGCACTATAGTATATAATAACAATATCTATCCACTGATATTAATGCACACACCATATATATACTATCACGCACCTTATATATATAATATAAAACATCCCGGCTACATCATACACTAAGTCCGTGACACAAGCCTATTCCCTTTTATTATTAGTTTATGGTCCAACTCTAATTATTAATTAATTTTCACATGAATTTATTTTGGTATCGCCCCAACGAATATATTCGGACTTACTCTCGTGCCCGAAATAAAAAGCATCACCCGAGTCTAAATCCCCGACTCTAAATTATTTTGCCTTCACCTAAATAAATTTTCATCTCGGTATCGCTCAACCATTACTCCCAAACTTGTACACTCAATAGATATTTAATCATTATGAAACAAAGTTTCCAAAATTTAACCTTAGCATGTCACACCTAATTTCCTCCAAATCCCAATTAATTTGAATCATGATGTCACACCCAGTCTCCCTCAAATCCTAATTAATTTTTATTCACAATTAATTAGATTTAAACCCATGTACTAATTACTCAAAAATTAAGGCATGGAAGAATTTTTATTTAATTCCCCTATATATTAAAAACTGGGCGAACTGTCCAAGTTTTCAGACCATCGATCGATCGATGGTCCACCTTCGATCGATCGATCGATCAGGTCCTCGTCTTCCCCGAGTTGGTTGTTTCAGCCATGGATGCATACCTCCAAACCCTAGCTTTATCTACACTGAAAAATAAGCTTTCCCATCGACAGTAAACATCAAACACCTTATATGGAACCTCCATAGAGTCCAAAAATATCAATTAATTTACTTTCTCTCCTGTTTCCAAAAGTTTGGGGTAAAAATCCAATTTAGTCTTTAACCCAATTAAACATCATTTTCGTATCACCAATTCGTTTCTAATTCATTCGGGTTTACACATCTTACCAGATATAAATACAAAACTCAGATTGTCTATGAATTTCTACTCATTTCAGAAATCAGATTCATGGTTTGCAAAACCCCATGTTCATCCCCTTTAAATTCAAAAATGAATTTCTTTAATTATCCACATCATATGAATATTAATTGAAATACACTTTAAATGCTACAACAAGTTAACCACTTACCTTTGGGTTCGTAGAGTTTGATTTTGGAGTTATGAATGCCCAAGGTTGAAGATGACTCTTTTTTGCTCTCCTGTGATCCCCAACTTTTCCTTTGACTGCTGTTAGGGTTTCCTAAACCACTAAGTCTTTTCTAAACTAAATTCAGCCATTCACTTATTTCTTATAATTGTATAATTAGGCTTAATCCCGTTTTTTTCCTAATGGGCCAAGGCCAAGTGACCCAAATGCCTCCGTGTGGGCCGGCTATGCCTAAAAACGTCCTGTGACTCGTTTACTACCCCCGGGTACACTTTTTCGACTATCTCAGCCTATCCAGACTCAACCGTACACTCAAAATTGGCATCTAAATTAATTTATAAAAATCCTTATTTCACACCCAAATTAGTCTATACCGACTCCTGGCTGAAATAAGTACCTATCCCGTCATTAATACCCGAAATGACGTAAATATATTATTACTACTCACTTAGTAAATAAATTTCCGTAAATATTAAACATTCACTTCCCGATTAATATTTAAATATGAATTGCCATAATTAATTCAATTAAAATTATGACACACAAGTAATTTTGAACTCTCGAATTAATTAAATATTTAATGTGAAAATACGGGGCGTTACATACTCCCCCCCTTACAAATGAATTTCATCCCCGAAATTAGGTCGTACCTGTGGTGAAAAGCTCTGGATATTGTTCCCACATATCCTCCTCCCGCTCCCAGGTATACTCGTCAACGTTGTGATGACCCCACTATACTTTAACTAGTGCAACAACCTTGGATCGTAACTTTCGCTCACTACGGTCCAGAATAGCCACCGGTCTCTCCTCGTATGATATGTTTGGCTGTAAATCAATTTCCTTGAGTGGAATGTGCCAGAAGGCCCTCTCGCTCCTGCGATACTACTTCAGCGATGCCACATGGAACACGTCGTGTATTCGCTGAAGGTGCTCTGCAATCCCAGCCTGTAAGCTACTGGTCCCACCCTCTCGATAATAGGGAAAGGTCCCACATACCTCGGTGCTAACTTACCCTTCTTGTCGAACCTCATCACCCCTTTCATAGGAGACACCCGGACCAATACCTGGTCCTCAACCTCTAACTCCATATGTCTCCGTGAAGCATCAGTGTAACTCTTCTGCCTATCCTAAGCTATCTGAATCCTCCCTCGGATAAACTCTATCTTGGCAGACATCTCCTGAACAATCTCCGACCCCAATATTTTGTTGTCCCCCACCTCTAACCAACAAGCGGGTGAACGATAAGGTCTTCCAAAAGTTCCTCGAACGGTGCCATGCCGATCGTGAATTGGTAAGAGTTTTTATATGCGAACTCTACCAAAGGAATATATTTCTCCCAACCTCCCCCAAAGTCTAATATGCACATTCTAAGCATATCTTCCTAAATCTGATTGACTCTCTCAGTCTGCCCGTCAGTCTGTGGGTGATAGGCTGTACTTAAACGTAACTCCGTGCCCATGGCCTCCTGAAAGCTCTGCCAAAAGTGGGCCACAAAGATCTTGTCTCTGTTAGACACAATATTAACCGGTACCCCATGCATCTTAATAATCTCAGCTATGAATAGCTGCGCATATCGCATCGTCTCAAAGTCTGTGCGAACCGGCAGGAAGTGGGCCACTTTGGTCAACCGATACACAATGACCCATATGGAATCGTGACCCCTCTACGATGTAGGTAACCATGTAATGAAGTCCATGGAGATGCTCTCCCACTTCCATACCGGAATCTCCAGCGGTTGTAGCGTCCCTGATGGTCTCTGATGGTCAACTTTCACAAGCTGACATGTGGCACATTTCAAAACAAACTCTACTATGTCCCATTTCATTCCTTCCCACTAATACTTCCTTCTCATATCCTGGTACGTCTTATCCCCACCGGGATGTAAAACGAATCTCTACCCATGGGACTCTGCCATAACATCGTGCCTCAACTCCTCATCCTCTCGTATAATTAACCTCCCATTAAGGCATAAGCCTCCTTCCGAGCTGACCGAGTAACCCTCTGCTCCCTCAGCTCGCAATTGGCTCACCCTATCCTAGTAGACCTGATCCTCTGCCTGATCCCTCATAACCCGCATAATGATCTCAGGTGTGATGGATAATGCTGACATGTAAGCCTTGGCTACATCGTCCTCATATCGAAGCTCTCTCCACTTCGTTTTCCAAACTTCGGATATTTACCCAGTCGGTCTCTGGCTCAATGCGTCTTCCACCACATTAGCCTTACCAGGATGATACTGAATATCAAACTAGTAGTCCTTCATAAATTCCATCCATCACCTCTGCCTCATATTCAGATCCTTTTGTGTCAAGAGATACTGAAGTGATTTGTGATCCATGAATGACATGAACTGCTCTCCTAGAAGATAATATCTCCATATCCTCAAAGAAAAAATGACCGCTGCTTGCTCCAGGTCGTGAGTGGGGTAATTCCTCTCGTGGGGCTTTAGCTTTATGGACGCATAAGCTATATCCCTTTCCTCCTACTGAAGCACACCCCCAAGTCCCTGTAAGGATGCATCAGTGTAATCCCGATACTCTAATCCTCCCTTCGGCAAATCAAGTACAGGTGGAAATGTCAACTTGTCCGTTATCTCATCGAAAGATAATTGACAATGATCACTCCAAGTGAAAGGTACCCCTTTTCGGATCAGATTCGTCAAAGGGCCTGAAATCTTTGAGAATTCTTTGATGAACCGCCTATAATAACCGGCTAATCCTAGAAAACTGCGTACCTCGGTCGATGCCATGGGCTACCCCCACTCCCTCACTACTGATACCTTACTCGGATCCACTGCATTACCTCAGTCTGACACCATGTGGCCAAGAAATTGAAACTCCCGTAGCCAAAATCCACACTTACCTAATTTGGCATAGAGCTGGGGATCCCGCACTGTCTGTAAAACTATACGCATATGCTCTGTGTGATCCTCCTTGGTGCTCGAGTAGATCAGGATGTCATCAATGAACACGATGAAAAACTGATCAAGAAACTCCCTGAAGACCCTGTTCATGAGGTCCATGAACACTTCTATTGCATTGGTGATCCCGAAGGGCATCACCCTGAACTCATAAGATCCATACCTCGACAAGAAAGAGATCTTAGTGACATCCTCCTCTCGGATACGCAGTTGATGATACCCTGACCTCAAGTCGACGTTAGAAAAGTAAGACGCCCCTCTCAACTGGTCAAATAGATCATCAATCCTAGGCAACGGATACTTATTCCGTATCGTTGCCTTATTCAGCTATCTATAGTCCACGCATAACCGTAGTGAGCCATCCCACTTCTTTACAAATAACACCACTGCACCCCCCGACGATGTACACCGCCAAATGAAACCTTGACCTAGAAGCTGCTGAATCTGTTCTCTCAACTCATGCATCTCTGAAGGGGACATACATTATGGGACCCGAGCAATCGGCCTCGTCCCTAGTGCTAAATCAATTACGAATTCGATTTCCATGCTAAGTGGCAACCCTGGTATCTCCTGAAACACATCCTCAAAGTCCCTCACTACCGGGATTGATTCAAACGGAATCTCCACCTCCTGTGAGGTTTTCTCCTCGATATAATACAGGTGCGTGCATGACCCTCCCTCAGGTAACGACATTGCTATCAAGAACATCTCCTGTCCTGGAATGGAGAATACGATTATCCTCTCATAATAATCCATAGTCACCTGATAACCAGCTAACTAATCCATACCTAGGATGACATCTTACCCCTCCATTTCTAACATTAAAAAGTCCGCTGCTAAACTAAATCTCCCAATCAAAATGTCCACTCCTCGACAAATCCAGTAAATTAAAGCCCCGCTGCCTACTGGCGACTCTATGCACATCTAAAGACTACCCGCGGTCTTTATTAATCCGGCCCGTTTAGCAAAATTAAATTTAATGAATGAATGTGATGCTCCCGTGTAAAAAAGAATACTACCCTCATAACCATGAATGAGAAACATACCCTCAACTGCTGGTGGTGCTTGCTGCGCTAGAGGATTGGGAACATCTCGGATGTTATACGCACGCCCGTAGTGCATCTGCCCCTGCTGCGATGGGGCGAATGGAGCTGGTGCTGCTGGTGGCATCTGCCTTGGTCCTCATACTATTGACCTATGCCCCTATGTGGGCACTCCCTCTTGAAGTGTCCTGGATGGACACAGACAAAACATCATCTCTGACCATCCCCCTATCGTTGGCCCTGTTGGCCCGAACGCGACTAGTCCTGATGGCCACCCCCATTGTTCCCTTAGCCCTCACGGCCCTGAGGAACCTCCTACTGCTGATTCAGGCCCGACTGCCCCTGACTGAACCCCTGTCCTCCCGATCAGAACCCACCAGGCTTAAACTTCTTATCCTGATTCCCCTATTAACTGCCAGTTTGCTGCTGTGTACTACTCGTGTCACCACTAGTAACTGTCTTGCCCTGTTGGGTAGGCTCCCCTGCTCTCTTGCTCCCCTTTGCATGGAGGCGATGATACTGGCAATGTACAAGTGCGGCATTAACGACATCCGTATAAGTCACTAACGCCAGATTCCCAATCAAATGTTGCCTGATCCGCCAGGCTAAGCCATCCATAAATCTCGATTTCTTTCGCTCCTCATCGTTCACCTCATTTGGCAAAAAGTTAGAAAAACGGGTGAACTCTTCCTCATAGTCTGCCACTAATCGGTCACCCTGTACTAAATCACTAAATTTCTTTCTCATCTCAGCCTCTACCGCCGGTGGAAAGTATTAGGGATCAAACCGCACCCAGAGCTCTTTTATCGTCTTCAAATCTCGTTCCTCGACGGTGGTAACTAACTCCCACCATTGTAAGATGCCCCCAACAGGAGAAAGGAGGAAACCATCTATTTCTGCACCTCGGTACATTCCAGCATGCATAGATGGTGCTGAATGTTCTTCTTCCAGTCACAAGCCTCTACTACATCTGTGCTACCCCAAAACTCAGGTGGGTGACCCTTATGAAAGGTCTCCCTAACTCGCTGCCAAGATGGTGGTCCCACTAGAGCCTGAACTACTGGTGCCACTGGAGGCGGTGCCTGGGGTTGCGAAAAGTGAGCTGCCATAACTCGCATCACTGTCTCGACCACCTAGACCACTATCACTGTCACCTGAGTAGTGGAAATCAACTCAGGTGGGGGTGGGGGTGGGGGTGGGGGTGGCGTTATCTATGGCTCCTAATGAGCCTCTCTGACCTCATCCCTAGCCTCATCCCTCTCCACTCTCTGTCTCCTCGGTGGCATCTAAAATAGATTGGGTCGTATAAGTACACTATTTATACAAAAATATTCATAGCATAAATATGATATCTCACAAGCGGAAAAATGAATCAACAGTCCTAATAATAGGGCTCTATAACAACCGAATGCTACGCTGAAATGTAGTAAGACGCACAGATCCAAAGGACACTAGAACCTGATGCTCTGATACCATCCGTGACACCCCGCCTAATTAACCCCGGGTGATTAGTCCTCAATTAAGTTAGAACATGTTTCTCAATATGTTCATTCTTAGCATCACTGTCGCCTTTTTAATTACTAACCACCTAAGTGAGAAAACTAGACTGGTGCTAAGTTTTATCTTTCATTAACTTAAATGAAAAAACTCATGCGGAAAAATAAAACTACAATAATCATAATTTACTGGAACAACCGTCCACAAATAAGTAACTAACCGAATAAACCATCGGCCCAAACTCCAACAAATATAAAATAAAGACAAGTAATCAATCTCAACAAGTCTGACAAAAACTAAATGAATTGTGAGCGACATTGCTCGAAATAACTAATAGAAGTCTCTATACTATAGTTAAAGAGTGAGGCGCCTATCAAACTCCCACAACATCCACATATGCTACAACAACGGATCCCTTAACTATTATCAAGCCTGGCGTTCCTGTGGCTGAACACATAAAAGGTTTTTTAAAAAAAATTATAGAAAGGGTTAGTACCTAAAAACATTTGAAAAACATTTAGCAAATGATTAACTTTCATTAATAAATAAATATGCATGCTCTCCATATTTTAGTTAGTTTCGCACTCCTTGAGGAAATCCTCACCCCTCCTCTAATGTGCACTACTAACGCCTTAAATTAATTCACCTAGTTCTTCATCTTATGACTAGATAAATTATATAACCCCTTGCAAACACCCTACTCTAACCGAGTATGCCTTAATTATGATTTTTAAGTTATTAACAACATCAACTTAATTAAATCATTTCCCTTTTTAATTTCATTTAACTTTCACATCTGTTATACATAAAATACAACTCATACTTTGTATTAATTAGCCCGTATATAATTATTTACCTAATTATATACTTAATCATATTACATTGTTCACAAACATACCGAAATAACATTTAATAATAGTATTCCCCCAAGTAAAGTCTCACTGGGTATAAATACTCTAAAGTGCTATCCCACTAGGTATATTCACATAACCTAGTTACCCCAAGTCAGAATCGCTCACTAACTTGGTTCTTACATACATGTTGGAAGCGGTCATATTCCTTCCCTGAAAGTGAGATGCCCCTCACCCATATAACAGACGCTATGACCTAGGATTATACTCGCCCTACTCCTCAAGCTAGGGGATTCATCCACTACGTGCAACCTCCCCTTGTAGCACTAGAGTATATAATAATAATATCTATCCACTGATATTAATGCACACACCATATATATACTGTCATGCACCGTATATATATAATATATAAAACATCCCGGATACACCGTACACTAAGTCCGTGACAAAAGCCTATTCCATTTTATTATGAGTTTATGGTCCAGCTCTAATTATTAATTAATTTGCACATTAATTTCTTTTGGTATCGCCCCAACCAATATATTCGGACTTACTCTCGTTCCCGAAATAAAAGGCATCACCCGAGTCTAAATCCCCGACTCTAAAGTATTTTGCCTTCACCTAAATAAATTTTCATCTCGGTATCGCTCAACCATTAGTCCCGGACTTGTACACTCAATCCATATTTAATCATTATGAAACAAAGTTTCCAAAATTTAACCTTAGCATGTCACACCTAATTTCCTCCAAATCCCAATTAATTTGAATCATGATGTCACACCCAGTCGCCCTCAAATCCTAATTAATTTTTATTCACAATTAATTAGATTTAAACCCATGTACTAATTACTCAAAAATTAAGGCATGGGAGAATTTTTATTTAATTCCCCTATATATTAAAAATTGGGCGAACTGTCCAAGTTTCCAGACCATCGATCGATCGATGGTCCACCTTCGATCAATCGATCGATCAGGTCCTCATCTTCCCCGAGTTGGTTGTTTCAGCCATAAATGCACACCTCCAAATCCTAGCTTTCTCTACACTGAAAAATATGCTTTCCCATTGACAGTAAACATCAAACACCTTATATGGAACCTCCCTAGAGTCCAAAAATATCAATTAATTTACTTTCTGTCCTGTTTCCAAGAGTTTGGGGTAAAAATCCAATTTAGTCTTTAACCCAATTAAACATCAATTTCGTATCAGCAATTCGTTTCTAATTCATCCGGGTTTACACATCTTACCATATATAAATACAAAACTCAGATTGTCTATGAATTTCTACTCAATTCAGAAATCAGATTCATGGTTTGCAAAACCCCATGTTTATCCCCTTTAAATCCCAAAATGAATTTATTTACTTATCCGCATCACATGAATATGAATTGAAATACATTTTAAATGCTACAGTAAGTTAACCACTTCCCTTTGGGTTCATAGAGTCTGAGTTTTGACTTGTGAATGTCCAAGGTTGAAGATGACTCTTTTTGGCTCTCCTGTGGTCCCCAACTTTGCCTTTGACTGCTGTTAGGGTTTCCTAAACCACTAAGTCTTTTCTAAACTCAATTGAGTCATTCCCTTATTTCTTATAATTGTATAATTAGGCTTAATTCCGTTTTTGCCTAAAGCGCCAAGCCTAAGTGACCCAAATGCCCCCGTGTGGGCCCGGCTATGCCTAAAAATTTCCCGTGACCCATTTACTACCCCCGGGTACAGTTTTTCCACTATCGCAGCCCATTCGGACTCAACCTTACACTCAGAATTGGTATCCAAATTAATTTATAAAAACCCTTATTTCTCACCCAAATTAGTCTATATCGACTCCCGGCTGAAATAAATACCTATCTCGTCATTAATACCTGAAATGATGTAAATATATTATTACTACTCACTTAGTAAATAAATTTCCCTAAATATTAACCATTCACTTCCCGATTAAAATTTAAATATAAATTTCCCTAATTAATTCAATTAAAATTACGACACACAAGTAATTTTGAAATCCCGAATTAATTAAATATTTAATGTGAAAATACGGGGTGTTAGAATATCAAAGCATATAAAGGTAGAAACTTGGATCTTAAAGAGTTTGGGTGAAACTAGGGTTTGGTAGATTTTGGATATGTATATGAAAATGATTTTTGCCAAAACTCTCACAAAAAATATCTAGAACCCCTTTTATTGAAAACACGTATGTTGAGGCGGCGTGTTTTTTGAGAAATCATGTTCGAATGAAAACAAAGGTTCGTTTGAAAAACATACAATCTTGTTCGAACCAACTCAAAACGCGTTAGAACGAAGATCCAATCTCATTTGAACCATCTTTGAATGAGCTTCGAACATAATTAATTCTTCTAAGAGAGAAATGTCATTTGATGTTCATTTAAAGTTCATTTGAACAAATTGCTAAACTCGTTCGAACGAAACCTATAAAGTCATTCAAACGATTTAAAATAAAATATGGCTTTTTGTGACACCCTGCCCAATTAAAAACCGTGTGATTAGTTCTTTATTAACTTAAAAGAGGTTTCTCAATTGGTTCATTCTCAACATCACTGTTCAAAAATCATATTATTTACTAACCACCTAATAGTTAATTAAGCCAGTGTCAAAATTTTATCTTTCATTACACAATTTATAATAATGTGCTAAAAAATAAATTTGAAACATTCACACAATGAATATAGTCTAAACCATCCCAATTAATAATTAAATAATGTCTTGTCGAATAAACCATAGGCTACAAAATCCAAATTTGAATAATATGTCTAGTAAATAGTAAATAAATTCCACTCCAAGTCCGAAATAAATAACTGAAATAAATGAAGTCTAAATGGGGCAACATGCCCAACTGAAATACTAAAATGAAATCCTACACTAGGAATGAAAGGTGGAAGCATCTAATCTAGCCCTACAAGCCTCCATAGTGCTGAAGCAAATTGTTGAAAAACTGTTACTAAAGCCGTTTAATACAAGATTAAACTATTTAAGTAACTTCAAATTGTTTTTTGAAGAAACTCTTTTCTAGAAATCAAATCAGTGTAATCAAAATATATGTTTAAAAAAATAAGCATGAGATCTGTTCAAGATTTGTTAACTAGTTTTGAAAAACAAAACTAAAATAGTTTTAAATCAGCACACCAAACTGAAAGGGATGAGGAAATGTAGAAATATTAAGTACAAGATATTTTTAACGTGGAAAAACCTCAACCAACTGAGGAAACATCCACGACTCTCTCTATGGAGTAGAAAGAAAAAATCAACTAAAACAAATATAACAGTTACAAACTATATAACACACATGCACACAAATCAGACCTATACAAGTTTAGGAATGTACCCACCGGTGTCCTTATAACTTTTCAGCAGTTCTGATTGTTGATGTTGTTCTCCCAGTTTGCTAACTTCACTTTGTTCCAGTCTTTACGTCGACTCTTGTATCAAGATCTTATTACCAACACTTTTAGTGTTGTAGTGTGTAAGTGTTTGTGATGGTGTTCTAACACATGCATGCACACACTCAAAATTATTTTTACAAAAGCAAATTACAAATCAGATCTATATGCTATGATTTTCAGTTTCTCTTTCCTTAGGAAACTTTGAACCATAATTTGATCTTTAAGATTAACCCAGAATCCACGACTATCTTGCTCAGAAGACATATTGTAATACCCCGTATTTCTGAATATTTTATTTAATTAAATTGGAGAATTAAATGAGAAAATACATCTTAATTTAAGTTATGTAAGAGGAGTAATTTAATGGGATTTATTAAAAATTGTAATTTTGGAATATTAATCGAGAGATAGTTATCGATTTATATTGCCTCATTATATTTACTTAGTGCGAGTGGTAAATAGTTACTTAACGCGTGTAGACCGTGTTGGGGTGAGAACGAGTAATATTTTAAGTGACTCAAATGATAATTTAGAGGTCACAGATGAGTCCGGAAGGGTCAAATTAGTCAAAATAGTATACCCGAGGGTACTAGTTAAGTCTCGGGGTAATTTTGGACTAAACCGAGACCGTTCGGGGGCATTTTGGTCTTTTAACGTGAGAGGGTATGGAGACCTACGAAATTGGGAGCTTTATATCAGCCGTATGATAGAAGGGTTAGGGTTAGAAAACCCATGAAAACACACCATAGCCATTAGAGATAAGAGAGAAACCATTCTCAAGGCAAAAGGAAGAATTGGGAAGGATTCAAAGGAGATTTTCACTATCAACTTGTTGAGGAAGAAGGATTGAAGGATAAAGATCATCAATCATCATCAACAACCACGAAATCAGACCCTACTGATCATAAGGCAAGTTGTTTATTACAAAAATTATAAAGTTATAATACCCATGTGTAGGGTTTTTGAATAGTTTTGTTTAAATCATTATCTTGATTGGAGAAAGATGATATTTATACATGTTGGGATAGGAATGGCATGTAGAATGATTTACCTTATGTAGAGGATTAAGATTCAGATTAGACTTGATGATTTTTCGGATTAAAATCTGGATTTTGAATGATAATATGGGAAGAACACCATAACTAGGGTTTCAAGAAATTTTGGGTTTAATTCACTATTTCTTTAAAGGAATTGGAGTTTGTGATGTATTTGTCACGTTAGAAATTTTCCTAGTATACGTGAAAACATATTTGGATTATTGGGTCGAAGTTTGGTGGACTATAATGGAGTTTGAAGATTTGTTAATGGAGGAAAAGATTAACGAAGAAGACGAACTGCGTCTGTCCCTGTTCGATCGATCGATCGATCTTGAACTATCGATCGATCAAACCCAGCAGTCGATCGATCGACGCAAGCTGTTTTTCCTGAATTTTTTGTGTTTAAGTCTTAGTTGATTTTCGGTAATGAATGAGTAACCTAGGGTTTATAATATACTTATATGGGAGTGAGAATAAGACCAGTAGGTATATTGTTGAGGTCCGATAAGGCCATTGGGTGTAGGGTTTGGATTACGGACCGATGAGAATAATCCGATTTAGTAGAGTATCGGGGACTTCGGGAATTGAGTTACGAGGCGAAGTAAATTCAATTTAAGTAATAGACTAGTAGGGTAAGAAATAACTACTGAAAATTATATGTAAGGGGAAACTAGGACCCTTAGAGTTGTGTGAATACTCAAATAAATGCGATTAATGAGATAAATCGTAAAACGAATATTGTATGGTAGATATATGAGATTAAAATATTGCGTACGTATATAATTAATAGGTTGGGCGTGTACCTACTGAATTATGTGCTCTTTTAGGTCGAGAGATTTATACCTAAATTAATTATGTTAGGGTCGATGAGACATTCCGAACTAACATAAAGTTATTATATATTTGGGGTCGATGAGAAATGCCGAACCGAACCTTGAACTGGTGTTGCGATGAAAGAGTCCTGAACCAAAATATGTGTATTATATATATATTTAAAAATAGTTGGGGTCGATGGATAATTCCGAACCAACTCTCACTTGGGGTCGATGTATCATTCCGAACCAAGAATCATTTACGTGTGTATATAAATAATTGGGGTCGATGTATCATTCCGAACCAATTCTTACTTGGGGTCAATGAATCATTCCGAACCAAGAGTCCTGTACGTGTATAAAAAGGGCAAAATAGTAATGACTGATATTTAGTATATATAGTGTGAAATATATATACTTGATGATATTCTACTTCTGTGTATTAGTAGATTGATATATATTATGTATTTAAAGATACATACTGAACTGGTAAGTTAATTAGTGAAACTTAATTACGAAATGCACCTTTAGATAGAGAAAACCTATTTAGTAATTTAAGTAGAGAAACTTAATTACACAAGTGGGAAGTCAACAATTGTGAGAATTGTAGTAACTTTAGTAGTGAAACTAAATGAGAAGCCTTGAAAAATAACATAGAGGAAATGTTACCTGAGAATTAATTAACATACGCGAGATGTTAGTGAAACGGTTGTACTGTATGGGCGGTACTGAAACTTGGGTATAGATAAGTTCAGTTGACTACTTTGGTTTTAGTTAGCTTGGGAGGTATGGCTAGATAAACTAAGTGTAGAACGTTATGTGTGCACAAAAGATGAGGGGTGAGAAAACTCAAGAGAGTGTACGAGAACCTAACATGTGTAATGAATAATCGCATTTTATATTGTGATAAACGCTTGCTAAATATTTTCAAAATGTTTTGAGTACTAACTCTTGCTTTAAAATATTTTCAAAACCTTTTAGGTCTCCAGCCACAGGGACGCCATGTATGATGATTTCATTCCAGGGACGCGAAGCTGTAGTATGGTGGATGCTTACAGGATTTTGATTAGACGATATCTCTCATTCAGATCTAGTGCATGATCTCTCACTATTCTTGGTATGGACTTGTGGTCCGGTATTAGTCTCAGATGTTTAATTTCAGATTAGTGGATTATTCTTGTTATATTGTTGCTTGGGAATTTTTAGCCGATGGTTTATTCGGTATTACTCTTATTCTTTTGTACTTACACTTTGTTGATTGGGTTGTAGTACATGATTATTTTGTTTCCGCATGGTTGGTTTATCTGTTTTAAGAAAGATAAAATTTGGCACCGGTCTAATTTTACTTAGGAGATTAGTAATTAAAAAGTTTTCGACAGTGATGCTAAGAATGAACCATTTGAGAAACCTATTTTAATTTAATAAAGGCCTGATCACCCGATGTTTAATTAGGCGGGGTGTCACAGATGGTATCAGAGTATCAGGTTCTAGTGTCCATAGGATCTGTACAGCTTACTACATTTTCAGTGTATCGTTTGATTGATATAGAGCCCTATCTTAGGATTTTTGTACTCCTCTACGTACGTAGTTTACGTTCTCCTGCTATTTAGTAGATGTAGTTTTATATGTACGAGTTCGATTGGGCATGGTACGTCAAACATGGAGGTAGAACCAGCATTGACGTGGGAAGGACTAAAGGAGGGAGGAGCTCAGCATGAAGCCTGGGGTGTTCAAATATGGTAATCATAGAAGAGATGACCGTTGTTGAGGTCACTCCTACTATGTAATGGAAGTAGATGCTGCAAGGGTTATTGAGGCATAGCAGGCATTTTCCAAGTATCGCGACGGCAAAGAGGGATGCTAATCTAGACCGCCCAATGCAGTGATAGTGGGAGTAGGTCTGAAGAAATTTTGATGAGAACGGGCCATAAAAATATGATAAAATGGCGATTGTGCATGTTAACCAATGGAAGTAGTATGTCCAGAGGTTTTGGCATTTAGGATGGAGTAGAAATACTCAGAAGTAAAAATTTGAGTAAATTTTTTAGGCAACGTGGTGAGGATACCAGTCACCACATCCGGACCGAGGGTCCGTATATAAAATAGATAAACCTTACATATAGTTTAACCGCAAAGTTCTCCAATGATGATTCAAAAGCGGAGGGAATGGGAATATCTAAACCCCTCACGTTAAAGCCTGGTAGAGGCCAATCGTGAGAGAGAAATTTATCCATTGAAGTGAACTTGTACCGAGGAGATAGGTATAAGGGAAAAAGAGCCCTTGAGATAATGGACTCTCGAGTTGTAATTCTTAATTTTTGGTAAAACTATTCTTGAACGACTTATGTATATGAAGATAATATGGTACTTCTTACAAGGTTGAGGTAAATGATCCTAGGGGGCGAAGTTATGATAGTTTAAAGATTTAGTCAAAGAGTAAGACGGAATGTAATGGGGCTGGTGCAAGCCATAAGTGGAAACCCACTAGAGGATTTAATGATTAGATTCTAAGTCGGGACTGTTAAGACACATAGTGCGTTCCTCTTGGTCAGCAGAACTAAGGGAATCAGGATGATAGTGCTCAGAATCGAGGCTACCAAGTCCGAGAGGAGGGATACCCCAAGCCGGTCAGTGTGGCCTGGAGTAAGGGGATTTTTGTAAAGATGTCTAGTGTGGGTTGTAGGGCCACGCGTTTTATTTTAGTTTGAAGTTATTTGAGGAAATAATAACTCTGATAAGTTTTGCATTCCAGAGAGGACAAGCGTGTTATGTCCGTAAACCATCTGAACCACCAGAGCTGTGGACAAGGAAGTATATGGGTCTTAGCCTCAAGTGAATGGGGTATATGATGATGCATCACCTGAAAAAAGGGTCGTGTTGTCATTATTCATCAATATGTGAGAGACTTCGGAGATTATGAACATCTCATAGTAATTGATTTTGGTGTGTGGGAACCTAAATGATGTGAGTTAAGGTATGTAGTATGACCGCTGAGCGGAGAGATCGAGCTCACCGTTGTAATTAGTGCTAAGGACTTAGTGATAGTATAAGCGCGATGCCACTTGACTCCTTTAGAAATATTGGAGTATGATTACACATATTGTCGAGGAATCGAATTTGGGCATCTCGACTATGTGTTGTTCTGATAATGCTCAGTAAGAATACATGGGATAAGTCCCTTATTTAAGTTCGGTTGCGAAAGGTAATACGATTGAATTTTTATGCACGTTAGGAGAAGAGACGTTGATAGATGCTAGGGCATCAGTGAAGCCGGTAGTGTTGTAGAGGAACAACGAAAGGCTTACATCCCCACGAAGGAATAAGTGGGACTTTGTGGGCAAGGATTTGATTTTTGTCTATAGGGGATGGCGAATACCCACAAGATTGTAGTCACGACATGTACACAAGGATAGAGTTGAGGAAAAACATATTACGGGTACGATGCTTGCAATGTTTTTGCAAATGTACACGGAGAAAAGGGTGTATGGGCGCCCTAATCAATTGGATTCCTTAGACATCCGAGATAGAGGGATGCGGAAAATTTTTTTGTACGACGGTGGGGAAATTAGGAAACAAGTCGTATCGATGAAATGGGTTGAACGTCATGGGAGATAGACGATGATCCAAGATTATATGTGCTGAGAGATCCAGCACAACCTATGGGATGAAAGTCGGTGGGAAACCGTTCAAAAGTTATCTCTTGAATTGGGAGGCCTAACTGTTGTGAAGAAGTGATACAAGGTATTACTCAACTGAGTGTTGAGAGTGACTTACGCATTACTAAAATGTTGATAAGTGGGAAGCGATGTTGAGGAGAGACATAGTGAGATTGTCTCCAGACACACCTCTAGTTAATAGAGCGAGATGGACTCAAAATGAGCAACCGGAATGTGGTAGTGAACCTAAATTTCCAATGATGGAATGATGAGACAGACTTATAAATTATTGATGGGTTGTGAACATCATAATTAAGCCAATATTTTGTTGGGGGTAGCGAAATGGGGTGACCGGGATGGATTAGTATGTAGTTGAAAAGGGAGAGTGCACGGTGACGCTCTACATGATTGAGAATCAGGATGAAATCCTAAAATTCCACCCTGTGAGAGATGGTCAGGAAGGAATAGAGATAAAGTTTTATTTTGAGTATGTTGTGTTACCTACGACTCAATGTTAGTGAGAAAGAATGATGATACGCCCTTATGATAGTGGAATTTTGGAGAAGCCCACTAATAAATTCATAGGTTGAATGTATGCCTATAAGAGCATATTTATATGAAGAGTGAGTGCCTATATGGACTGTACATGAGGATTAGGTTCGTGGGTACCGATTACGAATAATACATGTACTTTGAGGTGTGGTTCGAGGAGACATTTCGAACTTTTAGTCCTTAACGCGTGATATGAGGACATTCTATTGGAGTATGACATTTTAGGGTATATGAAATGTGTAATATATGGCTCACAAATTGTCTACTCATGTGCGATGAGATATATATACATACATTGGTGCTCGAGATGTGATTTCGAGATAAGTAATTAATCACTATTGGTGATCGAGGTGGAATTTCGAGCCAATAACCCCAAAAGTGTTATAGAAGGGGGGTGATTATAAAATAAGTGTTGATAGTATATGTTATTTGTAAGATATATATACCTATTTATTTTCCTACTTATGTGCGATAGTAAGTGTGCTTAATCTCTGTATTGGGGTCGATGATGTTCCGGACCAATACATGAGGGATCGATTTGGGGTCGATGATTTTTCGAACCAAATCGATGATAAATATTGGTATCGACGGAAGGTCTGAACCGACATGTGCATTACTTTTACCTTGGGGTCGAGGGATTCCCGAACCAATGTAAATGATAGGATTATTGGGGCCGATGATTTTGCCGGACCAATTTTCCTTAAAGTATATATTGTGTGTGAAATATATACCTTATAATATTCTACTTATGAGTAATAGTAGACACTTAGATGTTATATATAGAGATATACATCAAATGGGTAAATTAAGTAGGGAGAAACTTAATTTCAAGAATTAACGTTGGATTGAGAAAATCTATGGAGAAATTAAGTAGTGAGACTTAATTATGATATATGCGGCATGGGTAACATGCGATAAGAATTTATAATGAAGCAAGGCATGTACTTGGGGAGACCGTTAGGATGTTATGATTTGGTATTGGGTATTGGAGGATGCAATTATATTTAAGGTCCTTAGCCTTAATGCCAGCCTTATCCTAATTTCAAGGACGAAATTCCTTTACAAGGGGGGAAGTATGTAATACCCCGTATTTCTGAATATTTTATTTAATTAAATTGGAGAATTAAATGAGAAAATACATCTTAATTTAAATTACGTAAGAGGAGTAATTTAATGGAATTTATTAAAAATTGTAATTTTGGAATATTAATCGAGAGATAGTTACCGATTTATATTGCCTCATTATATTTACTTAGTGCGAGTGGTAAATAGTTACTTAATGCGTGTAGACCGTGTTGGGGTGAGAACGAGTAATATTTTAAGTGACTCAAATGATAATTTAGAGGTCACATATGAGTCCGAAAGGGTCAAATTAGTCAAAATAGTATATCCGAGGGTACTAGTTGAGTCTCGGGGTAATTTTGGACTAAACCGAGACCGTTCGGGGGCATTTTTGATCTTTTAACATGAGAGGGTATAGAGACCTACGAAATTGAGAGCTTTATATCAACCGTATGATAGAAGGGTTAGGGTTAGAAAACCCATGAAAACACACCATAGCCATTAGAGATAAGAGAGAAACCATTCTCAAGGCAAAAGGAAGAATTGAGAAGGATTCAAAGGAGATTTTCACTATCAACTTGTTGAGGAAGAAGGATTGAAGGATGAAGATCATCAATCATCATCAACAACCACAAAATCAGACCCTACTGATCATAAGGCAAGTTGTTTATTGCAAAAATTATAAAGTTATAATACCCATGTGTAGGGTTTTTGAATAGTTTTGTTTAAATCATTATCTTGATTGGAGAAAGATGATATTTATACATGTTGGGATAGGAATCGCATGTAGAATGATTTACCTTATGTAGAGAATTAAGATTCAGATTAGACTTGATGATTTTTCGGATTAAAATCTGGATTTTGAATAATAATATGGGAAGAACACCATAACTAGGGTTTCAAGAAATTTTGGGTTTAATTCACTATTTCGTTAAAGGAATTGGAGTTTGTGATGTATTTGTCAAGTTAGAAATTGTCCTAGTATACGTGAAAACATATTTGGATTATTGGGTCGAAGTTTGGTGGACTATAATGGAGTTTGAAGATTTGTTAATGGAGGAAAATCTTAACAAATAAGACGAACTGCGTCTGTCCCTGTTCGATCGATCGATCGATCTTGAACTATCGATCGATCGACTATGTCGATCGATCGAACCCAACAGTCGATCGATCGATGCAAGCTGTTTTCCCCAAATTTTTTGTGTTTAAGTCTTAGTTGATTTTCGGGAATGAATGAGTATCCTAGGGTTTATAATATACTTATATGGGAGTGAGAATAAGACCAGTAGGTATATTGTTGAGGTCCGATAAGGCCATTGGGTGTAAGGCTTGAATTACGGACCGATGAGAATAATCCGATTTAGTAGAGTATCAGGGACTTCGAGAATAAAGTTACGAGGCGAAGTAAATTCAATTTAAGTAATAGACCAGTAAGGTAAGAAATAACTACTGAAAATTATATGTAAGGGGTAACTAGGACCCTTAGAGTTGTGTGAATACTCAAATAAATGCGATTAATGAGATAAATCGTAAAGCGAATATTGTACGGTAGATATATGAGATTAAAATATTGCGTACATATATAATTAATAAGTCGGGCGTGTAGCTACTGAATTATGTGATCTTTTAGGTCGAGAGATTCATACCTAAATTAATTATGTTAGGGTCGATGATACATTCCGAACTAACATTAAGTTATTATATGTTTGGGGTCGATGAGAAATGCGGAACCAAACCTTGAACTGGTGTCGCGATGAAAGAGTCCTGAACCAGAATATGTGTATATATATATATTTAAAAATAGTTGGGGTCGATGGATAATTCCGAACCAACTCTCACTTGGGGTCGATGTATCATTCCTAAACCAAGAATCATTTACGTGTGTATATAAATAATTTGGGTCGATGTATCGTTCCGAACCAATTCTTACTTGGGGTCGATGAATCATTCCGAACCAAGAGTCCTGTACATGTATAAAAAGGGAAAAATAGTAATGACTGATATTTAGTATATATTGTGTGTGAAATATATATACTTGATGATATTCTACTTCTGTGTATTAGTAGATTGATATATATTATGTATTTAAAGATACATACTAAACTGGTAAGTTAAGTAGTGAAACTTAATTACGAAATGCACCTTTAGATAGAGAAAACCTATTTAGTAATTTGAGTAGCGAAACTTAATTACACAAGTGGGAAGTCAACAATTGTGAGAATTGTAGTAACTTTAGTAGTGAAACTAAATGAGAAGCCTCGAAAAATAACATAGAGGAAATGTTACCTGAGAATTAATTAACATACGCGAGATGTTAGTGAAACGGTTATACTGTATGGGCGGTACTGAAACTTGGGTGTAGATAAGTTCAGTTGACTACTTTGGTTTTAGTCAGCTTGGGAGGTATGGCTAGATAAACTAAGTGTATAACGTTAGGTGTGCACAAAAGATGAGGGGTGAGAAAACTCAAGAGAGTGTACGAGAACCTAACATGTGTAATCAATAACCGCATTTTATATTGTGATAAACGCTTGCTAAATATTTTCAAAATGTTTTGAGTACTAACTCTTTCTATAAAATATTTTCAAAACCTTTTTGGTGTCCAGCCATAGGGACGCCATGTATGATGATTCCATTCTAGGGATGCGAAGCTGTAGTATGGTGGATGCTTACAGGATTTTGATTAGACGATATCTCTCATTCAGATCTAGTGCAGGATCTCTCACTATTCTTGGTATGGACTTGTGGTCCGATATTAGTCTCAGATGTTTAATTTCAAATTAGTGGATTATTCTTGTTATATTGTTGCTTGGGAATTTTTAGCCGATGGTTTATTCGGTGTTACTATTATTCTTTTGTACTTACACTTTGTTGATTAGGTTGTAGTACATGATTATTTTGTTTCCGCATGAGTGGTTTATCTGTTTTAAGAAAGATAAATTTGGCACCGGTCTAATTTTACTTAGAGGATTAGTAATTAAAAAGTTTCGACAGTGATGCTAAGAATGAACCATTTGAGAAACCTGCTTTAATTTAATAAAGGCCTGATCACCCGATGTTTAATTGGGCGGGGTGTCACACTTATCAAGATCTTTATCAATCTCAGGGTTTTGAAAATATTTTTTAGATTGAAAATCACCAAATGCGATTTCAAGTAGGTCAAAGGTCTTGTTTCAAAACAACTAGAAACGGAAAATATTATTGTTGATTTTGAGTATGAAAATATTTACTGAAAAGAATCAACAATAGATTTCTCAAGATGAGAAAGTATAAATGCAGATCTAGGTGTGACGTAACATAAAATGCTCAAATCTAAAATTTCTATGAAACAGAAATACAGATCTAGCTTAATGCTTAAGTTGGAAAAAAGATCTTAACACAAAAAGGTTACAGCACGAAACAGCGTAACAAACCAACTCTCAAACACTCACAGTTGTGTTTGGTATATAACTAGTTTTGAAAGAGGTTAGGGTTTCAAAGGTGTTTTGGACGATTTAGGGTTAGGGTTTCTAACTCTCTTTCTCTCTGGTTTCTCTCTCTTTTCTATCTTCTCTCTCTACTCTCTCTAGAAATGACGAAGTGACAAAATCTTCTTAATGGCTGAGAGTAAGGCTCCTTATATAGGGGGATGAGAAGGTTCGAGAACGAGGTTCAAAATCAAGGGCTACGTTTTAGTCTTTAATTGTTGACTTTGATCCAACGATATAAGAGAAGCGGTGGATTAAAATGCATTTGATTGGCTTAAGAGGGGTTCTCAGGGATTAAGCCAAAACGTATGCAAATCGTTGATTAAAACAATCCAAGGGCAGGAAATAAGCAAGGCTTATGTCTCACAGAAGAAACACAAATCGGACTGATATTTGGTTGACAAGTGTGAGGCTGAGATTAATGCTGAAACGCATGTTTTGAAAATAATTACACAAACACCTTGAAGTCTTTAGCACTTTCGATTTCTACCCTAGTGAACTTCCAGAGATAAAATTACCAATTCAAAATAGCAGATTGACCCCAAAACTTTTAATTCCATTTATTAAATTCGGAAAAAAAAATGTTAAAAATTCCCAAAAAATTATCAAAATTCAAATTAAGGGAAATTAATATACACAACACACTTATAACCAATTATGTGCAATATGTAATGTATGAATGCAATACTAATATGTGAGTGTTGGTAAATATTCCTTAGATCAAGAGGAATAAAATGTAGAGAAGATATGAGGCTCTTTGTTTTCTAAGATGGGACTCAATTTTTTTTCTATTTCCAAACTAGATGAGCACTTATACAATATAGACTCAAGTGAGTCAATAGTATAAGGTGCTTCAATCTCACCCTTTGTAAATATGAGACAAAATTTCCTTTGAGTCAGCCTGGACTCGTAGGGAAATAAAAAGAAAAGGAAAAACCTATTCCTATACAAAAATTCTATCTACCCATTTCCTAGAATAGAAAATTACATAACTCAACTAAATACAATTCAATACCCTATTACAATTTTGAACATAACAGAGAATAACTGTGAAAAACTGTACAGAATTCTGCAAATAATCACTAAGAACATGCTCTTTAGAATATGTATAAAATAAATGAATTCTTATAGGACTCAAATTTCTCCCCCATTTTGTCTTAAATGGACAAAGGGAAAAATTATGTAAACCCAAGAAATTATTCAGCACACACCATTCCAATTGATTTATGCAAGGAAATAAACCTATTATAATCCAAAGGTTTGGTAAACATATCTGTTAGTTGGAAATTAGTAGGGAGATAATTGATTTCTAATTCCTTAGTCTCAACTAATTCGCAGATAAAGTGATGCCTTATTTTTATGTGTTTTGTTCGCGAGTGTTTAACAGGATTTTTGCAGATTTTGATTGCGCATTGATTATCAAAATAGAGATGTAATTGTTCCTATTTAATACCATAATCACTTAGCATTCGCTTAAGCCAAAGTAATTGAGCACAGCAACTGCCAACGGCTATGTATTCAGATTCAATAGTGGACAAAGAAGTGCAGTTTTGTTTCTTACTACTCCAACCTACCAAATTATTACCAATATAATAACATGCACCTGACGTGCTCTTTGCAATTTTTGGTACACCCTGTCCAATCAGCATCGTGTATCCTATTATAGCGCTGGGAGTATCATTGGTGTACTAAAGTCCTAAATTTAGAGTACCTTTAATGTACTTGATAATTCTTTTAACACAAGCTAAATGACTCTCTTTAGGATTGTTCTGTTAATGAGCACAAACGCAAAAAGCGTACATAATATCAGGATGCGAGGCAGTAAGATATAGTAAGGTTCCAATCATACTACGATAAAGGGTTGAATCTATGGATTTCCCAATTTCATCTTTAGACAGTTTGACCGTAGTACTCATGGGAGTTTTAGCATCTTTTGCACTCCAAAGGCCGAATTTTTTAATAATATCTAATGCAAATTTTGATTGCGAGACAAATAATCCTTCTGAATTTTGTGTGACTTGAAGACTTAAGAAAAATTTTAACTCCCCCATAAGAGACATTTAAAATTTCATATGCATAATTTCAGAAAAGGATTTAACTTCTGAAGGGGAAGTTGATCCAAAGATGATATCGTCTACGTAAACTTGAGCTATAATGATATGTTTGTCAAAATGTTTGATAAAAAGGGTTGGATCATTTCCACCGCTCTTAAAACCTTTGTCTAAGAGAAAGTTGGAAAGGCACTCATACCAAACTCTTGGCGCTTATTTTAGGCCATACAAAGCCTTCTTAAGACGAAAAACATGATTTGGATATTTAGGGTCAATGAACCCTTTTGGTTGCTCTACATAGGTCTCCTCAGTAAAAATTCCATTAAGGATGGCAGATTTGACATCCATTTGATAAAGCGTAAAATGTAAGTAGCAAGGTATGGCAAAGAGAAGACGAACAGATTCTAATCGAGTAACGGAAGAAAAAGTCTCGTTAAAATCTATTACCTCTATTTGAGAGTATCCTTGAGCAACTAATCTGGCCTTGTTTCTAATGACTATCCCACTTTCATCATATTTATTTTTAAATATTCAACGTGTGCCAATAACCTTTTTATAATCAGGTCTAGGTACAAGATACCAAACATCATGAATGGCAAATTGAAGAAGTTCATCCTGCATTGCAGAAATCCAATGAGGATCATTCAATGCATCATTAACGTTCTTTGGTTCCACGAGGGAAACAAAACATGAATAATGAGCATAGTTTCTTAATTGAGATCTTATATGCACAGGTTCATTGGGATGGTCTTTAGCAACCCAATTAGGTACTTCAGTGTGACACCCCACCTAATAAAATACCAGGCGATCACTACAATATCAAAATAAAACAGGAGTCTCATATGGTTCATTCTCAACATCACTGTTGAAAACCAATTATTTACAAATAACCTATTAGGTTGGCGTCAAAAATTTTAATTAACTAAACTTTTTTAACCAAACCATTCAAATCAATCCATCACAACAGTTTATATACAACAACTTAAATGAAAATAACCGAACACTCGGTACAATAATACAACCAAATCGAAATGCCGCACAAAAAGGCAGTAGAGAATAAATGAATACAATTAGGCCATCGGCCTGAATGTTTCTACAATACCTCCTATCTAGATCTCAAGGATAGAAGCGTCTATAATAAACCTGCATGGATCCACATCTACTGCAGGAAACGTCTGACTCGAAAGAATCATCATCCAGATGTTCCTTAGTCTGGACAACTAATATATATAGATATAGCAAGAGAAGAAAATAGAGAAACGGGTCAGAGCCCGAGTTTGAAAATATTTTAGCAAGTGCATAATTGCCATATTTTAAAAATGTAAAATTTCTCATATTTAAATTGGTATCACACTCTCGTGAGATACCCCTCACCCATCTGCTAATAGTGCACAACTATCGCATACGTTTTAAAACAACATAGTTAAGTTACCCTGCCTACCTAATCCCCTTTCACCCACCTTCTAAAGATCCTCATTTTATGACATCCCGTATATGTGAATAGTTCTCACTAGAACCTATGATCCATATAAATATAAATATGGATATAAATCTACCGGAAGGATAATATCACTTTATTCATCCTTTAATATATTCTAAGTTATCGCCTGAGCTTATACATCAATAATCTCTCACTTATGATTCATCCTTTCATTATGAATAACTTTCACTAGTTATTTACACTATTCACGTTTTAGTGATTATTAACCTCGTATATAATATTCTCATCTTTATATACGTATATCCCTATTTTTCTTCCTGTTTTTATACTCCCGAAAGATTCAGAATTTATCTCACATTCCATTCTTTATTATGTCTGTGTATATATATTTCACATCTCATATATATATATACACACATCAAGTATACTCATACTTATATATCACACACTATATAAATATAATAACCATCCCCCAGAGCTATATCTCAATGGATGCAGTCTCTCAATGCTATCACCTTTCCTTGAAAGCCATATAACATTCACTAGTTATATAAATAATACAATTTTCTCCATGTATTTAATTACCGGTATATAATTATCTACTCCATTATATACGTAAAACCATATTACAAAATTCACACATATGTTGAATATAATATAACCCATCCTCCCGAGTAATAACTCACCAGATGTATTCTCTAAAGTGCTATCACACTAGGTATACTCACATAACTTAGTTATCCCAAGTCACAATCGCTCACTAATTTGGAAAAAAAATAAGAACATTGGAGGCGGTCATATTGCTTCCCTGAAAATGAGATAAGCCTCTTACCCATATAACGGACGCTATGACCTGGGGATATACTCGCCCTACTCCTCAAGCTAGGGTATTCACCCACATCGCACAACCTCCCCCGATAGCACTAGTACATATAAATTAATAAATACCTAGTCACCGGTATGTATGAGCACACAATATATATATATATATATATACTGTCACACTATCGTATATATATAATAATTAGTTCCCGGCATTACCTTACACAAAATCCGTAGCACTAGCCTTTAATTTTAAATAAATGCCTAGACACCGATATTTATGAGCACACAATATATATATATATATATATATATACTATCACACTACTGTATATATATAATACTTAGTTCCCGACATTACCGTGCACAAAATCCATAGCACTAGCCTATAATTTCCTTCGAGTCCATGGTCCGACTCTAATTTAATTAATATACATATTAATTAATATAATACTTTCCCGAGTCTATAGTTTCGACTCTAATTTAAGTAATATACACATTAATTAATATAATACTTTCCCGAGTCTATAGTTCCGACTCTAATTATTAATAATATCTACTCACTGATATTTATATGCACACACCATATATATACAGTATCGCACATCGTATATATATATATATATATATATATATATATATATATATTTGTGTGTGTGTGTGTATGTGTGTGTGTGAATATAAAATCTTCCGGCCTTACCATGTACTGAGTCCGTAAGACTAACCAACATATTCCCGAGTCTATGGTCCGACTCTAATTATTAAATAATATACTCATTAATTAATTTATTATCTCCACGGGTATATTGTCCGACTCTAATTTAATTAATATACACATTAATTAATTTAATATCTCCCTGGTGTCACACAACTAATGTACCCAGACTTGCTCACCTGGTCCGAATTTCCATCTCTTAGAACGTACTCCTCAAAATTCCATTATATAGAGAACGCTCCTAATTAAATAATATTCATTAATTTATTATCTCCGCTTATAATAAATTATTTCAGCTATAAGCTTTAATTAATTAATCCCCCATTAATTAATCTATTATCATGGTATCACTCAACCAAAATATCTGGACACCTCTTTGGTCCCTAATACAATATCCTCAAATCTAGCTATTCATGTCTATTTCTCGTAGCATTAGCCTGTAATCCCGAACATACATATTCGATTTAATTCCATAAGTATTCACTTACTTATTCCAATTCCATAAGTATTCACTTACTTATAATCTGAATATAACATCTCTTTTAAAACTTAGGATATTAAGCTTATCACAACTGGCTCGTATCCTAATTACATTCGAAATTCTCATTCGAATTCCCAAGAATCTTTATCCCACTAGACTCGTAAAAATCACAAAATCTCACAACTTTGATTTTTTTTTGGCAGTTTTCACACCTAAATACCTCTTTAAGTATTATTCCTCACGAACACCTCTATTTGGGTAAATCTTGGATTTTACTTTCAACTAACCCAAGGTACACGCCAAAAAATTATTTAGAAGTCCCCAGAATATTTTTAGGAACCCCAAATATTTATCTCCAAACAATTCTAGCCTTTATTTTTCCAATTTTCAGTTTGATTTACGAGTTAAAGATTTCCACCTCGGAACTACTTTCTTAGAAAAATCATATCAAATCGAAAAAAAATCAGAAAAATACGCAGGCGCCCACGCGACCATATAAAAAAGATATAAAACTTTTGGGTTTTGACTGAGAGTTGAATCAGTTTTCTTCCTGGCCGAATAGACCCCGCAAGCTACTGTGTTACTATTCATCGTCTTCTCCAAAATCCCAAACCTCCATTAATACACCTCCGAGGTTTTTATTTTCTCACCCATCATCATCAAACCTCAAACAACCATAATTACAAACATAAAAAAGGGTTCTAATCATCCTAGAACCCGGATCCAACAATTAATTTAAATAAATTCCCAAATTTTGCAAATTTGATATTATTCGGGGTTTATTCGTTAATCTTCCGAAAAAACCATTTTTGATTCACAAAACTCATCCCAAAAATCTTTATAGTTTTACACACCAATTATAATATGGGAAATAATCACACTAAATTAATAAAGCAAGTAAACACTTGCCCCGTGGATAAAATTCGACGACCTCGAGTCGAATCACGCGGAGTTTGACCGTAAATCTCCTTTCTTCTTCCTCTTTTCCTTCTTCTTCTTCTTCTTCTTCTTCTTCTTCTTCTTCTTCTTCTTCTTCTTCTTTCTTCTCTTCTTTCTCTCTTCTCTTTCTCTCTCTTAGGTCTTATGATTGGGAAAATAATGCTTCTCCCCTTATAAATCCCGTTTTTAATCGTATGGACCTAATTAAAATGGCCCAAATACCCCTGAATGGGCTCGATTATGCCAAAAAATATTCCGTGACCCATTTACCACCCTGGGGTACACTTTTTCGACTATCTCAGCCCATCCGGACTCAATCGTGCACTCAGAATTAACATCCGAATTAATTTATAAAAGTACCTTTCTCACACCCACATTAGTCTATACCGACTCTCGACTCCCGACTGAGATAAATAAATGTCACGTCACTTATACACGTTATGACATAAATAAATTTTTACTATTCACTTAGTAGTTAAATTTCCCTAAATATTAACCATTCACTCTCCAATTAATATTTAAATAAATATTATCATAATTAATTAAATTAAATTACGACACCCAAGTAATTTAATAATTTTTGAATTAATTAAATATTACATGCACAGAAATACGGGGTGTTACATACTCCCCCCTTATAAAGGAATTTCATCCTCGAAATTTAAGATAAGCCTAGTGTTTCAAGCTTCGAATAACACTCATTAGTCATGTGCCTCTAAGATCGCTATAACCATCTCTCCCGGTTCAAATTACAATTTTTCACAATTACACATTTTAATTAACCAGGGCGCCCATACACCCTGTCCCCATTCTTAACCACACGAAAGGTACCCGACTATGCTAGCCGTAATCCATAATATAACTTCCAACCCGTAGTCATATCACATATATGAATAATAATTGGGGTACCCAACCCATATACTAACGACCAAACATTTCTCCACTTCCAACGTTGCGCTAAGTTCATGCGTGGGCCGTCTCGCAAAGGGAACTCCAAACAAGGAACCCTCCTGATACACTACTACCAAACATTGTCGATCGTTGAGATCTGTTAGACCCTCAGTCCATAACACGTACCCCTAAATACATGTCTCTTTACACAAAAGCATACATGCCACTCTTATGCTACAAAAGACAACATAAAACACCGCGTTCTTACTATCACTAGTTCTTGCGCAAAATAAATCCCGAGCTAAATATCCTTGCACCATGGTCAATCCTCCATGCCCCGAATCACATCAGTAAAAGTCCCTACGCACTGGGATATAATATACTATACAACCCTACCCTCTGCAATCTATTTTATAAAATATTTCTGCAAGTCCAACCTTCTTTCGGGTGGAACTTCGCAAAGAAAATACATCCTGTCCTGGAATAGCGAACATGATAGTCTTGCTATAACCGCCCACTATCGCTTACCCGTCGCTAACCAATCTGTGTCCAGAATAAAAATCATGCTCGCATAGCACTTCTCAAAATGAGTTAACCTTACAAAATGTACCCTCTCAGTGTTCACACCTGCTCCCCTGCACATAAAACAAAAGAGAGCCATGTTACCCCGTGGTAAACATTTACTTAATAGTAACTCTACTATAAGCCCACTAAACTCGTCTCCCACTCAAATATAGTGTTAATCAAAATATTTTGACTCGCTCGGTCACACAAAATATACCTCATTCGCCCGAGGATATAACTCATATTTCTACCTTGTCAATCTCCTTAGTTTTCAAACGGTTCTCGAACATAATACGCTTGTCCAAACCGAACCCCAAAACTATCTTAATTATTTCCCTTCTAGGCACCATACTCATGTCCCTTTACTTGCTTTGGGAGAAATCAATACGTGTGGTCTCACTCTCTACATAAAAATATCTCTTGATAAAATCCCTTATATTTGTGGCCACATTGGACACCCGTTGTTCCTTTAGCTCCGCTGGCCGCAGGGATCACACTACTGGCCTTACCAGCCCTGACTGAATTTCGCAAATTCTTTTAGCCCCCTTCGTGTAGGAGCATCAACTGTTTAAACACAATCAGGGTGACCTCGACTACAGTCATCATCCCCGAAATATATTTTAAAACACAAATATAGCCCCGCCTCCTGCTGCCCTTAAAAGGGCCTTCCCTGGTCTCCCTTCGTCGATCAGCACATGAATCTCGAATGAGCACGCAAAAGATTTACTATAATCCTACATAATGGTAGGAGAATGAAATCTTAGAAGAGGATATCAACAATCCTAATCATAAGGCTCTATATTAAATCAAAAGCAACGTTTAAAGCATAGTACATCCGCACAGATTCCTAAGGATACTAGAACCTGATGCTCTGATACCATCTGTGACACCCCACCTAATAAAATACCGGGCGATCACTCTTATATAAAATTAAAACAGGAGTCTCATATGTTTCATTCTCAGCATCACTGTCGAAAACCAATTTAATTACTAATAACCTATTAGGCTGGCATCAAAAATTTTAATTAACTAAACTTTTTTAACCAAACCATTCAAATCAATCCATCACAACAGTTTATATGCAACAACTGAAATGAAAAATAACCGAACACTCGGTACAATAATACAACCAAATCGAATGCCGCACAAAAAGTCGAAAGAGAATAAATGAATACAATTAGGCCATCGTCCCGAATGTTTCTACATTACCTCCTATCTAGATCTCGAGGATAGAAGCATCTATAATAAACCTGCATGCATCCACATCTACTGCAGGGAACGTCTGACTCGAAAGAATCATCATCTAGGCGTTCTTCTGTCTGAACACCTAATATATATAGATATAGCAAGAGAGGAAAATAGAGAAACGGATCAGAGCCCGAGTTTGAAAATATTTTAGCAAGTGAATAATTTTCATATTTTAAAAATATAAAATTTCTCATATTTAAATTGGTATCGCACTCTCGTGAGATACCCCTCACCCCTATGCTAATAGTGCACAACTATCGTATACCTTTTAAAACAACTTAGTTAAGCTACCCTGCCTAACTAATTCCTTTCACCCATCTTCTAAAGATCCTCATTTTATGCCCTCCAGTTTATGTGAATAGTTCTCACTAGAACCTATTATCCATATACATATAAATCCGGATATAAATCTACCGGAAGGATAATATCACTTTATTCATCATTTAATATATTCTAAGCTATCGCCTGAGCTTATACATCAATAATCTCTCACTTATGAATCATCCTTTCATTATGAATAACTTTCACTAGTTATTTACACTATTCATGTTTTAGTGATTATTAACCTCGTATATAATATTCTCATCTTTATATACGTATATCCCTATTTTTCTTCCAGATTTTATACTCCCGAAAGATTTAGAATTTATCTCACATTCTATTCTTTATTATGTCCGTGTATATATATTTCACATCCCATAAATATATATATACATTATACTATACACATCAAGTATACCCATACTTATATATCACACACTATATAAATATAATAACCATCCCCCAGAGCTATATCTCAATGGATGCAGTCTCCCAATGCTATCACCTTTCCTTGAAAGCCATATAACATTCACTAGTTATATAAATAATACAATTTTCTCCATGTATTTAATTACCGGTATATAATTATCTACTCCATTATATACGTAAAACCATATTACAACATTCACACATAGGTTGAATATAATATAACCCATCCTCCCGAGTAATAACTCATCGGATGTATTTTCTAAAGTGTTATCACACTAGGTATACTCACATAACCTAGTTATCCCAAGTCACAATCGCTCACTAACTTGGCCAAAAATAAAAACATTGGAGGTGGTCATATTCATTCCTTGAAAGTGAGATAAGCCCCTCACCCATATAACGGACGCTATGACCTGGGGATATACTCGCCCTACTCCTCAAGCTAGGGGATTCACCCACATCGCGCAACCTCCCCCGATAGCACTAGAGCATATAAATTAATAAATACCTAGTCACCAGTATTTATGAGCACACAATATATATATACTATCACACTATCGTATATATATAATAATTAGTTCCCGGTATTACCTTGCACAAAATCCGTAGCACTAGCCTTTAATTTTAAATAAATGCCTAGACAGAGATATTTATGAGCACACAAAATATATATACTATCACACTACTGTATATATATGTAATACTTAGTTCCCGGCATTACCGTGCACAAAAGCCGAAGCACTAGCCTATAATTTACTCCGAGTCTATGGTCCGACTCTAATTTAATTAATATACACATTAATTAATATAATACTTTCCCGAGTCTATAGTTCCGACTCTAATTTAATTAATATACACATTAATTAATATAATACTTTCCCGAATATATAGTTCCGACTCTAATTTAATTAATATACACATTAATTAATATAATACTTTCCCGAGTCTATAGTTTTGACTCTAATTATTAATAATATCTACTCACTGATATTTATATGCACACACCATATATATACACTATCGCACATCGTGTATATATATATGAATATAAAATCTTCCGGCCTTACCGTGTACTGAGTCCGTAACACTGGCCAACGTATTCCCGAGTCTATGGTCCGACTCTAATTATTAATTAATATACTCATTAAATAATTTATTATCTCCTCGAGTCTATTGTCTGACTCTAATTTAATTAATATACACATTAATTAATCTAATATCTCCTTAGTGTCACACAACTAATGTACCCAGACTTGCCCACCCGGTCCGAATTTCCATCTCTTAGAACGTACTCCTCAAAATTCCATTATAAAGAGAACGCTCCTAATTAAAACATATTCAACAATTTATTATCTCCTCCTATATTAAATTATTTCAGCTATAAGCTTTAATTAATTAATCCCCCTATTAATTAACCTATTATCATGGAATCACTCAACCAAAATATTCGGACACCTCTTTGGTCCATAATACAATATCCTCAAATCTGGCTATTCATGCATATTTCTTGTAGTATTATCCTGTAATCCCGAATATACGTATTCAATTTAATTCCATAAGTATTCACTTACTTATTACAATTCCATAAGTATTCACTTACTTATTACAATTCCATAAGTATTCACTTACTTATAATATGAATATAGCATCTCTTTTAAACTCAGGATATTAAACTTATCACAACTGGCTCGTATCCCAATTACATTCGAAGTTCTCATTCGAATACCCAAGAGTCTTTATCCCATTAGACTCGTAAAAATCACAAAGTCTCACAACTTTAATTTTTTTTTTGGCAGTTTTCACACCTAAATACCTCTTTAAGTATTATTCCTCACGAACACCCCTATTTGGGTAAATCTTGGATTTTACTTTCAACTAACCCAAGGTACATGCCAAAAAATTATTTAGAAGTCCCCACACTATTTTTAAGAACCCCAAATATTTATAACCAAACTATTCTAGCCTTTATTTTTCAAATTTTTGGTTTGATTTCCGAGTTAAAGATTTCCACCTCGGAACTACTTTCGTAGAAAAATCATATCAAATCGAAAAAAAATCAGAAAAATACGCAATCAGTTCCAACGCGACTGTATAAAAAATATCTACAATTTTTGTGTTTTGACCGAGAGCTGAATCAGTCTTCCGGGCTGAATAGACCACGCAAGCTACTATTTTACTATTCATCATCTTCTCCAAAATTCCAAACCTCCATTAATTCACCTCCGAGGTTTTTATTTTCTCACCCATCATCATACAACCTCAAACAACCATAATTACACACATAAAAAGGGTTCTAATCATCCTAGAACCCGGATCCAACAATTAATTTAAATAAATTCCCAAATTTCGCAAATTTGATATTATTCGGGGTTTATTCGTTAATCTTCCAAAAAGACCATTTTTTATTCACAAAACTCATCCCAAAAATCTTTATAGTTTTACAAACCAACTATAATATGAGAAATAATCACACTAAATTAATAAAGCAAGTAAACACTTGCCTCGTGGATAAAATCCTATGACCTCGAGTCGAATCCCGCGGAGTTTGACCGTAAATCTCCTTTCTTCTTCTTCTTCTTCTTCTTCTTCTTCTTCTTCTTCTTCTTCTTCTTCTTCTTCTTCTTCTTCTTCTCTCTTCTATTTCTCTCTCTTAGGTCTTATGATTGGAAAAATAATGCTTCTCCCCTTATAAATCCCGTTTTTAATCATATGGACCTAATTAAAATGGCCCAAATACCCCTGAATGGGCTCAGTTATGCCAAAAAATATTTTGTGACCCATTTACCACCCCCGGGTACACTTTTTCAACTATCTCAGCCCATCCGGACTCAATTGTGCACTAAGAATTGACATCCGAATTAATTTATAATAGTACCTATCTCACACCCACATTAGTCTATACCGACTCTCGACTGAGATAAATAAATGTCACGTCACTTATGCACGTTATGACATAAATAAATTTTTACTATTCACTTAGTACTTAAATTTCCCTAAATATTAACCATTCACTCTCCCATTAATATTTAAATAAATATTATCATAATTAATTCAATTAAATTACGGCACCCAAGTAATTTATTATTTTTCGAATTAATTAAATATCACATGCACAGAAATACGGGGTGTTACATTCTGGTGTCTCAACTGGTAAAGTATCATCTATTTCTGGTGAGTCATTTTCAAAAATATTTTCAGACTGTACCACAATAGTTGGTTCTCTATTCTTACTCTCTACAGTAGTGTCACTTACAGTTACGTTTATGGATTCCATTATGGCCTTAGTGCGAAGGTTATAATCACGGTAAGCTCTACTGTTGGGAGAATATCCTAGAAAGATGGCTTTATCTCCTCAAGTCTCAAATTTGGATAAGTGTTCTCTGTCTTTGGAGACATAACACGTACTGCCAAAAGTTCTAAGATACTTAAGATTGGGATTCTTCCCATACCAAAGTTCGTAAGGAGTTTGTTTATAATTCTTTCTAAGATAGACCTTATTAATAATGTGACACGCAGTATGAATGTCTTCTACCAAAAAATACTGAAGTAAATTCTTGGCATGAATCATAACACGTGCCATCTCTTGAAGGGCACGATTCTTTCTCTTAGATATATCATTTTGTTGAGGATTCTTCGGAGCACTAAATTCATGTTTGTAACCATTATAGTCACAATAATCTATAACATTTGTATCTAAGAACTCTCCTCCTCTATCACTACGAATCCTATTTACCTGAGAGTCTTTCTCATTTTCAATTCGAAGTAAAATCTTCAAAAAGGTTTGAAATGTGTCTGACTTTTGTTATAAGAAAGCTACCCAAGTAAATTTGGTGAAGTCGTCAACCATAACAAGAAAATAACTGTGTCCACAGAGACTAACAGTTCGAGAAGAACCAATAATGTCCACATGGATGAGATCTAAGGGTTTAGAGTAAGAATATCTTTGACTTTCTTATGAGAGGCCTTAACAATTTTTCCTTCTTGACAAGAACCACAGACAATATTAGAAATAGGTTTGATCTTAGGTATCCCTCTAACTATTTCTTGAGACGACAGTCTACTAAGATTTTCATAATTTATATGACTCATACGATTATGCCATATCTCGTTGTCATCCATCCTGGCAATGTTACACACCTGAGCACTATTTTAAATATTATAACAATTGTCCGGAGTCCCGAGTCCTGTAATTATGCACTCACCTTTTTCATATAAAATTTTACAATTATTCTTTGAAAAGGTGACAGTATGATTTGAGTCATAAAATTACGAGATACTGAGTAGGTTTGCCTTTCACTAGAAGAACATTTTCAAGTAAAGGTAATCCTTCTTCTTAGACTGTTCCTTTACCAATGATTTGAGATGATACACCATCACCAAAAATAACTTTTCCTCTAGCAAAGCTAGTTTTGTTTAAAAGTTTGGTATCATCCCCAGTCAGGTGTTTTGAACATCCAGAGTCTAAATACCAACCAGATGGAGTGTGTTCAGATTTTAAAGTAGTAATAACAATATTACACTTCATCTGGGGTAATAGCTCATCTTTTCTAACCCAAATAGCTCTTGTTTTTATTTTGCGCTTATTTGCTCTTAATTGATCAAATTTGCGAGCATTAGATTTTTGTTGAAAAATGTTTTGCGCATGAGGCAGAATTTTATGGAAAGTAAGAGCATTTGGTTTAGAAAAGTGTTTAGGAATCCTTCTTGGAAATGATCATTTCGGTTTGGTCTTTCTCCTTCTATAGTTAGTGTTTTTGTCTGGTTGTCTACGAAGAACATAATTGTTACGGCTTCTCTTAGAATAGTTAAAGTTTTGATACACCGAAAAATTGAAGATAGGGTTGACTATACATCTAGAGTAGCAACCTTCAAAGGAATGACCATATAGATCACAGTAACATCAGTATAGATTGCTCGAAGATGGTATCTCCTTCGGAAAGTTTCTAAACATAGGCTTGATGAGATTTTGAGGTTGAACCTTATTCCTAGGGAGTACAGTTTGAAAGTCCGAATCACTCTTCCTAATAGGGGGGAAGATATATTTAGTCTTAGGTAGACTTTCACATGTAGAGTAACTTGATTCACCAATATCAAACTTATATTGGTTTTTGTCAAACTCATTTTTCAGAGAATGAAAGTCTGGACAAGTTTCTACAGGTCTTTTGCCTCCTGACACAAACTTAATTGGTTCAAAAATATTGGTTTGAGTCTTCAAATTAGGTCAAAATCCTACTCTAGTTCGATCATCAGAATTGGTTTTGGAATCATCAACAAATCCATCAAAATAGTTTAAGTTATTTTCAAATTTAGCAAATTTTTTGAAAATTGTTGCTGTCTTTTCTTTAGATTGTTCCAATTCTAATAATGTCCCTTTATATTTTTTCTCCAGGGTTTTATTTTCTTCGATCAAAATCTTCAATTTTTTATCAAAAGTTTTAACTTCATTTTCATGAGTTAGACATTGGGTAGTATACTCTTCAGCATTAAGTTTAACCATCAGACTTAGGTCTTCTAATTTCTTAGTGATATCTTTCACTATATTTTCTAGTCTAGTGCTTTTCTTAAGCATTTTTGCATAAAGTGTGTGAACGTCAGGGAGGTCTTCAGTGTCTGAGTCACTAAGTGCAGTGTGTGAAGTGACCCCTGAGGATTCATTTCTTGAACTCATGCACCCATTGACATCGTCATTATGGCATTCCCTCTGACTCACACACCTCGTGGTAGAACTAACAATATTCTCAGAAAGTAAAGCATCTAAACCAGTAACAGCATGATTCACAACAGCAGGAGTAGAGTTACTATCATCATTCTCATACATAGGCATATCATCATTGTATATAATATTAGCAAAGAAGTACATGCAAGGATCAAAATAATCATAAGATTCAGGTTCCTCATTCTCAGAATCACTTGAAAATCATCCCATGTTTTGCAAATGTTGGCCCTAGTATGTTTATTAGTAGTGTTCAGTTTCACTCTACAGTCTTGTGTTATGTGTCCTAGTTTTCCACATCTAAAACACTCAATGTTCTTGAAGTCTTTGTTGGGTCTCTTGTCCTTGTGATGTTTCTCTTGACCTTTCTCATGAGGTTTATAGTTAGACTGACTTGGATAATTTGGCTTGCCTTATCTGTTTGCATATTTATTTCTAAATTTGACAATTTTCTTAGATTATTTTGACATCAAGGTAATTTGATTATCCAAACTATTTATATCACATTCCTCATTAGAATCATCAGTGGAAATAGTAAATTCAGATTTCAAAAACTTAGAGGAAAAACTCAAGTTGGAACTAGTATGTTTCTTATGGGACTGGGTCATTTGTTTCTTAAATTCTAATTCCATTTCCACAGTTTGATGTTTACTACTGAGTAATTCAGGAGTGAGATTTTGATCACACATTTCCTCAATAGCATATCTTTTATTATCAAATTTCTGTGGTAATGACCTTAGAATTTTAGATACAATTTCATGTATGTCATAAGTTATCCCATTAGCATGAAGTTTGATCACAGTGTCAGTTAATTTCATGTAGAAGTCATCAAAGGTTTCAAAATCTGACATAATTAGGAATTATACTGCTGAACAAGCATTTGAGTTTTAGCAGCCTTAACTCTAGTGTCACCTTCATGTGCAGTGATTAGTGTATCCCAAGCTTCCTTAGAAGTGGCACAAGATGAGATCCTTTTGAACTCATGTTCATTTATGGACATGAAGATGGCATTCTTGCCTTTTTTATTGTTTCGAGAAGTCTTCTTCTCTTCTTGTGTAAACTCACTTAATGCTTTCCTAACCCTTTCATTACTTCCTTCAGTGGCTGGTTTAGTAGGATAAGTGTAACCATTTCAACAATATCCCAGACATCATCTCCCAAAGTTACTTATATGAAAGCAACCATTCTTACTTTCCAGTAAGCAAAGTTGTTGGGGTCTGGTCAAGTTACCAAACATTTCATTTTTATCGTCCATTGTTTTGATTTTAAGAAAACAATTTCAGAAACATAAGATCTTTTAAAAAGATTTTCAAAGCTCTAATACCAATTGAAAAACTGTTACTAAAGTCGTTTAATACAAGATTATACTATTTAAGTAACTTCGAACTGTTTTTTATAAACTCTTTCCCATAAATCAAATCAGTTTAATCACAAGATGTGTTTAAAAAAACATGGACGAGATATGTTCATGTTTTGTTAACTAGTTTTAAAAAACTAAACTAAAATAGTTTTAAATCAGCACACTAAACTGAAAGGCATGAGGATATGTAGAAATATTAAGTACAAGATATTTTTAACGTGGTAAAACCTCAACCAACTGAGGAAACATCCACGACTCTATAACAAATATAAATTAGACCTATAACACACATGCACACAAATCAAATGCGTTATGGATTAATCCACTAAAACAAATATAACAGTTACAAAATCTATAACACACATGCACACAAATCAGACCTATGCAAGTTTATGAATGTACCCACCGGTGTCCTTATAACTTTTCTGCAGTTTTGATTGTTGATGTTGTTCTCCCAGTTTACTAACTTCACTTTGTTCCAGTCTTTACGTCGACTCTTGTATCAAGATCTTATTACCAACACTTTCAGTGTTGTAATATGTAAGTGTTTGTGATGGTGTTCTAACACATGCATGCACACACTCATTCTTATTTTTACAAACAGTCCTAGCAAATTTCAAATTAGATCTATATGTTGTGATTATCAGTTTCTCTTTTCTTAGGAAACTTTGAACCTTTATTTGACCTTTAAGATTAACCCAGAATCCACGGCTATCTTTCTCAGAAGACGTATCAAGCTCTTAATCAATCACAGGGTTTTGAAAATATTTTTGAGATTGAAAATAACCAAGTGCGATTCCAACTAGGTCAAAGGTCTTGTTTCAAAACAACTAGAAACAGAAAATATTATTGTTGATTTTGAGTATTAAAACATTTAGTGAAAAGAATCAACAATAGATCTCTCAAGATGAGAAACTATAATTGCAGATCTAGGTGTGACGTAACATAAAATGCTCAGATCTAAAATTTCCATGAAACAGAAACGCAGATCTAGCTCAATGCTTAAGTTGGAAATAAGATCTTAACACAAAGAGGTTACAGCACGAAACATCTTAACAAACCAACTCTCAAACACTCAAAGTTGTGTTTGGTATATAACTAGGTTTGAAAGAGGTTAGGGTTTGAAAGGTGTTTTGGACGATTTAGGGTTAGGGTTTCTAACTCTCTTTCTCTCTCTGGTTTCTCTCTCTTTTCTATCTTCTCTCTCTACTCTTTTCTCTCTCTAGAAATGACAAAGTGACAAAAGCTTCTTAATGGCTGAGAGTAAGGCTCCTTATATAGGGGGTGAGAAGGTTCGAGAACGAGGTTCAAAATCAAGGGCTACGATTTAGTCTTTAGTTGTTGACTTTGATCCAATGATATAAGAGAAGCGGCGGATTAAAACGCATTTGATTGGCTTAAGGGGGGTTCTCATGGATTAATCCATAACGCATGAAGATCGTTGATTTAAACAATGCAAGGGCAGGAAATAATCAAGGCTTATGTCTCACAGAAGAAACACAAATCGAACCGATATTTGGCTGACAGGTGTAAGGCTGAGATTAATGCTGAAACACGTGTTTTGAAAATAATTACACAAGCACCTTGAAATCTTTAGCACTTTCAATTTCTACCCTAGTGAAACTTCCAAACATAAAATTACCAATTCAAAATAGCAGATTGATCCCAAAACTTTTAATTCCATTTTTTAAATTAGGAAAAAAATTGTTAAAAATTCCCCAAAAATTATTAAAATTCAAATTAGGGGAAATTAATTACACAACAAACTTATAACCAATTATGTGCAATATGTAATGTATGAATGCAATACTAATATGTGAGTGTTGGTAAATATTCCTTAGATCAAGAGGAATAAAATATAGAGAAGATATGAGGCTCTTTGGTTTCTAGGATGGGAATCAATTTTGTTTCTATTTCCAAACTAGATGAACATTTATACAATATAGACTCAAGTGAGTCAAGAGTATAAATTCTTTAGTCGTCCCTAGAATGGATTGTCAAGTCTGGCATCCTCATGGATAGACAGCTAAAAGATTTTGGAAAATATTTATAGCAATGGTTAGAACCCAAAACATTTTGAAAACATTTATCAAGGATTTATCACAATTTAAAAAAAATTAGTTATTGATTACAGATTTTAGGTTCATGTACACTCTCTTCAGTTTCGTCACCCCTTAACTATTTTGCATGCCTAACATTTTCTACTTAGCCCACCTAACCATACTAGCCAAGCTGACTAGACGTAAGTATCTATCTGGATTATCAACACCTATAAGACCCCATACCGCCCATATTGTACGCTATTAGAATTAACATCTCTCGTATATTATTGATATCATAGGAACATTTCTTCATCTCTTATCATTTAATCATTTTATTAAGTGTTACTACTTAATTCATTATTTATATCCGCACTTTCAATATGTCTACTATCACACATTAGTAGAATGCTTCAAACGGTTTTATATATTTATCTCACTAATATATATAATTACGATGTTGCTCAGGCATAATCTCTATCAGTCCATGTACCTCTCATACTAAAATAAGGACTATTGGATCATCATGTCTCTTCGAACCCAAAAAATAAATAACAAACAATGGAGGCGAACATCGTTCTAAGCCTTTGGGCTATGCACATACCTAGCATACCCAAATGACCTGTTAGTCTCACTAATACATGACACATAGCGAGCCGCCCTAAGTTCTGTGTTTTGGAGCACAAATCAAAACCTCCCTGGAATTGGCAAGGTGGGATCGCCCACTGCGTGGAAACCCCTGTGATAGCAGGCAGCGTAGGTATGTTCACATTTAACACTAATAATATAATAGATATACACATAACAAATATATATATATATATATATATATATATATATATATTAAATCAGTAGGTATACGCACAATCTATTTATCACACTTCGTACATAGTATTTATCTCTCAAATACTCACCGTACTATCAAATTATGATTATTCTCTCTATCACGTTAATCCGAGTATTACTCCCTATTCTAAGGGTCCTAGTTATCCCTTAAATAAAATTTAGTAGATAGTTATATCATACACTACTAGTCTATCACATAAATTCACTTAAATTCCCCATAATATCACCTTAATCCCCTCATTAAGACTAAGTCATAATCACATCACAAGCCTACAATAATATAACAAATCCCTCAATATATTTTAACAAAGACCCAAAAGTTTCCCCGATAACATTTTAGGAGTTCTAGGCTTAAAAGGGGAAATTTCAATTTATAGGATACCGAATTGATTCGTGAGGAGGCCGAATCGATTCGCTTTTCGAATCGATTCGCCTATTGATCTAATCGATTCGAAATTACACAGATCATCTTCTTCCTCAATACGCAACTGTGTTATTCACCATTTTTCTCATTCAATTCTCCATTGTTATTTACCAAACTTCAAACCAATTGTCCTAAACATTATCTACATGTATTAGGATGATTTCCAACGTAATACACTCCTCAAAACATTATGATTTCAAATCAAACATGGATCATAGCATTTATTCGTCATAACCCTAAATTTTATGTGCTTCATTATACACAACATAAAGCCCAAATTTTGCTATTCGATATATCACTCATGATCTGATTTCAGAATCTCTACATGAATAGAATCAGTCTACATGAAATCCTACCCATAATATGGATTTAAATTCACTTAAATTCCAATTTCATCATTTATATCAAGATGCATAAACCCTACTCTTACATGGATATTATAACTTCAAGAAAAATTGTAAATAAACACTTTCCATGGCTTGTGTGATCTGATTTCATGATTTGGATGTTTGATGGTGTGCCTCCTCTTCCAATCATCACTCAAAGATTGATAATAGTGCAAGATCACACTCCAATTTCTCAAAAACTCTCTCTTAGGCTTCATAATATGGATTCTCTTAGTTTTCTAACCTCTAAACCCTAGCCTCTCCCATCTATATACTGATGAAGAAGTTGGAAATTTGTAGGTGTCGTAACCCGTAGTTACCAAATGATAAAAATGCCCTTGTATGGTATTTATTAAGTTTAAGATTACCCCGGGACCCAATCAACACCCTCGGGTATACTATTTTCACTATTTTGACCCTTTCGGAGTCATCCCTGCCCTCGAAATCATCATTCGAGTCACTCTAAATAATTATCCTATCTCGACCTCAATTTAATCTACACGTGACTTCCGATTAAGATAAATTCAATTACGCCAATCTCACTCGCTATGATGCATAATAATGTATATAAATCATTACTATTCGCTTAGTAAATTTAACACGTAATATTAATTATTATCTCATTCTTTAGATTAATATTCAATAACCACAGTTTTTTATTTAATTTAATTAAATTACTTCACTCGCATAATTTAAAGTAAAGTGAATAATTTAAATTCCAAATATGAAGAAATATGGGCTATTACACTTTTCTTTTAAAATCTTTTAAAAATAGCCCCAACAATTTGTTAAAAAACACCCAAAATAAAATTTCAATGATCAAAATTTTATGCATCCATATCTAAGAGATCCTTAGAAACATGAAAATGAAACATGGCACGACTGATGGCACCATAATGCAATCTCTGAAGCTTTGCCACTACATCTTGAATCAAACTCTCCATAGGATTGAAAGGTCAACATATAAAGCCTAACATACTGCTCAAGATGATTGTTCCGGAATTAAGGCAATACATACAAATTGACTCAATCGAAAATTTATCCTTAAAATCTCTTATATATTTCAAGATCAAAATAGCAAGGGAGTCTTTTATTTTGTTTTCTTTTCTTCTTTCTTTCTAAGGATATTAGAACACATTTTTTAAAAGGAGTGAACCCATTATTAAAACCTAGTTCGTCATTTTCACCTTATCTTGTTTGAATTTAATCACCTCTCTTTCTAGAGGTTGATTTATCAAAGAAGACAAAACTTTTTATCAATAACTCATTTTTATAAAACAAAATTTCAAAAAACTTTTGGTCTTTCTCCCAATAAGAAGCATTGTGATATTTGAGGTTCTCTTCCGGGGTTCATATCATCTATGATCGTCAGAGTTTAAAGATAAAGCTTGTAAAAAATTATTGGCATTTATCATGACATCGAGATGTTGAGATTATAACAACCAGTATTTTTGAAAAATTAAAATTTAATTAATTGGTTTAAATTTAAATTACACATGTGACGTAACTAAAGCGGAATTATATATTATGGGTTGATTAAATTATTAATTGGAGAGAACTGATTAATGTTTATCGAATAAAATTACTAAGTGAATAGTAATTACATATTTGATGTTATAAAGCATGTTAGTGAGCTGACAGTATGTTATCACAATCAGGCGTCGTGTGTGGACTAAATAAGGTCGAGATAGGAAATTTATTATGAGTAACTTGCATGATGATTTTGAGGTTACAATTCAGTCCGTAAGGGTCGAAACAATCAAATTAATATACTGGGGTGTATAGCTTGGGTCCTGTGACAGTTTTAGACCAAACTGACACCCTGAGAGGGCATTTTAGTCATTTTATAGCCTAGGGCTAAGGGAGTTAGGAAATGTCAATGTGTGAATCGATGGTAAAAAGAATATAAAACCATTGGAGGCTAGTAAAGAGAAGAGGAAAAGTTTTCATGGAGATTAGGAGAGGATTTGTGGAGAGATTAACCTAATTCTTGTAACACAACCATAGTTGGAGGATGGATTAGAAGATAGGCATCATCAAAAGGATCGAATTAGACTTATTTCATAAGAGGAAAGTATTTAACTTGCAGATTTTTATGAGTTATAATACCCACGTAGAGTAGAGTCTTTGAATTAAGGAATAATGATATAATTCATGTGATTTGATGAATATAACTCATAATTAGGAATGGGATTTCTTGTAGAATAAACACAATTATATGATTAAAAGAAGTCAGAAGTTTTGGGGATTTAAATCATGGGACAAATCTGGGTTTGTGGTGATTTTGTTTGAGGAACATAAAAATATATGGTTAATGATTAGTGGAGTTTTAATCAGAGTTTGGGATGAAATTGTATGAATTTTTCACATAATATACGTTGAAAACCATCACTACATGTATCCTTGATATTCAGTTATGTTAATTTGGAAGTTGGGATGATTGTATGAAAGTATGAGGGATTGGATAATGTATAAATTCGTAATGGAAATATCATATATGTTACATTTTAAATCGATTCGGCCCAGCGAATCGATTTGGCCATTGGCAGAATCGATTCGATTTTGCCCATAATTGAAAATTGTTTCTTTTTAAGCCCGGAAATTATGGATATTCTTGAGGGGACTTTTGGGATATTTTTAAACTATAGAGGAGAAAATGAAAATGTTAGTAGGCATATGATGAGACTTAGATTTATATAAAATGAGACGAGTTAAATGTTGCGATAATTGAGAAAATATCCAAATTGATAAATGAATGAAATTCGAGACGAGTCACGAAATGAGGAGTAAACTTATGCATATGACCACTAATACATGATGGGAATAACTACGTATTATATAAGGGATAAATAGGACCCTTATAGTAATGAGCGATACTCAAAGTTATAATAATGGAATTGGTAATGGAAATTAACGGTACGGTGAAAGTGCGAAAGATATATAATACGTACGAGTTGATATAAATGGGGTTGTATGCATACCTACTGAATAATATATGTATATAAGTTGTATGAATACCTATAAATATGATTTAGTTATGTGTGTGAACAAACCTACTTTGCCTGCTATCCGAAGATTTTGCGTAGAGGGAGATCCTACCTTGACGATTCCAATGAAGTCTGGATTTGTGCCCTAGAGTATGGAACTTTGTGAGGCTCACTATGTGATGTGTATTAGTTGGATTGGTGTGTCATTAGGGTATGTTAGATATGTGCATATCCCAAAGGCTTATAACCATATTCGCCTCCATTATTGTGTTGATTTATTTTTTAGGATAGATACCGAACCAATAGTCCTCGATTGAGTACAAGAGGTACATGGACTTGATAGCAGAGTATGTCGGCATCACGAGGGGCCATTACAGAGATGCTATAGTTGTGTATGTATCATATATATGATGAATATATACCGATATGGTATATCTACTTATGGGAAATAGTAGAATTGAAATATGATATATATCTAAAATACTTTAAGTATTGAAACTTAAGTAATTGACTCAATAATAAAATGGGAATAAGTAATTTATTATTGAGATTGCGGTAACGTATTGCATGGGAAGATATGAGAGAATTAGACTTATCAAGAGTAGTCAGATACTTTATCTAGTTGGTCAGGGAATACTAGTTAGGTAGAATACGTTAGGTGTGAACATTAGTTAAGAGGTGAGAATCTCTACTAAGTGTACGTGGATATTATGTGTAATAAATAACTGATTTAAATACTTGCTAAATAATTTCAAAATGTTTTGATTAGACTTTGACCTATGTCAAAAATATTTTCAAACCCCTTTAGGTGACCAGCCACAGGGACACCAAGCTTAAACATCCTATCCAGAGACTCATAGCTACAGCAGTGTGGAGGCTTGGAGGAGATTTTCTATAGACGCTTCAGATCTTTCATTCTAGATAGGAGGTTCCTTAGCAGTTCATTTGGGCATGTTGCCTTCAGACTATTTTTTATTTCAGCTATGCATTAGACTATTTAGTTTCAATTTTACTTATTGTGGTTGGATTGTGTACTTAGAGAACCGATGGTTTATTCAGTCTCCTTTATTTTATATATCTATCGTGTGATGATTCAGACTATATTTATGTGTGTATTTAATTCCACATGTGTTTATGATAAAAGATAAAATTTGGCACCAGCTTAATTTAATATAGGTGATTAGTAATTAAAAAGTTTTTCGACATTGATGTTAAGAATGCAACAATTAATGAAGACGGTTTAATTTAACAATGGACTAATCACCCAGCATTAGAATAGGAAGGATGTCATAGATATGAGTCTCTAACTTAATATAATTCGGTGAAAATTTTTGAAGGTGTGAGTTATAGCTCGGATAGGACTGTAAGTCGTTAGTCCTCTCAGCAAGTCTTTACCGAGTTTAGTGAGATTATTGCATTACTCGAGGTTTTTCTTATTAGTTAGTTTTTATCCTCGTAAATCTATTTTTGTGATCTTATTTCCTCTTTCGCATCTTTAGTCACCTACATGCTTAAATAAGATAAAACTTGAAATTGGTTGATTAAAATTTGGGGAAATTTTTTTAACATAATATTTTAGGTGTGCAACATAAATTTTGGTGGGTCACCACTTTGGTTCACAATAGGAACTCTCAGATTTCAAGTGCCTTCAAACATTATTCATTCCATCGCTCAATCTTCTCCTTTCTTATCAGATAAAAGAAAGGTCGATAATTCTGAGAGTATTTGGAGATAAAATGGTTGAGTGTTGCCATTATCCTGATTATCTTTTGAATATCCCTAACAAACATCAGCGGATGGATAGTTTTTATCTCTCCAATCTGGTTGGGATTAACTTCGATTCCTTGGTTGACCAGATATCCTAAAAACTTGATAGATTAGAATTTAAATGAACACTTGATTGCGTTGAGCTTCATTTTGTAGTATTTGAAGACCTCATATGGCTTCACCAATTCTACCATTTAATCGCCCATATTTCGTTCCCCAAGCATTTCGTCTATATATACCTCTGTGGTATCACCCAGCTGATGCGTAAGCATCTTGGTCACAAGTTGATGCTAGGTTATCCCTGCATTTTTTAGTCCAAACGGAATGACAATATAGCAATAGAGGCGAAGGGTAGTGTTGAAAGATGTATTTTATTAACCGAACCCGAACAAAGGGAATTGAAATAGCCAGAATAAGCATCCAAAAATCTCATTTTCTCATGGCTAGTTGTGGCATCAACTAACTGGTCAATTTTTTGTTGGTGGAATCTATCCTTAGGATAATCTTTGTTCAAGTCGATGAAGTCTATATAGACTTTTCACTTTTCACTACTCTTTCTAACCATGACTGGGTTTGAGAGACATTTAGGTAATTTGACTTACTTAATGGGCCTTGCCTCAAGAAGTTTCCCTATTTCCTCTTCCACTTAGTTTTCCTTTTCTGGGGCTCTTCATCCAGCCTTGTTTGTAATCAACAAAAATGTCGGATCCATATGAAGTTAGTGGCACATTACTTAAAGTTCAATATCAAGCATATCATATGGTTTCCAAGCATATCATATGGTTATTTTTTAGTAAATAAACCACATATTCTCTATTATGATCGGTGATCGGGTTGTCGATTGAAAATCTCTTTTTTAAACGAGAGTGATCGAACATAACCTCTTGTAATGACTCCATGTCTCTATTTGATAGGACACCCTTGTGTCTTCTACCCCTGACCTTCCAATCTTTAATAGCTATTTGGAGGGGGTAGATCCCTTTGTATTCTTCATCTTTTTCTTTTTCTTCTCTTGTTTAGGCATGATGGTAGCTATAAAGCATTGTCGAGTAGAATCTTAATAACCATAAATCATTATTACTCCTTGATCGATAATACATTTGATTTTCTGATAATAGGTGGGTGGGACTTCCTTCATTACATGAACCCATCCTCGCCACATAATCGTGTTGTATGGTGACCTAATGCATTTTACCAAAGACACTATCAATTTTGATATGCTTCCATTTCATACTGGAAGAACGACGTCCCAGTAAGCATCATCATTCCTCCCATGAATCCTACTAAAGGGATGGTCGTTTACTTCATATCCTCAATCTTCAAGTTAAGATAGTTGAACAACTTGAGATACATAACTTTCAAAGATATCCCTTGGTAAACTAATAACTTATTAACATCCCATTTGGATATTTTGAACAGATTATCAGTGCATAATGATGTGGAGTTCTAACTCCATCAAAGTTTTCTCTGGTGAAGATGATCTTCTTAGCATAGTCAATTTTTTTTGTCTTCAGCCTTTACCGACTAAGGTATTATTAGGGTCAATCTGAAAAGACTCCTTTTTTCAATTATATCCTTTCGATATTGCCTTAGATTTCATTAGGGCTTAAGTCCCTGTGAATAACCATTAACTCATGTCCCATGTCATCATCATCCAGTACATTATCCAACTTTCGATCGTGCTTAGCGAGGGGCTTTACGTTATTTTTATCCACATAATCATCTAAATGACCTGTCTAAGCCAATTTTTCTATGTGTGACTTGAGAGACTTATGGTTCTTTTTATTGTGTCATGCTCTATGTGGTAGATCATCTCATGGTTGGGCTTCTCTTTGATGGGTCCCCTTCCACCTTCCTTAGCAACTTAAAGTACTATTGATCCTTAGTTTTGTTCAAGATCTTGTAAATCAGATCTTTAAAAATAGTCTTGATGGCGCGATGGGCCAAGTTGGGATCTGAATTATTGTCGTCCTTATAGCTAACATTTTAAAATGGGTGGTCGACTAATATGGTGATTTCTCAAATTAATCTTGGCAATTGTCCACCATATTGGAGGGAAGATAGGACACATGAGGGGATCTTTATTTCTTCGGAGGGTCATAGCATGCTAATGTGACAACCCGGAATCCGAGATAAGGGGTGGCCAGCCCGATACCCAAATGTAACAGGAATCATAGATGGATATCATTCTCAGCATCAACAGAAATAAACTGAGTATATGGGAAAACCACCCAATAAATCAGAAGACGGGTTGCCAAAAGTGTAAAATTTAAAATCAGTTAAGAAAATTTTATTTAACCAACCCAATCTGATAAGCAAGTGGAATTCCACAAAAATATATATATAATACAACTAAAACGACTGTATACATATAGATCGAATAAGTTGTTGGTCCACAGCTACATAGAACACCGTACAACAATTTAATATCTTATGTAATACATTCATTAATCAAATACAAAGGTTTGGGCCACACGCCCGAGTGTAAGACCCAATCATGTCTAGAACACAAAGATGGAAGCGTCTAATACAATGACCTGTAATAACCCACAAAATCTTACAGCTCGTCGAAAGCAAAGAAATGGAAATATCAAAACGGGCGTCCTTGCGGGGGAGCACCTGAGCGGATACAATCATATACACAACAAGGAAAGTAAATCGATCAGGGCCGGGTTCTATATGATCACCAGAAGAATAAAAAGCATGATAGAAATGAACAGTTATGCATGAATGATAAGGATGATAATATGACAATGACATGCTATTTACATTAAACTTTAAGTAATTATGAAATGAAAAGTCATATACATAACGAAAGAAAAGTAAATAACTTAAATTTAAAACCTTTCCTCATTAATCCAATTACCATATCCTTCTTACATTCCTTAATAGGAATTAAAAACCATTTGTTTCGTTTACATTAAGAAGATATAATTTCCTTTTATTTATTAACTTCCATAGTTAATTATCTTACCATTTCATCTTTTCATTCCTTAATAGGAATATCATTAATATCAGGTGCTCTTTATGGCACATATCTCATTAATCTCATTTCCCGTGCTCTTTATGGCACGTATCCATGCTCTTTATGGCATATACCCATCAAGTCCCACTTGATGCAGAAAAGTTATATTCACATACATATAACGATTCTAAGATCGCCCCTCCGAGTTTCCCAACTGGGTGCGCCCCTAAATGACCATCATCTTCAAGGGCCTATCTATACAAGACAACCTGGGATCATAACGCAACGTCGGGAAGCGGCCATATGCCTGCGGGAAAGTCAGGACCACACCCAGAATCTCCTAACCAGCGCAGAAAAATATATAAAAACCCCGCATATGGCCTAGGACTATATCCACCCTGCATTCACTAGCCAGGGGGCATCACCAAGCGCGCGAACTTCCCTTATGATGTCATTTAGAGAGTTGTGTAATCAGTAAATTAACATTTACCATTTTAATCTCATTTTCATTTTCAATTACCATTACCATATTCCATTTCAAATATCCATGTTCTTGGTTCATTTTATTCGAACCTATCATAATTAACATAGCTTGGGTTCATTTTTGTGGAACCTATCATCTTTAAATCATTTGGGTTCATTTTATGCGAACCAAATTCCCATCGAATATTATCATTAATATTCCTCAATTTCAAGTCCCAACTAAATCTCCAAATGATCATTATGATCCTATAAATCCCCAAAGTTCATATAACTTTGATAAGCCCCTAAGTCTCCAAGTTAGGGCATTTAACTTCTTAACTCCTAAAAATTCTCTAAAGGAAGAAATGCCTTAGAATTTCATGAAACACCCCAAAAAATAAACCTCAGATGACCCAATTCTAATCTAGGGTGGCGACCAACTCAACAAATACTCTTGGACTCTAGGTTTACTTCATGCAAGAAGGTTCCTAGACCCTAAACCTGAGGAAAAAGCTCAAAATTTTGAAAAGAAAACAAAAGAAAAAAATACAGGGTTTCCGAATCGATTCGGCCTAGCGGAATCGATTCGGCCAAAAAAATGGGGATTCTGCATAACTGCCGAATCGATTCGGATCACCCAGACCTGGAAACTGTCCCAGGGCGAATCGATTCGGCCAGGCCGAATCGATTCGATTCTGCAGATTTGCCAAATTTTGGCTATGGAGTTTTAAAATCCAAATTTCCTTCGTATACAAAATCCACCCAACCCAACCTCAAATTCTTCAACTTATACATCATAAAATGTATATAACTACCATCCTCAACAACATTTATCATCCAAATCAATTTCTAAGGGTTAATACCCAAATAATATAACAAAACCCTAACTAAACTAAATCATAACAATCCACAACAAATCATGCTAATTAATCCACTTAAATCATACTATAGCAAGTAAGTTACTTGCCTTGATCTTGCAAATGCAAATTTGATTTGGTGGAGGTAATGATCCAAGCTCAAATCTCTAAATTTCTCTCTTTCTCCAAAGCTCTCTTCTTTCTCTCTAGGGCTCAATTTGAAAGAAAAAAAAAAGGAAGAGTAGAAATGGGGTTGGGGAAAAATAAAACGTGGCTTAAATCTAAAAAGCCCACTTGAGTGACTAATACGCGATATAATAAATCGCAACTACACATATAAGCTACAACCAGTCAAAAGTGCCCGAAATACCAAAATACAATATGGTACTTATTTTGACTGTCTCACACACACCGGGACTAACTACACCCTCCAAATTATCATTTGTAAATTTTATAACTCATTATACTTCCGATTTCTCATTAAGCCAAAATGTCATTTTAATTCTTATGACACAACAATTTACCACATGGATATTTTTACCTACACATCAGGTAATCCTACAACATTTTAGTAAATATTAACCTTTTTCATATTAAATTAATATTTACTCCACATCCATCATTTTATAATTAATTACTACACATAGTAAATAAATATAAAATAGGCTACCAAAAGAGAGGGTTGTTACATACTCCCCCCCTTAAGAGGGAATTTTGCCCCCAAAATTCAGGTTTACCTCGCAAGAAGAAATGCGGATACCCTTTCCGCATGCCATCCACGCGATCACATGTCGACTTCTCTACATTATGGTGGCTACAATGCACCATAACCAAAGGTACTACCGACGATTTTAAATTGCCACTCTCCACGTTCTAAAATAGCAACCGACTACTCCACATAAGGAACGGCAAGTTGTAACCCAAAATCTTCGAAAGAAAGGTGCCTAAAGGCACCATCACATCTCTTGTACTACTTTATAAAGGAGATATGGATCAAGTCACAAATTTGTCGCAAGTATTACAGTAGAGAAAGTTAATAGGCTACCGGACCCACCTTAACGTATATAGGAAAGGTCCAACATAACGCGGTGCAAGTTTTCCCCCTATTTCCCAAAATGCTTGTGGCCTTTCATAGGCGATACTCGCACCTACCTGGTCCACCGACCTCAAACTCCACATACCATCTCCCCACATCGACGTAACTCTTTTGTCGATCTTGGTTATACGAATGCGATTCCGAATGAGCTCAACATTCGAAGAAGTACCTCGGATCATTTCAGGTCCGAGAGTCTTATCAACTCGCACCTCTAAGTAACAAGAAGGAGATCCATAAGGCCTACCATACAAGGATGTATAAAGCGCCATCCCAATAGTGAATCGATACAAATTATAATAAATGAATTCAACTAGTGGAAGACACTATTCCCGACTATACTTGAAGTCAAGCACCCACATAAGGAACATATACTCCAACATGTGGTTTACCCTTTCGGTCTGGCCATCTGTAGAAAATGATAAGAAGTGCTTAACCATAACTCAATTCCCATGACTTCTTGAAAACTTGCCAAGAATGAGAAACGAGAGTCTTGTTTCAGTTGGAACAATAATCAAGGGCACCCCATGCAGTCCAACAACCTCGTCATGACCGGCCACTACTACTGGCGGCGCATAACTTGACACATTATGTCGTTTCTCAGGTGTAACGCAACCCTAGAACCGCAAGATTTCTCCATATCTACCCTTCTAAAGTCCTTCTCATTCGGGACAAATATTTTCTTATGGAAGCGTACCCCACCCTCAAAGTCAATAGAGTAGTATTATGTTCCCTAAATTAGTAGCTTGTATATGTGGTCCTAACCACTCTTGTCTCTCCTACGACATCTTGCAACAAAAATGTTGCTCAAACGAAGGGTTAAATTCTGCCCAGGAAGTAATACCTTCTTTTCTATACAGCGGTCACCCCCACGATGAACTTCAATTCAAACAGGGCATAATACTTTTCACAAGTTTAAACTTATAAAGCGCATCAACAACAAGTCGACACTCCAGTATTATTACTCCCCAGCATGGCAGAGACTTGTCAACTGAATTCACCCTCGAGCCTAACAACATGGGCTCAGGAGTGAAAGTCAATTCACCCTTCTTTACGAAAGCTGAGTGCTAACGTAACAGTCTAACTATGAGAGGCTCCTTCTCCTTCGGCCTAACCAACCAAAATTCTTGAAGTCTCCCACTTCTCGTTACTAGGGAATCAATCCCTCTTAGAGCTAACACACCATCTGTTCGTGGTCAACTCCCGACAACCTTCCTAAACTAACATCTCATGCCTTAAGGGCCTGATACCCCAAATAATCCTAAAGTCTACCTACCTATATCCTAACTAAGTCATGTATACCTAATACTAAGTATATCCATAGTGTCCAGGACCTTTCTCGACTCCCGACATTTGCTCGGTTTCGTGCGTGGGACGTCTCGCCGAAGCGAAATCCAAACAAGGAACCCTCCCGTTACACTACTACCTCGCGTTATCGGTCATCAAGATATACAGGTCTAAGACACATGTTCGGGATCGAAAAGATTCTACCTATATATTACCAATTAAATAATTGCAGATTTAGCAATTTAAACATTCACTTTTCATAAAGCCTTTAAATTTTATCCTCCACAATATATATATACCTTTTTAAATAGCCTTTTTATCAAGGCATAGCCCGAAGTCTAAATTCGACTTCGCATCCCAGTCTCCCTCGCATCGTTCAGAGGAGAGAACTGTTTACAGTGCTTCCATTTCGCACTTTAATAGCCGTTAATCACTCTTCTACGTGATTCTCGGCTAAACCTTTCCACCAATCAAAACAAAAATAAATAAAATAAAATAAAATTAACTAAAAGAAGCAAGAATAGCATCTCTCCACTTCCAACGTCATCGAGGTTCACGGGTGGAGCGTCCCGCAAAAGCGGAATCCAAACAAGAAACCCCTCCTATATGCTACTAGTCAACTATGTCGGTCGTGGAGATAGGGCATAACAATCACATCATACTCGACCATGTCAAGGGCGAGTAAATCGTCCTCAAAGCACAAAGTACCACAATAAATGCCTATATGAAAACAAACAGGAAATTGAGCGAACCATCACTCGTAGAAATCTCAACGCTAGTCAAATTACTCTCAGCAGATTTTATCAAATCTGTAGCCTGAGAAGAGCCCATAAACAATTGAGCGCGTAACACCCGCATCGAATAACACATAACTCAAGTATCTCTGAGTAAAAACTTACCCTTAATAGCGGGCGGTGCTAACGAAGCTGGAGGAAATATAACCTCTCGAATATAATAAATTCTCCCATACAGTAGCTGTCCCTGCTGCACGGGAACAACCGGATCAGGTACCCAAGGTGGAAATTAAATGTATGGCTACTACGGAGCCCTAGGAAACTGACCCCCGTCATTTCTAAACTGGGAAAATGCCCTAGCCCCAAATGGTCTTTTTCTTCCACGACCACCCCGTCCTACATAACGCAAAGCACCTTTACTGTGCCTAATGTTATTGCCACACGCAATAGACCTTCCGAAGCGTTGTCTTTGAGACAAAACCCCTTATCGTGGGTCCCTCTCATACTGCATACTACTCGAAGGTTGGGATGAGGGAAATACTCCTCCTCCAATCCCAGGTTCTCTAAGCATTCCTGCTTACCCCATGACAGTAGCATTCTTGCTACTCGGTGTATATAACCGATGCTCATGGCAATGGGGTGAGGCTGCATTCATGACCCCACCAGAAGTTTATAAGGCTGGATTACGCAGCAATTGATGCCGGGTTCTCCAGTCTAGACCTCACATAAACTTCAAGATCTTCCGAAGTCACTTCATCCGGGACAAAATACACCAATCGTGTAAACTCCTCTACATAATCCGCCATAGATCTCTCTCCCTGCACAACATTTTTATCATTCGAAGGTGGCGTTGTCTGTCCTCATTCCATTTATTGGCTTTGATAACATCCATGACTCCCTCGAATACCGAGGAATTGTCCTTTAGAAAGGACTCTTTAACCCTTTCCCACGGAGTAACTCCTATAGGAACTTGAACATTGTGAGCCCATTGTTGAGCCTATGGAAAATGGTTGGACCTCTACGGTCATGGCGGTGTTAATCGTTTGAGCTACTATGTTTGCTACATCTGTGGCATTAACGGTCCCTTGTGGCGACGGTGGAGAATCTACCTCCTTTTCTACAACCCTATAACGTCTCGCTAGGGGACCTCTCTAGGCGAAATTCGAGATGAAGAAACAATAAAGTTAAAAAATACTACTTGAAACTATCTATCTCGCAGAAGATCGCAAACATAGACAACTACACAGTCCTAACATTAGGCTCTATATCAAAGAACGCTACGGTAGAACGTGACGAATCCACATAAACCCTAAAGACTCTAGAACCTGATGCTCTGATACCATCTGTGACAACCCGAAATTCGAGATAAGGGGTGGCCAGCCCGATACCCAAATGTAACAGGAATCATGGATGGATATCATTCTCAGCATCAACAGAAATAAATTGAGTATACGGGAAAACCACCCAATAAATCAGAAGACGGGTTGCCAAAAGTGTAAAATTTAAAATCAGTTAAGAACATTTTATTTAACCAACCCAATCTGATAAGCAAGTGGAATTCCACAAAAATATATATATAATACAACTAAAATGACTGTATACAGATAGACCGAATAAGCTGTCGGTCCACAGCTACACAGAACACCGTACAATAATTTAATATCTTATGTAATACATTCATTAATCAAATACAAAGGTTTGGGCCACACGTCCGAGCGTAAGACCCGATCATGTCTAGAACACAAAGATGGAAGCGTCTAATACAATGACCTGTAATAACCCGCAAAATCCTACAGCTCGTCGAAAGCAAAGGAATGGAAATATCAAAACGGGCGTCCTTGCGGGGGAGCACCTGAGCGGATACAATCATATACACAACAAGGAAAGTAAACCGGTCAGGGCCGGGTTCTATATGATCACTAGAAGAATAAAAAGCATGATAGAAATGAACAGTTATGCATGAATGATAAGGATGATAATATGACAATGACATGCTGTTTACATTACACTTTAAGTAATTATGAAATGAAAAGTCGTATACATAACGAAAGAAAAGTAAATAACTTAAATTTAAAACCTTTCCTCATTAATCCAATTACCATATCCTTCTTACATTCCTTAATAGGAATTAAAAACCATTTGTTTGGTTTACATTAAGAAGATATAATTTCCTTTCATTTATTAACTTCCATAGTTAATTATCTTACCATTTCATCTTTCCATTCCTTAATAGGAATATCATTAATATCAGGTGCTCTTTATGGCACATATCTCATTAATCTCATTTCCCGTGCTCTTTATGGCACGTATCCATGCTCTTTATGGCATATACCCATCAAGTCCCACTTGATGCAGCAAATTTATATTCACATACATATAACGATTCTAAGACCGCCCCTCCGAGTTTCCCCACTGGGCGCGCCCCTAAATGACCATCATCTTCCAGGGCCTATCTATACAAGACAACCTGGGATCATAATGCAACGTCGGGAAGCGGCCATATGCCTGCGGGAAAGTCAGGACCACACCCGGAATCCCCTAACCAGCGCAGAAAAATATATAAAAACCCCGCATATGGCCTAGGACTATATCCACCCTGCATTCACTAGACAGGGGGCATCACCAAGCACGCGAACTTCCCTTATGATGTCATTTAGAGAGGTGTGTAATCAGTAAATTAACATTTACCATTTTAATCTCATTTTTATTTTCAATTACCATTACCAAATTCCATTTCAAATATCCATGTTCTTGGTTCATTTTATTCGAACCTATCATAATTAACATAGCTTGGGTTCATTTTTGTGGAACCTATCATCTTTAAATCATTTGGGTTCATTTTATGCGAACCAAATTCCCATCGAATATTATCATTAATATTCCTCAATTTCAAGTCCCAACTAAATCTCCAAATGATCATTATGATCCTATAAATCCCCAAAGTTCATATAACTTTGATAAGCCCCTAAGTCTCCAAGTTAGGGCATTTAACTTCCTAACTCCTAAAAATTCTCTAAAGGAAGAAATGCCTTAGCATTTCTTGAAACAACCCGAAAAATAAACCCCATATGACCCAATTCTAATCTAGGGTGGCGACCAACTCAACAAATACTCTTGTACTCTAGGTTTAATTCATGCAAGAAGGTTCCTAGACCCTAAACCTGAGGAAAAATATCAAAAATATGAAAAGAAAACAAAAGTAAAAAACTGCAGGGTTTCCGAATCGATTCGGCCAGAAAAATGGGGATTCTGCATAACTGCCGAATCGATTTGGTCTATCCGAATCGATTCGGATCACCCAGACTTGGAAACTGTCCTAGGGTGAATCGATTCGGCCAGGCCGAATCGATTCGATTCTGCAGATTTGCCAAATTTTGGCTATGGAGTTTTAAACTCCAAATTTCCTTCCTATACAAAATCCACCCAACCCAACCTCAAATTCTTCAACTTATACATCATAAAATGTATATAACTACCATCCTCAACAACATTTATCATCCAAATCAATTTCTAAGGGTTAATACCCAAATAATATAACAAAACCCTAACTAAACTAAATCATAACAATCCACAACAAACCATGCTAATTAATCCACTTAAATCATACTATAGCAAGTAAGTTACTCGCCTTGATCTTGCAAATGCAGATTTGATTTGGTGGAGGCAATGATCCAAGCTCAAATCTCCAAATTTCTCTCTTTCTCCAAAGCTCTCTTCTTTCTCTCTAGGGCTCAATTTGAAAGAAAAAAAAAGGAAGAGTATAAATGGGGTTGGGGAAAAATAAAACGGGGCTTAAATCTAAAAAGCCCACTTGAGTGACTAATACGCGATATAATAAATCGCAACTACACATATAAGCTACAACCAGTCAAAAGTGCCCGAAATACCAAAATACAATATGGTACTTATTTTGACTGTCTCACACCCACCGGGACTAACTACACCCTCCAAATTATCATTTGGAAATTTTATAACTCATTATACTTCCGGTTTCTCATTAAGCCAAAATGTCATTTTAATTCTTATGACACAACAATTTACCACATGGATATTTTTACCCACACATCAGGTAATCCTACAACATTTAGTAAATATTAACCTTTTTTATATTAAATTAATATTTACTCCACATCCATCATTTTATAATTAATTACAACACATAGTAAATAAATATAAAATAGGCTACCGAAAGAGAGGGTTGTTACAGCTAATACTGGCAAACGTGGTCAATGGGATTTATTTTCCAATAATAAATCTTAAATCTGGGAGAGTAACTTTTTAGGAGCTCAAATAGCTCAATCGATCTTATGAAAGCATATTTCATCTAACTTGGGAAGAACCTTTTGGCTAGATCCTTAGTGGACCTGGACTCTCTGTGAGTTTGATGATCATCTATCTCTCTTTGAATGAGGTTGTGAAGGTCTTTTTTAACTCAACGGCTACTATGGTGGTCTATTTTTATAAATGAGCCCCTCCGACTAGAGTGATCCTGATCGCACTGTGAACTCCTTACTCGGCAGGGTGTCTTACCCGAATGAGGGCTAGGGGTCCGAGTAGTTTTGTGAATTTTGAGTTTATCCCTATGGAGTTCTGTGACACCCCGCGTAATTAAATATCGGGTGATCAGTCCTTTATTAAATTATAATCAAGGTGAATGGTTGGTTCATTCATAGCATCATTGTTGCAAAATAAACTTTCCAATTTAAACACCCTAAATAACTAAGCAAAGTGTCAAAACCATTTAAACCATTATTTCCATTTTATTAAATCCAATTACGAAAACCTTTAATAAGTTACAGTTTAAGAATCACACAATTATAAAGGCTGGAAAAGAACACCCAATAATTTGACCATTCAGACAACTAATACAATCTTTAAAACTATGAAGGAAAAACCATCCTGATAGTAATTAAATCCCAACAAGTAAAATATGAAAGATAAATGGACAGAGTCTCCGACAAATCCAACTAAATAAGAAAATGGGCGACACATTCCCAACTAATTAAAACTTAACTAAGAGTGGAATCAACAAGGAGGTCGTCTAAGAAAATGGCCTGCAACTCCCAGATAATCTGCAACACGTCCTGTCCAAAAAGCCTAGGCACGATGCCCATGTGGTTGGTCACCTGCAATATATACATATATATATACAAGAGAGAAAATATGACAAGAGACGGGTCAGATCTCGATTGTAAAATAGTTTAAATTTAGTTTAGCAAGTATTCAAAATTCTTACTAGCTAATCATGTTAGTATGCGACACTCTCTTAAAAAATTCTCACCTCTCACCAAGTGTGAACGCCTACCTCACTATTAACCCTGGAAGTTCATTTTTATGTAAATTTCCCATAAGGTTTCATGTTGACAATTTCTATGGCTAAGATAATTATTTTCTGAGAATAAGGTTCGCACAGCGATCTCATTTCATTTTAGAAATATATTAGTGTTGTCACAAGATTTCCAAACACTTATATTAAAGTCGGAGTATTGATTCTTTACTGAACTACTTTTTATACATAGATGAAAGTTCCCAGTTTCATGTATATATATATATATATATATATATATATATATATATATATATATATATATATATATATATACACTATCGGCACCCCACATAAACTTTATGGTGCTATCATACTCTGCTATCAAGTCCCCGTACCACTCGTACTAAGGGAAATACTAGTTCGGAATCACTCTCGAACTGTATTAACACAAAACACATACAAATGGAGGCGAAGCATAGTTCCAAGTCACTAAGAGGTCAGCACATACCCTCACGTCTCTTAGGACCGCCTGACCATCAATCAGTTAGCCTGTACCAAGTATTCCTATGTTCTAGGGTATAAGTCAATATCCCCCATAAAGGTCCCATCGACATAAAATCGTCCCGACGCGGTAACCTCCGTGATAGCAAGTAGCGCGGGCATGATTTTTCACATATATAATATATGTACAAACACACAGTCATATATATATATATATATATATATATATATATATATATATATATATATATATATATATATATATTACTGACCACATTTCTAAATTAGGTACACCCATGGCCCACAATTATGATTATTCATTCGTAGTACACTTTACTCGATTATCCCGTATAACGGACTCGTACTTTTTATTCTTATTTGTAGGATATTCCAAACTTACTTCTTTTCTCTCAAAGTGTTCTATCTCCCTAAGTATAATTTCAGTAGGTACTCTCACTTACTCTCTAGGCTAGCTTCCTTATGAGTCTCAATCGTTTATTTGAACGTTCGCATAATTTCATAAAAATCACTCCCCGTTAACCTTTAAATTCATATTACATTAAGCACACTTATGGGTGTTTACTAAAACCCTACTGCTCCTATTTATGTCCTACAATTTTCTAACAATGATGCTCAAGGGTTACCACGTTTATTAATCGGAATAAGTTATAGGAAGAGGAATATGCAGTTTTCTAGGAGGGGTCGATCAATCGATGTTCTTGGGTCGATCGATCGATCGATGTTCTTGGGTCGATCGATCAATCGATCAAGCAGTTATAGCGAAACTGCAGAAACCCGGTTACGTGAATCCTCCTCCAACCTCCACCAAATAACCATTTTTAACTCCCAAACTCCCATATAATGATACTACAAGTACTATATACCCAAATACAAAATTTTCTACATAAAACATGTGGGTTTTCATCAAGTAGGAAAATTTAAAGGGAAAAATCTACATAAACCTCAAGAACCCTAATCTTTTCTTTAAGTTTTAGTTCTTTCAATTCTATTTCCAGATTTTCTACTGTTAAAACCATGAAATTTCAAACTGGAAGTCTTTCACAAACTCTAACCATCTGTGCTGATGCAAATTCATCTCTCGTTAGGTGAACAGGTACTGTAGTGATTTATGGTCTGTGAGCAAGTGAAACTTCTCCTCCAATAGATAATGTCTCCATATCCTCAATGCAAAAATGATCGCTGCTAGCTCTAGGTCGTGGGTGGGTTAATTTCTTTCGTGCGACTTAAGCTTGCGGGAGGAAAAAGCTATAGCCTTCTCCTCCTCCTGAAGTAATCCCCCAAGTCCCCGTAAAGAGGCGTCGATGTAAACCAGATATTCCACTCTCGGCTTGGGTAAAGCAAGAACTGGTGCTAAAGTCATCTTATCTTTCAGATCATCGAAAGCCAATTGACAGGCATCGTCCCAAACATACGGTACCCCCTTACGAGTCAGATTCGTCAATGGACCTGCTATCTTTGAGAAACCTCGGATGAATCTCATGTAGTACCCGGTTAATCCCAAGAAACTACACACTTTTGTCGGTGTCGTGGGTTGTCCCCACTCCCTTACTTCCGACACTTTACTCGGGTCAACCGATATCCCCAATTCTGACACAATATGCCTCAAAAATTGCACCTCCCGTAACCAAAATCCGCACTTCTGGTACTTAGCATACTGAAGATGCTCTCATAGAGTCTGAAGAACTTGCCTCAAGTTCTTAGCATGCTCATCCTCAGTGTGTGAATATATCAGGATGTCATCTATGAAGACGATGACAAACTGATCAAAGAACTCTCCAAACACTCCGTTCATCAAGTCCATGAATACGACTGGCACATTTGTCAGCGCAAACGGCATTACTCGAAACTCATTGGAACCATATCTCATAAGAAAGCAGTCTTCGACACATCCTACTCCCTAATCCATTGCTGATGGTATCCTGATCTCAAATCTATCTTTGAAAATAAGGTTAATCCTCTCAGCTGGTCAAACAGGTCATCGATTTGAGGCAACGGATAATGTTTCTGTATCGTGACCTTGTTCAGCTCCCGATAATCCACACATAACCTTAGTAAACCATCTCTCTTCAATACAAATAAAACTGGGGTGCCCCCAGGGTGAGGTGCTCCTACGAATGAAGCCTTGATCTAACAACTGTTCTATCTGATCCCGTAAGTCCCTCATTTCCACTAGAGACCTACGATATGGAGCACATGCTATGGGTCGAGTATCCGTCATCAACTCTATGACAAAATCTATCTCTCGACTGGGGGGTAGGCCCGGTATCTCCTGAAATGTATCAGAATAGTCACAAACGATTGGGATCGAATCTAAGGGAATCACGACCTCCTTAGAGGTATCCTCCTCTATGTAATATAGATGAGCGAAAGAGCCTCCCTCTCGGCGAGGCATCACCACTAAAAACATCTCTTGCCCTGGAATGGAAAATATAAGGCTCCCACCGAAACAATCTATCATGGATCTGTATGCGGCGAGCCAATCCATGCCAATAATGACATTGTGATCATGCATATCTAAGACGAACATGTATGCTGCTAAAATCAAGCAACCAATCTCTACTCCCACACCGCGGCATATAAAGAAAATTAACGACCCATTCCCCAGTGGTGAGTCTACGCATGTCATAGTGCTCTCTGATGTGGCAAATAATCCTAAGGCCATTGTAAATGAGTAGCTAGAAAATAGTGTGTCTCCCCAGTATCAAATAAAACCCGACCCATAGTGCCATGGATAAGAAATGTACCCTCAATCGCGGGTGGTGCCTGAGGAGTGTCCACCTAGTGGACGTTGTAGACACATCCATACTGCAACTGCCCTAGATGTACTGGAGCTACTGGAATGGCTGGTAGAGCTGGTACCTGAGCTGGCGTTAGGAGGGCGGTTGGAAAGATTGGCCTCTATGGCTCATTACGGGCACCCTACTGTTGTGGGGGCCTATCCCCCTCTGGACAATCCTGGAACCTATGTCCATTCTTGCCACATCTGAAATATTGCCCCCCTGAAGTTACCTCCCCTCCGTCCCTACTGACCACGGCCCTATTGGCCGTTACCACCCTTCCATTAGCCCTGATGGCCCTACTGCTATCCCTGCTGCTGACGGTGTTTTCCTTACTGGCCCCGCTTATTAGACTGGCCCTGCTGGCCCTACTTAAATCCCCCAAATCCCTATTTGGAGTCACCTGATCGGAACCGCTTGGTGGGGTCCCCCTGATGGGAACTCTTCTCACTGTGATGAGTCTGCCCCTGGGCTGTTGGTGTCCCACCAGTACTACTGCCCCCGTCCTACCCTATTGGTTGGACTCTCCTGCTCATTTGCTACCCTGCAGATGGAAGCGCTGATCCTGATAGTGTAATAACGCAGCGTTGAGTACATTCGTGTAGGTACTCAGTGATATATTGCCTATGAGATGTTGGCGAATCCTCCAGGCCAATCCATCAACAAACTGTAGTATCTTCTTCCCCTCTGTGGGTGCCTCATCAGGCACTATAGTGAGAAGTCTAGTAAGATCTCCTCGTACTCAGCAACCGTCATATTCTCCTATTTCATATTTAATAACTTCTGCCTCATCTCAGCCTGCACGGCGGACGGAAAGTATTTGCGATAAAACCGCGCCCAGAATGACGAAATCGTGATGATGTCCCTCTCCTCCAAGGTGGTGGTGGACTCCCACCACTACAAGGCGGCCCCCACTAGCTTAAAGGAAGCCAACAACTGTTTTTGTATGTCCGTACACTCATACATGTGCAGATGCCTCCGGATATCTTTCTTCCATTGGCTGGCGACTATGATATCCGAACTACCCCAGAACTCCGGGGGATGTGCCTTTTGAAAGGCATCCCTAACCCGCTCCCATGCTAATGGAAGATATGTTGGTACTGGCGCCACTGCCTGAATCTGGGGTGGAGCCTACTGTACTACCAACAATGCGACATTCACCACCTGAGCAATAATAGCGGCTAACTCAGTTGTGTTCATCATCCCCTGAGCCGAAGTTGTTGGCTACTCGGCCTGGGCATTTCTGTCTCGGGGTGCACATCTCAGAGGCATCTGAAATGAGAAGGAAGTTTATTAGTCTACAGTTATTATCAAATCTCGAATAGATGAAGACATAAGTGTAAATAAAAGAATACAACAATCCTAAAAATAGGGCTCTATATCAAGAACGTTAAGCTTGAAGCGAAATAAGCCGTACATATCCTAAAGAACACTAGAACCCGATACTCTTATACCACCTATGACACCCCGCCTAATTAAATACCGGGTGATCATTCCTTTATTAAATTATAATCAAGGTGAACGGTTGGTTCATTCTTAGCATCATTGTCGCAAAATAAACTTTCTAATTAAAACACCCTAAATAACTAATCTAAGTGTCAAAACCATTTAAACCATTATTTCCATTTTATTTAATCCAATTATGAAAACCTTTAATAAGTAACAGTCTAAGAATCACACAATTATAAAGTCTGGAAAAGAACACCCAATAATTTAACCATTCAGACAACTAATACAAACTTTAAAACTATAAAGGAAAAACCATCCTGACAGTAATTAAATCCCAACGAGTAAAATATGAAAGATAAATGGACATAATCTCCGACAAATCCAACTGAATAAGGAAACGGTCGACACATGCCCAACTAATTAAAACAAAACTAAGAGTGGAATCAACAAGGAGGTCGTCTAAACAAAATGCCTGCAACTCCCACATAAGCTACAGCACATCATGTCCAAAGAGCCTAAGCATGACCCCCCCCCCCTATGGTTGGGCAACTGTAAAATATATACATATATATATATACAAGAGAGAAAAGATGACAAGAGACGGGTCAGAGCCCAATTGTAAAATAGTTTAAATTTAGTTTAGCAAGTATTTAAAATGCTTACTGGCTAATGCAACAATCATGTTAGTATGTGACACTCTCTTGAGAAATTCTCACCTCACACCTAGTGTGCACGCCTACCGCACTATTAACCCCGCAAGTTCATTTTTATGTAAATCTCCCATAAGGTTTCATGGTGACAATTTCTGTGGGTAAAATAATTATTTTCTGAGAATAAGGTTCGCACAGCTATCTCATTTCATTTTAAAAATATATCAGTGTTGTCACAAGATTTCCAAACACTTATATTAAAGCCAGAGTATTGATTCGTTACTGAACTACTTTTTATACACAGATGAAAGTTCCCAGTTTCATGTATATATATATATATATATATATATTCACTATCGGCACACCACATAATCTTTACGGTGTTGTCATACTCTGCTATCAAGTCCCCATATCGCTCGTACTAAGGGAAACACTAGTTCGGAATCACTCTCGAACTGTATTAACACAAAACACATACAAATGGAGGCGATGCATAGTTCCAAGTCACTAAGAGGTCAGCACGTACCCTCACGTCTCTTAGGACCGCCTGACCATCAATCAGATAGCCTGTACCAAGTATTCCTATGTTCTAGGGTATAAGTCAATATCCCCCATAAAGGTCCCATCGAGATAAGACCGTCCCGGCGCGGTAACCTCTGTGATAGCAAGTAGCGCGGGCATGATTTTTCACATATATAATATATGTACAAACACACAGTCATATATATATATATATATATATATATTACTAACCACATTTCTAAATTAGGTACACCCATGAGCCACAATTATGATTATTCATTCGTAGTACACTTTACTTGATTATCCCGTATAACGGGCTCGTCCTTTTTATTCTTATTTTTTAGGATATTCCAAACTTACTTCTTTTCTCTCAAAGTGTTCTATCTCCCTAAGTATAATTTCAGTAGTTAATCTCACTTACTCTCTAGGCTAGCTTCCTTATGAGTCTTAATCGTTTATTTGAACGTTCGCATAATTTCATAAAAATCAATCCCCGTTAACCCTTAAATTTATATTACATTAAGTACACTTATGGGTGTTTACTAAAACCCTACTGGTCCTATTTATGTTCCAAAATGTTCTAACAATGATGCTCAAGGGTTACCACGTATATTAACCGGAATAAGTTATAGGAAGAGGAATATGCAGTTTTCCAGGAGGGGTCGATCAATCAATGTTCTTGGGTCGATCGATCGATCATCGATGGATCGATGTTCTTGGGTCGATCGATCGATCAAGCAGTTATAGCGAAACTGCAGAAACCCGGTTACGGGAATCCTCCTCCAACCTCCACCAAATAACCATTTTTATCTCCCAAACTCCCATATAATGATACTACAAGTACTATATACCCAAATACAAAATTTTCTACATAAAACATGTGTGTTTTCATCAAGTATGACAATTTAAAGGGCAAAATCTACATAAACCTCAAGAACCCTAATCTTTTCTTTAAGTTTCAGTTCTTTCAATTCTATTTCCAGATTTTCTGCTTCTAAAAGCATGAAATTTCGTGGTATATCCTCTACATGTGGATTGGATGCCCAGAATATGATTATTAGCTCTACAATAATCTCCAAATTACACTTTCTTTCATGAAACTAGTTCTAGTCAACCCTAGACTAAAATAATTGAGGCATCAACTAAAAATAAAGCAAGATAGATACTTGCCTGGAAAAAATCTGATTTATTGGAGAAAGTGGTGTGGTTGTTTTCCTCGTCGCGCGATCTAAAATTTGGCGGTGACGGCGGTGCAAACGGCGGAGTTTTTTAGCCTTGAACTCCTTGGAAAGCTTCTCCACTTCTTCTCTAATGGCCATTCTTTGGTTTTGCTTATGTTAACCCTAGATGACAACCCCTAGCAGCTGATATAGCCTTGATAAATTCGTGGGTGTAATTGCCCAAAAATACGAAATGTCCAAAACGCCCTACCGGGATGTTAATTAGGCCTAAAAATGCCCCGAGACCCAAACTATACCCCCGAGTAAATTATTTTGACTATCTCGACCCTTTCGGACACATTGACGCACTCAAAATGACCATACAGTTGACTTATAATTTATTCACTTTTAATAATACTAATTTAATCCCGACACGACATAGGCGCGTCCCCATTAAATTTCCACAATTATCAAATTTTATACTTGTGATAATTTTAATAAATTCGATTATACATATTACTTTATCCATTAAGTAATATTCACCAAAATTCTAATAATTACTAACTCTTATCACGCTAGTAAATATTTAAAATAATTTTTGGATTAATATTAAATTAATATCTCAAATTAAATTTAATAAATCCTCAAATTTAAAAGTCATAAAAATACGGGGTATTACGTACTTCCCCCCTAGTAACGGAATTTCATCCCGAAATTTGGAAAATAAGGCATATGTGGTAAGAATAACTCTGGGTATTTCTCGCGCATGTCTGCCTCACGCTCCCAAGTGGATTCTTCCACATTATGATGCTCCCACTAGACACGTATAAGTGGAACTACCTTCGACCTCAATCTCCTTTCGCTATGGTCTAGGATAGCCACTGGTCTCTCCTCGTAAGAGCTGTCGGGTTGTAATTCAATATCCTCTATCACGATGTGGGTGTGGGCCATATCATCCCAAAGGTATCGTCTCAATGAGGAAATGTGGAATTCATCGTGAATGCGGTGCAAGTGATCTGGAAGCCCTAATATGTATGCTACCGGCCCAATCCTCTCAATAATGGGAAATGGTCCCACGTACCTTAGGGATAACTACCCTTTCTTACCAAACGTCATCGCTCCTCTTATAGGAGACACGCATAGTAATACTTAGATCCCCACATTAAATTCTCAGAAAGACCTGTTTGCATCGGCGTAGCTTTTCTGCCTGTCCTGGGCTACCCGAATGCGACTCCTGATAAGCTCAATCCTAGCTGAGGTTTCCTGAATTACCTCTAGTCCGAGCAACATGTTGTCCCCCACCTCTAGCCAACAAGTTGGATAATGACAAGGCCTTCCATACAATGCTTCAAATGGAGCCATGTCGATCGTGAACTGATAAGAGTTATTGTAAGCAAACTCCACCAGTGGAAGATGTGGCTCCCATCCTCCTCCAAAATCAAGAACACACATGCGTAGCATATCTTCCAACATCTTATTGGCACGCTCTATTTGTCCATCCGTCTGTGGATGATAAGTTGAACTCAATCTCAACTCTGTACCCATGACTTCCTTAAATCTCTCCCATAAATGCGACACGAAAATCTTTTCTCTATCCGACACAATATTCAGGGGCACCCCATGTTGCCTTTCAATCTCGGTAATGAACAACTGAGCATATTGGCCCATGGTATAGTCTGTCCGTACTGGTAGAAAATGAGCCACCTTGGTCAAATGATAAATAATCACCCAGATGGAGTCGTGACCCCATTGTGATGTAGGCAGCCCCGTAATGAAGTCCATGGAAATACTCTCCCACTTCCATGTAGGTGTCTCCAATGGCTGAAGCAACCCCGATGGTATCTGGTGGTCTACCTTTCCCATCTGGATAGTAGAACACTTGGACACAAACTCAGCAATGTCCTTCTTCATCCCACTCCACTAGCACTGCCGCCTCATATCCTTGTACATCTTATCTCTTCCGGGGTGTACCGTAAATCTGGACCTGTGAGACTATGTCATCACTGCATGACGTAAGTCTTCTCCTGCTGGAACCACCCATCTTCCATTAAAGCTCAAACCTCCATCAAAACTTACTGAATAGGACTCTGCACCCTGAGCTAAGAACCTTACAATCTGCTCCTGACACAATGAGTCTGCTGATTGTGCCTGTATCACCCTCGTAACAATCTCGAGTGTGACTATCATGAAATATATAAAGGAACGGGCTATCATTTCCTGGTGTCCCAACTCTTTCCACTTCACTTTCCAGACGTCCGCTATGTTGCCTACCAATCTACGGCTCAATGCATCAGCAACCATGTTAGCCTTTATCGAATGTTACTGAATTTCAAACTGGTAGTATTTCACAAACTCTAACCATCTGCGCTGATGAAAATTCATCTCTTATTGGGTGAACAGGTACTGCAGTGATTTATGGTCTGTGAGCAAGCAAAACTTCTCCTCCAATAGATAATGTCTCCATATCCTCAATGCAAAAATGACCGCTGCTAGTTCTAGGTCGTGGATGGGTTAATTTCTTTCGTACGGCTTAAGCTAGCGGGAGGAAAAAGCTATAGCCTTCTCCTCCTGCTGAAGTACTCCCCCAAGTCCCCGTAAAGAGGCATCGATGTAAACCAGATATTCCACTCTCAACTTGGGTAAAGCAAGAACTAGTGTTGAAGTCATCTTATCTTTCAGATCGTCGAAAGCCAATTGACAAGCATCGTCCCAAACATACGGTACCCCCTTGCGAGTCAGATTCTTCAATGGACCTGCTATCTTTGAGAAACCACGGATGAATCTCACGTAGTACCCGTCTAATCCCAAGAAACTACACACTTTTATCGGTGTCGTGAGCTATCCCCACTCCCTTACTACCGACACTTTACTCGGGTCAATCGATATCCCCAATTCTAACACAATATGCCTCAAAAATTGCACCTCCCGTAACCAAAATACTCACTTCTCGTACTTAGCATACTGCTGATGCTCTCGTAGAGTCTGAAGAACTTGCCTCAAGTTCTTAGCATGTTCATCCTCAGTGTGTGAACATATAAGGATGTCATCTATGAAGACGATGACAAACTGATCCAAGAACTCCTTGAACACTCCGTTCATCAAGTCTATGAATACGGCTGATACATTTGTCAGCCCAAACGGCATTACTCAAAACTCATTGGAACCATATCTCATCAAGAAAGTAGTCTTCGACACATCCTACTCCCTAATCCATAGCTGATGGTATCCTGATCTCAAATCTATCTTTGAAAAGAAGGTTACTTCTCTCAGCTGGTCGAACAGGTCATCGATTTGAGGGAACGGATAATGTTTCTGTATCGTGACCTTATTCAGCTCCCGATAATCCACACATAACCTTAGTGAACCATCTCTCTTCTTCACAAACAAAACTAGGGCACCCCAAGGTGAGGTGCTCCTACGAATGAAGCCTTGACCTAACAACTGTTCTATCTGATCCGTAAGTCCCTCATTTCCACTAGATCCATACGATATGGAGAACGTGCTATCGGTCAAGTATCCGACATCAACTCTATGACAAAATCTATCTCTCGACTGGGGGGTAGGCTCGGTATCTCCTGAAATATATCAGAATAGTCACGAACGACTGGGATCGAATCTAAGGGAATCATGACCTCCTTAGAGGTATTCTCCTCTATGTAATATGAATGAGAGGAAGAGCCTCCCTCTCGGCGAGGCATCACCACCAAAAACATCTCTTGCCCCGAAATGGCAAATATAAGGCTCCCACCGAAACAATCTATCATGGATCTTTATGCGGCGAGCCAATCCATGTCAATAATAACATTGTGATCATGCATCTCTAAGAGGAACATGTATGCTGGTAAAATCAAGCTACCAATCTCTACTCCCACACCCCGGCATATAAAGAAAATAAACGACCCATTCCCCAGTGGTGAGTCTACGCATGTCACGGTGCTCTCTGATGTGGTTAATAATCCTAAGGCCTTTGCAAATGAGTAGGTATAAAACAGTGTGTCTCCCCCACTATCAAATAAAACCCGACCCATAGTGCCATGGATAGGAAATGTACCCTCAATTACGGGTGGTTCCTGAGGAGTTTCCACCTAGTGGACGTTGTAGACACGTCCGTAATGCAACTACCCTAGCCGTACTAGAGTTGTTGGGATGGCTGGTAGGGCTGGTACCTGAGTTGGCGCTAGGAGGGCAACTGGAAAGAGTGGCCTCTGTGGCTCATTATGGGCACCCTACTGTTGTGGGGCCCTATCCCCCTCTAGATAATCATGGCACCTATTGCCATTCTTGCCACATCCGAAACATCGTCCCCTAAAGTTACCTCCCCTCTGTCCCTGCTGACCACGGCCCTGTTGGCCGTTACCACCCTGCCATTGGCCCCACTGGCCCTGCTAAAAATGATGTTGGCCTTGATGGCCCTACTTCTATCCCTGCTGCTGACGGTGTTGGCCTTACTGGCCCTGCTTATTAGACTGGTCCTGTTGGCCCTACTTAAATCCCCCAAATCCTTGTTTGGAGTCACTTGATCAGAATCGCTTGGTGGGGTCCCCCTAATGGGAACTCTGCTCACCGTGATGAGTCTGCCCCTGGGCTGCCGGTGGCTGGACTCTCCTATTCATTTTCTTCCCTGCAGATGGAAGAGGTGATCCTGACAGTGTAACAACGCAGCGTTGAGTACATCCGTGTAGGTACTCAGTGATAGATTGCCTATGAGATGTTGGCGGATCCTCCAGGCCAATCCATCAACAAACAGTAGTATCTTCTTCCCCTCTGTGGGTGCCTCATATGGTACTATAGTGAGAAGTCTAGTAAACTCCTCCTCGTACTCAGCAACCATCATATTCTCCTATTTCAGATTCAATAACTTTCACCTCATCTCAGTCTACACGACGGATGGAAAGTATTTGCGATCAAACCGTGCCCAGAATGACGGAATCGTGATGATGTCCCTCTCCTCCAAGGTGGTGGTGGACTCCCACCACTATAAAGAGACCCCCACTAGCTTAAAGGAAGCCAACAGATGTCTTTGTACGTTCGTACACTCATACATGTGCAGATGCCTTTGGATATCTTTCTTCCATTAGCTGGAGACTATGATATCTGAACTACCCCAGAACTCCGGGGGATGAGCCTTTTGAAAAGCATCCCTAACCCGCTCCCATGTAGATGGAAGATATGCTGGTACTGGCGCAACTACCTGAATCTGGGGTGGAGCCTATTGTACTACCATCAATGCAGCACTCACCGCCTGAGCAATAATAGAGACTACCTCAGTTGCGTTCAACATCCCCTGAGCTGGAGTTGTTGGCTACTCGGCCTGGGCATTTCTGTCTCTAGGTGAACATCTCAGAGGCATCTGAAATGAGAAGGAATTTTATTAGTCTACAGTAATTATCAAATCTCGAATAGCTGAAGACATAAGTGTAAATAAAATAATACAACAATCCTAAAAATAGGGCTCTATATCAAGAACGTTAAGCTGGAAGCGAAATAAGCCGTACAGATCCAAAAGGACACTAGAACCCGATACACTGATACCACTTATGACACCCCGCCTAATTAAATACCGGGTGATCAATCCTTTATTAAATTATAATCAAGGTGAACGGTTGGTTCATTCTTAGCATCATTGTCGCAAAATAAACTTTCCAATTTAAACACCCTAAATAACTAAGCTAAGTGTCAAAACCATTTAAACCATTATTTACATTTTATTTAATCCAATTATGAAAACCTTTAATAAGTAACAGTTTAAGAATCACACAATTATAAAGGCTGGAAAAGAACACCCAATAATTTAACCATTCAGACAACTAATAGAAACTTTAAAACTATAAAGGAAAAACCATCCTGACAGTAAATAAATCCCAACGAGTAAAATATGAAAGACAAATGGACATAGTCTCCGACAAATCCAACTGAACAAGGAAACGGGGGACACATACCCAACTAATTAAAACTGAACTAAGAGTGGAATCAACAAGGAGGTCGTCTAAACAAATTGCCTGCAACTCCCACATAAGCTACAACACATCCTGTCCAAAGATCCTAAGAATGACCCCCCTATGGTTGGGCACCTGTAATATATACATATATATATACAAGAGAGAAAAGATGACAAGAGACGGGTCAGAGCCCGATTGTAAAACAGTTTAAATTTAGTTTAGCAAGTATTTAAAATTCTTACTGGCTAATGCAACAATCATGTTAGTATGTGACACTTTCTTGAGAAATTCTCACCTCTCACTTAGTGTGCATGCCTACCGCACTATTAACCCCGCAAGTTCATTTTTATGTAAATCTCCCATAAGGTTTCATGCTGACAATTTTTGTGGCTAAGATAATTATTTTCTGAGAATAAGGTTCGCACAACTATCTCATTTCATTTTAAAAATATATCAGTGTTGTCCCAAGATTTCCAAACACTTATATTAAAGCCGGAGTATTGATTCGTTATTGAACTACTTTTTATACATAGATGAAAGTTCCCAGTTTCATGTATATAAATATATATATATATATATATATATATATATATATATACTATCAGCACACCACATAAACTTTATGGTGCTGTCATACTCTGCTATCAAGTCCTCGTATCGCTCGTACTAAGGGAAATACTAGTTCGGAATCACTCTCAAACTATATTAACACAAAACACATACAAATGGAGACGATGCATAGTTCCAAGTCACTAAGAGGTCAGCATATACCCTCACGTCTCTTAGGACCGCCTGACCATCAATCATATAGCTTGTACCAAGGATTCCTATGTTCTAGGGTATAATTCAATAATACCCATAAAGGTCCCATCGAGATAAGACCGTCCCGGCGCGGTAACCTCCGTGATAGCAAGTAGCGCGGGCTTGATTTTTCACATATATAATATATGTACAAACACACAGTCATATATATATATATATATATATATATATATATATATTACTAACCACATTTCTAAATTAGGTACGCCCATGACCCACAATTATGATTATTCATTCGTAGTACACTTTACTCGATTATCCCGTATAACGGACTCATCCTTTTTATTCTTATTTTTTAGGATATTCCAAACTTACTTATTTTCTCTCAAAGTGTTTAATCTCCCTAAGTATAATTTCAGGTGGTAATCTCACTTACTCTCTAGGCTAGCTTCCTTATGAGTCTCAATCGTTTATTTGAACGTTCGCATAATTTCATAAAAATCAATCCCCGTTAACCCTAAAATTCATATTACATTAAGTACACTTATGGGTGTTTACTAAAACCCTACTGGTCCTATTTATGTCCCAAAATGTTCTAATAATGATGCTCAAGGGTTACCACGTATATTAACCGGAATAAGTTATAGGAAGATGAATATCCAGTTTTCCAGGAGGGGTCGATCAATCGATGTTCTTGGGTCGATCGATCGATCATCGATTGATCGATGTTCTTGGGTCGATCGATCGATCAAGCAGTTATAGCGAAACTGCAGAAACCCGGTTATGGGAATCCTCCTCCAACCTCCACCAAATAACCATTTTTATCTCCCAAACTCCCATATAATGATACTACAAGTACTATATACCCAAATACAAAATTTTCTACATAAAACATGTGGGTTTTCATCAAGTATGACAATTTAAAGGGCAAAATATACATAAACCTCAAGAACCCTAATCTCTTCTTTAAGTTTCAGTTCTTTCAATTCTTTTTCCAGATTTTCTACTTCTAAAACCATGAAATTTCGTGGTATATCCTCTACATGTGAATTGGATGCCCAGAATATGATTATTAGCTCTACAACATGCGAATTCTAATCTCCAAATTACAATTTCTTTCATGAAACTAGTTCTAGTCAACCCTAGACTAATATAATTGAGGCATCAACTAAAAATAAAGCAAGATAGATACTTGCCTGGAAAAAAAATTATGATTTATTGGAGAAAGTGGTGTGGTTGTGTTCCTCGTCGCGCGATCTAAAATTTGGTGGTGACGGCGGTGCAAACGACGGAGTTTTTTAGCCTTGAACTCCTTGGAAAGCTTCTCCACTTCTTCTCTAATGGCCGTTCTTTGGTTTTTCTTATGTTAACCCTAGATGACAACCCCTATCACTTGATATAGCCTTGGTAAATTCGTGGGTTAGTTGCCCAAGAATACAAAATGTCCAAAATGCCCTCCTGGGATGTTAATTAGGCTTAAAAATGCCCCGAGACCCAAACTAAACCGCCGGGTACATTATTTTGACTATCTCGACCCTTCCCGGGCCATTGACGCACTCAAAATGACCATACGGATGACTTATTATTTATTCACTTTTAATAGTACTAATTTAATCCCGACACGACAAAGCGCGTCCCGATTAAATTTCCACAATTATCAAATTATATACTTGTGATAATTTTAATAAATTCGATTATACGTATTACTTTATCCATTAAGTAATATTCAACAAAATCCCAATAATTACTAACTCCTACACGCTAGTAAATATTTAAAATAATTTCTAGATTAATATTAAATTAATATCTCACATTAAATTTAATAAATCCCCAAATTTAAAAGTCATAAAAATACGGGGTATTACAAGTTCACACTTTGTCTTTTCCAAGAGACATTCGAGGTGCATTCTCATTAAACTGGTGGTGCGTGGTTTCCTATTACTATCGAAGAGTTTGTTCATATGCATCTATGAGCACTGAGATCTGGTTAGATTGGAGTTGATCATTTTTCTTCATAGTTTAGTCCTCACTTGGAAAATAATGAAAACTAGGAGTGTTATGGTTATTGTCAAGCTGGATCACATATTTGATCCTAGGGGCCTCATGGTTGTTTTGGTTGTCTTATCGACTATCGTGTTGTGGTAGTTCTCAGTGTGCAAATGAGACATAACTACTTTTCACCTTTGTTAGGTTGAGAAAGGAAATTTGATTCGGACATAAGACACCAGTTGCAAGTGATTAAATTATACAAGTTAAAATCATCACAAACAAAGTTGACCAGGAAGTAATTAAATCACAATCACAAAAGAATAATATATACGTGGTTCAATAATGTGTCTACATCCATGGGAAATTTCTTTCTTCTTATAAATCTTATTTGGATAACCAAGATCATATAGGGTGAGGGTTACATTTATAGGGAAAATGAAAATCAATTGAGTCATGTAGGACTCCGTTACCTTAGATAGCCATCCAAACGAATTGGTTCCATTTAATTCTGAGATCTCTTCTAGGTAGGTATCAATAGTCTTTATCATTTTCGCTTGATTTTCTAATAAGATCAAAGGGCGTGTGTCCTCTCCCTATGTGTGGTCAAATTATCCCCCGCACTTAACATTTACAACACAAAGTCTATCAAAATCAAGTTTTAAATCAGAATATTTCTCCTGGTATGGTTCATCTCTAGAATAACCAAAAGTAGATAAAGTGATTAACATTAAAACACTCTATTCACTATATTTTAATGATTGACAAATATATTTTTAAAGAGGTTCACCACCATCCAAATAGACAAATATGATAGAGCACGAATACGCATTTCAAAAACGTTTGTACCACTAAACATAATACTACTATCCACATTGATCTAGAATACAATCCACCTTTATGTGATAAAACATAACAAAATTGGTCTAACTCTGATACCAATTTAGAGTGTGTTTTGCATACCAAAACGGAGAATAGATCAAATTAAAATGTTCTTTACAAATTTTATTTTTGCTAAAATTAATAGCAAGCCCTAAAAGGTTTATGTGCAAGATTTAAAAAATGATCCATCATACACTTCATATTTCAATAGGTTTAATCATATGGATGATAAATCATGTGGAAACTAAATCAACACTCCATACTGAATGTATGAGAAACAACCCACTAACGGAAAAAAATTCAAGCCAATGCAACAAACCAACTAAAAATTTGGAAAATGCTTACAAAGGGGATAACCGACTTACACTCCTTTCACACTAACTTAGACATCACCCATTTCCGAAAATTCCTATCAAGTCATAGATCTATATGACATCAACGATAATTATAACATAAGTAATGTTTTGATCAACCAATCAACAATGTTGCACTTGAACTAACTGGTAAGTTTTCTTTTTTATAGATGAACTGTACTTTGATTTTACTCTTGATGATACTCGTAAAATGACCCACGTGATCATAACTCTCCTAAAAAATAAAAATACTAAGATGGATAAATATTTTGAGTGATAAAAGTGTATAATGTCTCATAAATTGTCTTCTTAATTTTTGTTATTAATCAACCCAAAAAAGTTGATTAAGTTCAAATAAGAGAAAGAGATAAAAGATGAACTTGTCTTTACCTAAAGGGATTTTATTCTCTTAATAAGAAATAACTAACAACTCTAGCTTATTTATTAATGATTATTTCTCTCTTAAAATTTTAAGAAATTATCTTGAGAACGGGGAGAAAATGTGGGTTAAGTTGATTTTGATAATAATTTAAATGATTTATAAAATTCCATATCAATCTAAGCCATGCAAACCCATGCTTTGAGAGAGAGAGAGAGGGGGGGGGGGGGGGGGTTACTTATTATGTCCCATTAACTAAAAGTTTTTTGTTAAAATCTTCTAAAAATATTTATGTAGAGTCAATAAGATTTTTTAATATGGGATTTTCGTGTCAGGAAAGACTGGCTTCGTATTAGTGAAGCCTCTACGATGCATCAGCGGTGCCAGATTACGGATAAGGTCATACATTTTTCAAGGTATCTTTGATTCAAATTGAGACTATTACATGTTTTTCTCTTAGGCTATAAAAATATTCAAATTATTAAAACATTCGTGAATATAGAACACCGATAGAAGTAGAGTTTTACCAAATCACCTCTGGTCATTTACGATCTACCAACAGAAGCTTTGAGTTAATGAAGGTCCTCATATTTTTACACAAATGACTTTCTTAAAGTAGCTTCAATATTAAAATAGATTATGATGTTTGGAGATGGCAAACATAATCACGCTTTAAAGGTTTCAAAAAAACATTTCAGTATTGTAATTTCATAACTAATAAAACCTTATGTCCTCCAGGTTATTTTACCTACATCATTAATGTGATCATGTGATGATGAGGATATATATTTATATAAAAAATTTATGGAAAACTGAATCTATAAAAAGTAATAAAAAACCACGAATATTTTATAATGTTTAAGTTGATTGTAAACTATTAATCCGAACGCAAAGAATTTACATTATATCCTTAAGATGTTTTTTCTCCATCTATTTTGTCCAAGGTTTTGAGAAACTGTATCCTATGACAGAATGGATAGAGGGTGAAGACCCCAGTGTATAAGAAGTCATACACTGAGTGGATATATAGGGTCGAATTCTCTAAGGGTTTCAAATTCCTAACTTACTCCCTATTCTTAGGTGATAGGAATCAATATGATGATACCATATTTGACTATTGGGATTCTAAGAGTTCACTACCCTTTTATATTCACTCCTACAATAGAAGAGCTCCTAAGTTCTATTTCAAATCTCTTCTAGACCATAACTAGGCTCCTAAGACCACAGGTGGCTTGGAGAACGGACCACATATGTGTCACAGAACTCATCTACCTCACAACTCTTCCAAAATTCTTTATTGTTACATCATATCTCAGTAACCAAGATTAAAAACGTCCTCATGAGCATCCCTCCATCTCAGACATGTACAACGAACCTCGATATGAAGAGACGTGGACTCCAACGATCGCATAAACCCTATTGTAGGGAGATATTATTGCAACCTACCACAAGACCACCTAAATAGGAACCTATGTTAATTCCATATCCCTTAAACGTATGGCTAAGCTTCTACACCTTGCTTGGCGGGCAGATTATTAGGACGAGCACTACTCTACCTATCGCCACCACTCACTTCCACTAGCAATGATGACTCTTATTTTTATTAAATGCACCCATCAACTACCTTACACTAACTGTAAGCCTTTTTCCAACACTCCACCTTGCTATTGTAGTCGTCAGACCTTAGAGAAAGCCTCGGCCATGCTCCTAGAGTACACTCATTCTCCCTCGAAAGGAATGAATTTATATATGGGAGGCTTTGAATGGTTAAAGGTAAGTTCAATGATATGATAACACTGAAAACATTATACATGAGCAGAACAAACGGCAAATAGATTAATAAAGTATATACCCATTGTAATATATATTATTAACCTACTATTGATAGTGAATAATAAGGGTTCTAACTATTTGCACCGTGTATAACCTGTTGATCCCTAAACTAGGAATCGGGAACCCTTAATGAAGTCCATTAGTTACTACATAAGGACCTTTGTATTAGTGATAAAGGATACAATGACTTTTCTTGGACAAAGCCATAGAGATCTATAGATTTTAAAAACCTTCATTTATGATTTAATATCAAGAGAAGCGCATTTGACAGTGGACATCGGATCCTCGGCTAAGATCCGAACCACTTTACATACTTGTAAATTATTCTGACACACCTACCCACTAACCTGTTTGAGGTCCTTTACGGGGTACCTATTGTTTTTAAGGTCTTAAACAATTTCAATACCCACCAGTTTAGCATTGTTTGTGGGAATGACAAGTTCTATTCAATTCATATTCAAACATTTCCCTTTATTGGTATGACAACTAAATCTCTCACTCTTTCAAATAGATGGAAGCACAACATAAGGATCTTCAAGAATAAATCAATTATGATCTTATAAGGCTTCATTTTCCATTTGTGGTAAAGGATCCAACCAGATCAAAACATGGTGGACCTAGAGAAAACCATGAGCCCCGATTGAAAGGAAAGAATAATCCAGAGGATGTAGATAGAGTTCCATAATGGTTAGTGACTTATATCCCTGTTAGGGATAGATTTCCACTCCCAGGAGATTAGTCCCATAGAGGTTGTAGGGTGGATAGGCCATAAAATAACGAGATGAAGAAGATGCAAGACCGGTTCGATAACTTCCTCAACTAGTACAAGATGCAGACTCTAAATAACATAGATTTAGCCATTCAGAAGACAATATCTCTATCCTTCAATGAGGTTCATCACTATATTCTTCCACCTAAGTGGAATATGAATAATATTGAACCGTTTGACGGGTCTAAAGATCCTATAGGCCATCTGGATACTTATAAATCCCTCATTTTCCTTCAAGACACCCAGGATGAGATATTTTAAAGAAAATTTTTTACTAGTCTATGGGGCACGACTATGCAATCATTTGCTAACATCAAACCAAGACCACTGGAAGAATTTTAGAGTTAGCTAGGAGAAGATGAAGAAGTCAATTACCTCTATCTTTGACTTCATATAAAAGTCTAGCAAAGCACTCAGAGAGCATGCCAAGAAATTTAACTAAGAGTCTATCCAAGTTGATGATTTGAATGACACTATTTGTGTGTTTACCTTCATCTCAGGTATCACATCAATGGATTTGCTGAGGTCTTTTAGTAAAATACCCCCTCAATCTATAACTGGATTATTAAAAAGTGCTTAAAAATACATGAATGTTGAGGATATAGTCAGGGCAAGGCAATACATATCCCCCATAATAAGGAAAGACCCGCCTTGGATAATCCCCTGAGATAATTTTGACTTAAAAGAGGAATAATAAAGGTAAGAAGAATGGACCTCCAAAAGCTAAACATTTTACTCCACTCACTGCCACTACATAAGAGGTCTTTAAATGGTAAAAGCTCAGGATATCCTACCTTTGTCAAGGCCTATGAGGGATACGAGGGATATGAGGGAGTCTAACTATTGTTGATTTGATAAAGATCGTGGGGAAAACACCAGTGACTTCTTAAGACTCAAGTAAGACATTAGAGGAGTGATTAAGAGGGGTTATCTCAGGGATTTTATGGAAAAATATGCAGGAAAAGTCTAGGACAACAACAATGATAACAAAAATAAAACAAAGATAATATCCCTCCAATCGATGTAAACACCATCTTTTGAGGGGTTTGATGGCGGTGCACCTTCTTCCATAACTAGGAAATCCCACCTCAGAAGCATTCAGCATCTAGGGGTGTAGTTTAATACTATATATCACCTAAAGAAATCCCCAAAGGGAGTTACTGTGATGATTTTTCCAGATATAGACCTCAGGAGAATCCTCCCTCACGATGACCCTTTGGTCATCATGATGATCATGGGAAATGGAAACATGAAGAGGATATTGGTCGATCTAGGTATCTTAATAGACATCTTGTTTGGGGATGCTTTTAAGTCCATGGGCCTTGCTATAAAACACATGCATCCTATTACCACCTCTTTGATTGGGTTTAATGGAGAACATACCGATTCCATGGTGTTTGTCACACTCCCCCTCACAATTGGTTTGAAAGATTATTGTTCTACTATCTGTAATAAGTTACAAGTGGTAAATACACACTCATCCCTTAATGTGATCTTAGGTAGACCTTATCTCAATTATTTAGATGTTATCATGTCATCTACAAGGATAATGACGAGGTACCCAACCCTTATAGGTGTGGAAGAATTGTATGGAGACTAGAAATGGGCCTGGGAGTGTTACAACTCATTCATATGAGAAAATAAGAAGTCACTTAAGACCTCCCAAAGCTTGCTTGAAGTCCTAAAAAGTTTGAAAAGAAGTGTTAAAATCCTAAAAGAGGTCCTGCCTCCCCTACTTGAGATGCCTTATCGTACACTAGAGATTTTGGGCATAAAGTTGATGAATGTGGATACTATGGATTCACAAGATAAACAAAAGGAAAAGAGAGGTGAGTCGAATGAGGCTTTGGTCACCATTTTCATCAATGTAGAAGATCCCACCAAGGTCGTCCAAATTGGGGTTGTTTTAAGCTCTTCCCTTAGAGAAGAGCTAACCCAGTTCTTGAAATAAAATAAAGACGTATTTATTTGGTGTCACTTAGAGATGATTGGGTTAAATCCTAAGTTCATGGTCCACCATATCAACATGGACCCAAACCATAAGACCATCCAACTGAAGAAGAGGTTCTTTGGCCTAAAAATAAAATTATTGCTATTAAGGAGGGTGGAAAACTCTTGACAACCAATTTTGTTAGAGATATAAAATATCTATAATGACTCTCGCATGTGGTATTGGTGCCTAAATCCTATAAGAAATAGACTTCACTGACCTAAGCAAGTCATGTATTGAAGATTTCAATCCACTTCATCACATTGACACTTTAGAAATCTCAAATACTGGTTATGAGATTATCTCTTTCATGAATGCCTACTTTAGATACAATCGATTCAAAATGGATCCTATCAATAAAAAAGGACCTAATTTATCATTACAAGAGTACCTAATACTGCTAATTTATGTCTTTTAGATTGAGAATGCATGTGTAAAATATCAGAGGGTGGTGAACTTCATCTTCAAAGACCTCATTAGCATATCTATGAAAATCTACATTGATTATGTATTGGATAAGAGTCTGGAATCTCAGGACCATGTATAAAACCTTAGGGAGACCTTAACTATCCTCATAAGGAATCGGATGAGCCTCAACCTAAAGAAATGTTCTTTGGCTTAGCTAAAGAAAATTTCTTAGGCTTTATGGTTACCAGACGTGTCATAGAGGCCAACCTAGATAAAATTTAAGTTCTACTAAATATGGAGTCCCCAAGAGTAGTCAAGAAGGTCCCAAGCTTTGTTGGGAGAGTCGTTGTCCTTAACTAACTTATCTAAAAAATCTACAGATAAATGCGTGCCTTTCTTTAAAATACTAAAGAAGGGCATTTAATGCACTCCATAGGCTGAGGAAGCTTTCCAAAGTCTAAATAAGTACATGGGGTCTCAACCTCTTTTATATCATACCATTACTTGGGAAGATTTGTACTTATACCTTGATGCCTCTCCAACCACTATTAGCTTAACCTTTGTCTGAGATGGATATGGGATCTACTACCATATGTATTATGCCAATCAAGCTTTGTAAGGAGTTGAAAGCAAGTATTCGAGAATGAAAAATTTTGTCTTCTACCTTATTACCTATATTGGATATTCGAGGCCTTACTTTTAATCACATACCATCGTGGTCATGACCAATTAACCCCTCTAATATATCCTACATGGACCTAATACCTCAAGAAGGCTTGTTAAGTGGTTTGTGGAGTTGGGGGAATTTGATCTCAAGTACGAGCTACAAAGTTGAATCAAAATTTAGACCTTGGTTAGCTTTATTATGGAGTTCAACAAATAGACGAAGTATAGGAAGAACTCACAATCTCTATAAATAGAAGCAAAAGTGACAAAATAGACCTAAAAATTATTTTTCTAAGATATAAGACCTAGTTTTCCAACATGGGACTTACAATTGGATGGGTCTTTTAGCATCTTCAGTTATAGAGTTAGACTTCATCATGTGATTTTATTAGGTGGTAAAATTTTTCTTGCCTTTATTTTCAATTCAATGCCTATAATAATGTGCCAGAGTACAAGTCTTAATAGTAAGCCTAGTGTTTACCCTTCATTTAAAATCAGATTAAGTGGAGGTTATCAACTACTCTCAATTGGAAGTCAATCGACTCACTGAGGTCTAAGAGGCTAAAATTGACAGGACGGTGGGTTACTAGGAAATTGCAAAGTATATCATCCAAATAATTCCCAAGTTCAGCATAATAAGAGTTTCTAGGGCAGCGAACTCTAAGAATGACCTTCTTGTACGAGGAGCCTCTTTAGATGAAGAAAATCCACATGTATTAATTATCACCTTAAACTACCCTAACATCACCCAACTCCAAATCAACATTATAGAGGTTTATTAAGGATCAGACCGGACAATGCCAATCAAGGCGCACCTCAGAGACGGATTCTTGCTTAAGGTTAAGCTCCAAGACAAATGATTAAAATCCTTAGCCTCAAAATATTATCTGGAGAATGGGTACTGCTCAGCATGTTAGTGATACCTTAACCCATCAAAAGCTAGCTATGTTCTCAAAGACCTCTACGAGGGTGTACATGGTTCCCACATTGGCCCTACGACCTTGGTCAATAAGGTCTTGAGGTAGTATATATTTTTGCTAGCTTAAGAAAATAAACCAAAGACTTAGTTTAATGCTATGATAAATGTCAGAGCCCTAATATTAAGGCAGAAGAGAAAATGGCCGTAATATTAAGTTCATGGTACTTTTCTCAATAAGGGTGGATTTATTAGAGCCCTTACCTCTCAGCAAAGTCCTCGATAATTTTTTCATTGTGTAAATTGATTACTTCCTTGAAATGGGTTGAGTTTGAGCGCTTAGCCACCATCACAGAAAAGAAGACAACCAATTTCATCTAGAAAAATGTCATTTGTAGGTTTGACTTACTGAAAATCATGATCTCTAACAATGAGAATCAATTTGAGAACCTAACCTTCAAACAGTTTTATTGAAACAACGGGATAAGAAACCAATACTCATATCCATTACATCCTTAGGCGAACGCCTAGGTTGAGGAAACCAATTAAACCTTCTTCCACAGTTTGAAGAAGAAGTTTGTGGCCTGCCAAACGGCCAAGCATCTTATGGGATTATGGAACCACAATCATAGGTCACTACAAAAATTTGCACCATCAGCAACATACAAATTATGTTTCTAAAGTTAGAATTTTGTTGCTAAAAGGTATCGGCAATAGATTTCACTCTATTGCTAGCTTGTTGCCCATTGCCTGTCTAGGAAACCCTTTGGCAACACAGCAAGCTTGTGTTGCTTAAAGTATACTTTTGGCAACACGCAATTGTGTTGTTAAAAGTATTTTTTAATTTGTCAAATTTATAATAAAAAATATTATTTGTGTTGCCAAAAGTCACTCAACAGCAACAAAGCTTTTGGCAACACAGGAGTTATGTTGCCAAAACGCTATACCTTTGGCAACATAGGTCCTGTGTTGCCAAAAGCAATATCTTTGGCAACACAAGAGCTGTGTTGCCAAAGGTACGACTTTTGGCAACACAAGAGCTGTGTTGCCAAAGGTATAGCCTTTTGGCAACACAGCTCTTGTGTTGCCAAAAGTCGTACCTTTGGCAACACATCTCTTGTGTTGCCAAAAGCCATACCTTTGGCAACCAAACATGTGTTGCCATATCCAAAGTGATTGATGTAGATGATAACTTTTAGAGACAAAAAATTGTGTTGCCAAAAGTACAATATTTTTATTTATTACCTATTATTTTTTTCGCAATTGTAAGCACTTTTAAACCTGCACTTTTTTCATCAAACGTGCAACCTTCTAATCCAAAATAACATTACGCATTTTCATACAATCATAAATAATACAAAATTCTGCAATTTTCAACCAAATCTGATAAATATGAATTACAAAATAATATTTCATCACAATCCAAGTATAAAGGTACAAAATAAATGTCTCCCAAATAAGAACGTAACAAAAGATGTAAACATGATCTAGCCTAATACATTAACACATTAAAATATGTTAAAAAAATCCACGTAAACTAAAACGAAGACAATATCTCTCCCCTACACTATTAGAAACCGCAGCTCCAAGCCACCACGAACATAATAACTCCAAGCAAAATCCATCATAACCTGCACAAGATACAAAAATAAATTACTACATGGGTTTGTATAATTTCAAATGCATGTATGTTTGACTTGATCAATTTAAAACACTATTTAATTTCCGAAAATTTCGACAGAGTTTCCTTTGTTTATTCATGAAATCCAACATGTTTTTAACATTAAAATAAACCCAACAGCAAAAAAACGCAGCTAAACCACCATTAAATCCCTTTCGCCAATTTAATATCTAAAAATAGTATCCGAGTAGCTACGTACCTCGATCCTCCGTATCCATTGACGTTTCCATGTGTCGCAAATCCATTTTCATTCTACAAAAAATACAAAATAAATTATAATCTATCCGACTTCAGAAGATAATAATAATTTACAACTATTATAGTTATATATATATATATATATATAAACATTTATATATAACTATAAAAACAAAGTGTCTAAAAAAAATATATATATATATATAACTATAATAATCAAATTCACTGTGTCTAAAAAAACAAAGTGTCAATTTTTAAAATAAATTGGGCATAGTCTCCTTTGTTTATTGGACTATCCACCCTTTTTAAGGGGTAACGACAAATCCAACAACATAAAAAAATCCCAAATTCGTCTAACAAAAGGTTCAATGAAACAAAATTCTTATTGGACCGTGTTTGATGTGAACTAACCAACTGTCACGTGTTCACTTCCATGGGGACATCACCATGGTACATCAAATAGCACTCCATAGCTTCATTTTTTTTTCCACGTGGAATGGGACTAGAGAGAATCATTTGAAAAACGATAATGTATATATATACTGGGCAAAAAAGCTACAAAACCATTGAAATTCCAAGACACATGTTAACATTACATACTGGACTGCAATGGAGAAACAAAAATAACAAGCATTCTAGTCAACGAGAGGGTCCCGACTTGCTTATGTGTCGACAAAACTACAAGTATCGCACATGTCGTATTATATAAATATATATATATATATATATATATATATATATATGTACTATTTTATATATATATATATATATATATATATATAAAACAATGTATATAACTAGTTTATGTATGTGTATATATATACATAAAACAGTGTATATAACTGTTTTATATATGTATATATATACACATATATAAAACAATTATATACACTGTTTTATATATATATATATATATATATATATATATATATATATATATATATATATATATATATACACGCACACACACAGTTATATATATGTACTGTATATATATATATACATTATGTATATATATATATACAGTTATATATATGTACTGTGTATATATATATATATATATATAACTATTGTATACATAATACATAACAGTTATGTATATATATATATATATACATAACAGTTATATATATATAGCCCCTTAGTGTTGGAATGCTATGGGGGTGACCTTAATGGGATCACTGATCCCTTATTGGTTTTTTGAGGTCTATTCCTAGTTAGTACTTCATCTTTTTCATCATGTGTGTAACGTTGTAGCACTCGTACATGGATTAGAGCGATGGAATATGTTCCTTAGTGCCGTTAGAGATGACTTGTACATGCGGTTCTAACTGGAAACCACTAATGTAAATGTCCTTACCTTTGCGTTGAATTTACAGGACTAAAGTATTGGTTCCTTCTCCTTAGAGTAGGTATCACATGACAAAGCGATTACGTTTTCTCCATAGAAGAATTTTAACTTTTGATGTAATGAAGAAGCAACCTCCCTGATCGCATTAAGCCATGACCTACCTAATTATAGGTTGAAGGAGGTCGGTATTTTAATTACTTGAAACTCTGTGAGGCTGTCAAGCGGGATAATTGCTAGTTCCTACGAGTCGCATTGGTCCCGTGTGAGGTGTTCGTGACTCATACGGGACCGTTTTGTGGTTGTTTAACGTTTTCACCCTTCGATGGCATGTATTTATGCATAAGTCTAATTTTTTGCAAATTTATGTCGTACACTCAAATTAGGAGCCCCGTGACTACGCGGTCGGTTCCTACGAGTCACATTGGTCCCGTGCAAGATGTTCGTGACTCTTACAGTACCATTTTGTGGTTGTTTTACGTTTTCACCATTCGATGGAAGGTTTTTATGCTTAAGTCTAATTTTTTGCAAATTTACGTCGTACACCCAAACCGGAAGCCCCGTGACTACGCGATCGGTTCCTGCGAGTCACATTGGTCCCGTGCAAGGTGTTCATGACTCTTACGGTAGAGTTTTGTGGCTGTTTTACGTTTTCACCCTTCGATGACATATTTTTATGCTTAAGTCTAATTTTTTGCAAATTTACGTCGTACACTAAAACCGAGAGCCCCGGGACTACGCGGTCGGTTCATAGTGATAACGTTGGTCTCGTGCGAGGTGTTCATGACTCTTACAGGACCATTGTGTGGTTGCCTTACGTTTTCACCCTTTGATGGCATATTTTTATGCTTAAGTCTAATGTTTTATAAATTTACATCTTACACTCAAACCGGGAGCCCCGTGACTACGCGGTCGGTTCCTATGAGTCACATTGGTCCCATGTGAGGTGTTCGTGACTCTTACAGGACCGTTTTGTGGTTGTTTTACGTTTTCACCCTTCGATGGAATGTTTTTATGCATAAGTCTAATTTTTTGTAAATTCACGTCGTACACTCAAATCGGGAGCCCCGTGACTACGCGGTCCGGTTCCTACGAGTCACATTGGTCCCGTGCGAGGTGTTCGTAACTCTTACGGTAGAGTTTTGTGGCTGTTTTACGTTTTCACCCTTCGATGACATGTTTTTATGCTTAAGTCTAATTTTTTGCAAATTTACGTCGTACACTAAAACCGAGAGCCCCGGGACTACGCGGTCGGTTCATAGTGATAACGTTGGTCTCGTGCGAGGTGTTCATGACTCTTACGGGACCATTGTGTGGTTGCCTTACGTTTTCACCCTTTGATGGCATATTTTTATGCTTAAGTCTAATGTTTTATAAATTTACATCTTACACTCAAACCGGGAGCCCCGTGACTACGCGGTCGGTTCCTATGAGTCACATTGGTCCCATGTGAGGTGTTCGTGACTCTTACAGGACCGTTTTGTGGTTGTTTTACGTTTTCACCCTTCGATGGAATGTTTTTATGCATAAGTCTAATTTTTTGTAAATTCACGTCGTACACTCAAATCGGGAGCCCCGTGACTACGCGGTCCGGTTCCTACGAGTCACATTGGTCCCGTGCGAGGTGTTCGTAACTCTTACGGTACCGTTTTGTGGCTGTTTAACATTTTCACCATTCGATGGAATGTTTTTATGCTTAAGTCCATTTTTTTCCAAATTCACGTCGTACACTCAAATCGGGAGCCCCGTGACTACGCGGTCGGTTCCTACGAGTCATATTGGTCCCGTGCGAGGTGTTAGTAACTCTTACGGGACCGTTTTGTGGCTGTTTTACATTTTCACCCTTCGATGGCATGTTTTTATGCATAAGTCTAATTTTTTGCAAATTCACGTCGTACACTCAAACCGGGAGCCCCGTAACTACGCGGTCGGTTCCTGCGAGTCGCATTGGTCCCGTGTGAGGTGTTCGTGACTCTTACGGGACCGTTTTGTGGCTATTTTACGTTTTCACCCTTCGATTCCATGTTTTTATGCTTAAGTCAATTTTTTTGCAAATTCACTTCGTACACTCAAATCGGGAGCATCGTGACTACGCGGTCGATTCCTACGTGTCGCATTGGTCCCGTTCAAGGTGTTCGTGTCTCTTACGGTACCATTTGTTGTTGTTTTACGTTTTCACTCTTCGATGGCATGTTTTTATGCATAAGTCTAATTTTTTGCAAATGCACGTCGTACACTCAAATCGGGAGCCCCGTGACTACGCGGTCCGATTCCTATGAGTCGCATTGGTCCAGTGCGAGGTGTTCGTAACTCTTACGTTACCGTTTTGTGGGTGTTTAACGTTTTCACCATTCGATGGAATGTTTTTATGCTTAATTCCAATTTTTTGCAAATTCACGTCGTACACTCAAACCTGGGGCCTCGTGACTACGCGGTCGGTTCCTAAGAGTCACATTGGTCCCGTGCGAGGTGTTAATAACTCTTACGGGACCGTTTTGTTGCTGTTTTACATTTTCACTCTTCGCTGGTATGTTTTTATGCATAAGTCTAATTTTTTGCAAATTCACGTCGTACACTCAAATCGGAAGCCCCGTGACTACGCGGTCGGTTCCTAAGTGTCGCATTGGTCCCGTGCGAGGTGTTCGTGACTCTTACGGTACCGTTTTGTGGTTGTTTTACATTTTGACCCTTCGATTGCATGTTTTTATGCTTAAGTCTATTTTTTACCAATTTACGTCGTACACTCAAACCGAGAGCCCCGTAACTACGCGGTCGGTTCCTACGATTCACATTGGTCTCGTGCGAGGTGTTCGTGACTCTTACGGCACCGTTTTGTGGATGTTTTACGTTGTCACCATTCAATGGAATGTTTTTAGGCATGTCTAATTTTTTGCAAATTCACGTCGTACACTCAAACCGGGAGCCCCGTGACTACGCGGTCGGTTTCTACGAGTCACATTGGTCCCGTGCAAGGTGTTCAGGACTCTTACGGTACCGTTTTGTGGCTATTTTACATTTTCACCCATCGATGGCATGTTTTTATGCTTAAGTCTAATTTTTTGCAAATTCATGCCGTACACTCAAACCGGGATCCCCGAGACTACGCGTTCGGTTCCTACGAGTCGCACTGGTCCCGTGCGAGGTGTTCGTGACTCTTACGGTAGAGTTTTGTGGCTGTTTTACGTTTCACCCTTCAATGGCATGTTTTTATGCTTAAGTCTAATTTTTTGCAAATTCACGCCGTACACTCAAACCGGGAGCCCCGTCACTACGCGGTCGGTTCCTACGAGTCACATTAGTCCCGTATGAGAGTCACGAGCACCTCGCACGGGACCAATGTGACTCGTAGTTTTACGTTTTCACCCTTCGATGACATGTTTTTATGCATAAGTCTATTTCTTGCAAATTCAAGTCGTACACACAAACCGGGAGCCCCGTGAATACGCGGTCGGTTCCTACGAGTCGCATTGGTCCCGTGCGAGGTGTTCGTGACTCTTACGGAACCGTTTTGTGGTTGTTTTACATTTTCACCATTCGATTCCATGTTTTTATGCTTAAGTCTAATTTTTTGCAAATTCACGTCGTACACTCAAATCGGGAGCACCGTGACTACGTGGTCGGTTCCTACGAGTCACATTGGTCCCGTGCGAGGTGTTCGGGACTCTTACGGGACCGTTTTGTGGTTGTTTTACGTTTTCACCCTTCGATGGAATGTTTTTATGCATAAGTCTATTTTTTTGTAAATTCACGTCGAACACTCAAACCGGGAGCCCCGTGACTACGCGGTTCGGTTCCTACGAGTCGCATTGGTCCCGTGCGAGGTGTTCGTAACTCTTATGGTGCCGTTTTGTGGTTGTTTAATGTTTTCACCATTCGATGGAATGTTTTTATGCTTAAGGCTAATTTTTTGTAAATTCACGTCGTACACTCAAACCGGGAGCCTCGTGACTACGTGGTCGGTTCCTAAGAGTCACATTGGTCCCGTGCGAGGTGTTAGTAACTCTTACGGGACCGTTTTGTTGCTATTTTTACGATTTCACCCTTCGTTGGCATGTTTTTATGCATAAGTCTACTTTATTGCCAATTCACGTTGTACACTCAAACCGGGAGCCCCGTGACTACGCGGTCGGTTCCTAAGTGTCGCATTGGTCCCGTGCGAGGTGTTAGTGACTCTTACGGTACCGTTTTATGGTTGTTTTACATTTTCACCCTTCGATTGCATGTTTTTATGGTTAAGTCTATTTTTTGCAAATTTACGTCGTACACTCAAACCGGGAGCCCCGTGACTACGCGGTCGGTTCCTAAGAGTCACATTGGTCCCGTGCGAGGTGTTCGTGACTCTTACGGTACCATTTTGTGGCCATTTTACGTTGTCACCATTCGATGGAATGTTTTTAGGCATAAGTCTAATTTTTTGCAAATTCACGTCATACACTCAAATTAGGAGCCCCGTGACTACGTGGTCGGTTCCTACGAGTCACATTGGTCCCGTGCGAGGTGTTAGGGACTCTTACGGTACCGTTTTGTGGTTGTTTTATGTTTTCACCCTTCGATGGCATGTTTTTATGCTTATGTCTATTTTTTGCAAATTCACGTCCTACACTCAAATCGGGATCCCCGTGATTACGCGGTCAGTTCCTACGAGTCGCATTGGTCTGGTGTGAGGTGTTCGTGACTCTTACGGTAGAGTTTTGTGGCTGTTTTACGTTTTCACCCTTCGATGACATGTTTTTATGCTTAAGTCCAATTTTTTGCCAATTCACGTCGTACACTCAAACCGGGAGCCCCGTGACTACGCAGTCGGTTCCTACGAGTCACATTGGTCCCGTGCGAGGTGTTCATGACTGTTACGGTACCGTTTTGTGGCTGTTTTACGTTTTCACCCTTCGATGGCATGTTTTTATGCATAAGTCTAATTTTTTGCAAATTCACGTCGTACACTCAAACCGGGAGCCCCGTGACTACGCCTTCGGTTCCTACGAGTCGCATTGGTCTCGTGCGAGGTGTTTGTTACTCTTACGGGAGCGTTTTGTGGCAGTTTTATGTTTTCACCCTTCGATGGCATGTTTTTATGGATAAGTCTATTTTTTTTCAAATTCACGTCGTACACTAAAATAGGGAGCCCCGTGACTACGCGGTCGGTTCCTACGAGTCGCATTTGTCCCGTGCGACGTGCTCGTGACACTTAAGGGACCGTTTTGTGGCTATTTTATGTTTTCACCCTTCGATGGCATGTTTTTATGCATAAGTCTATTTTTTTGCAAATTCACGTCGTACACTCAAACCGGGATTCCCGTGACTCTGCGATCGGTTCCTACGAGTCGCATTGGTCCCGTGTGAGGTGTTCGTGACTCTTACGGTACCGTTTTATGGATGTTTTACGTTTCCACCCTTCGATTCCATGTTTTTATGCTTAAGTCTATTTTTTTGCAAATTCACGTCGTACACTCAAATCGGGAGCACCGTGACTACGCGGTCGGTTCCTACGAGTCACATTGGTCCCGTGCGAGGTGTTCGTGACTCTTACGGGACCGTTTTGTGGTTGTTTTACGTTTTCACCCTTTGATGGAATGTTTTTATGTATAAGTCTAATTTTTTATAAATTCACGTCGTACATTCAAATCGGGAGCCCCGTAACTACGCGGTCGGTTCGTACGAGTCGCATTGGTCCCGTGCGAGGTGTTCGTGACTCTTACGCGACGGTTTTGTGGATGTTTTACGTTTTCACCCTTCGATTCCATGTTTTTATGCCTAAGTCTAATTTTTTGCAAATTCACGTCGTACACTCAAATCGGGAGCACCGTGACTACGCTGTCGGTTCCTACGAGTCGCACTGGTCCCGTGCAAGGTGTTCGTGTCTCTTACGGTACCGTTTTGTGGCTGTTTTACGATTTCACCCTTCGATGACATGTTTTTATGCATAAGTCTAATTTTTTGCAAATGCACGTCGTACACTCAAACCGGGATCCCTGTGACTACGCGGTCCGGTTCCTACGAGTCGCATTGGTCCCGTGCGAGGTGTTCGTATCTCTTACGGTACCATTTTGTGGCTGTTTAACGTTTTCACCATTCGATGGAATATTTTTATGCTTAAGTCCAATTTTTTGTAAATTCACGTCGTACACTCAAACCGGGAGCCCCGTGACTACGCGGTCGGTTCCTAAGAGTCACATTGGTCTCGTGCGAGGTGTTAGTAACTCTTACGGGACCGTTTTGTTGCTGTTTTACGTTTTCACCCTTCGATGGCATGTTTTTATGCATAAGTCTAATTTTTTTGCAAATTCACGTCGTACACTCAAACCGGGAGCCCCGTGACTACGCGGTCGGTTCCTACGAGTCACATTGGTCCCGTGCGAGGTGTTCGTGACTCTTACGGTACCGTTTTGTGGTTGTTTTATGTTTTCACCCTTCGATGGCATGTTTTTATGCTTAAGTCTATTTTTTGTAAATTTACGTCGTACACTCAAACCGGGAGCCCCGTGACTATGCGGTCGGTTCCTACGAGTCACATTGGTTCCGTGCGAGGTGTTCGTGACTCTTATGGTACCGTTTTGTGGCTGTTTTACGTTGTCACCATTCGATGGAATGTTTTTAGGCATAAGTCTAATTTTTTGCAAATTCACGTCGTGCACTCAAACTGGGAGCCCCGTG